>CM069914.1:19547518-20013075 GCA_036172215.1 Camellia granthamiana
GAGACTATACTCGTCCACTTGGGGTAACCTTGTGGTTTAAAGGCTTGTTGCATATGCTAAATGCAATCGTGAACCCTACGAAAGTGGCTGAGAGTATTTTACTTTTCTTATTTCTTTTGTTTTGCTTGAGGACTAGCAAAATGTAAGTTGGGGGTGTGATGTTGGCCGAAAGGTACCACATTGAGGCCACTTAAGTTATAGTTTTAGTCTTTCAATTTTATTTATTTGGTGGAGATGATGTGTCTCGTGCACTTGTACAGATTTGGCAGGAAATATGAAACTTCAATCAAAAGGGGCGCGAAAACAGATTCTCCGTGCGAGAAGTGAAAAATTCGAGCCAGCCAAACTACCGTACGTACGGCCAAGCTTCACCGCACGTGCGGCCCACCACCGCACGAGCGGCCCACCTAGGGACGCGTGCACGGAATTTTTGGTCTGTTTTGCTCCAAATAAAAGATAGAAAATTGGCCAAACCTAGGGTTCAAAAATTTAATACAGAATAGAGGGAGACTAGGGTTCCAAAGAGGGGATATTCTACCAAAGCTTGAAGGACACTTCCATGGGGGTTTCTTCCTCATCTTCCAGTGGCTAGATGTCTTTTCTAGGGTTTTGATGAAACCCTAGCCATGTAATAGAATTTTTCATGAGCTTTAATTGTAAATTAGTTTGAATGAATGTATGGATGTTTTAGAAGTTTTTAATAATTGTTTCGTTCATCTCTTCGAGCATTTTACTCTCTGTGATTATTTAATGCTTTCCATACATTAGTATTCTTTGTGTTTGTATTCAAAGTACGAGACGAGTCATGCTATGAGAGACGGGTCGTTTTGCTAACATAGTTTAGAGCAAACAACTCGTACTACTCGGGATGATTCATGCCTGTACATTGAATGCAACAATCCTCTTGATCAATATTTTCAAACTTGTAATTGTGAAATACTAGGTAGTTCAAACCGAATTGCGATTGGTGGTTGATGTTAAGTCTCATTCATATGGTTAGTGGTGAATTCTCTACCCTAGGATTTTTCCGAAAATTAATATCTCAAACCCTAATTTTAATTGTCAATACAATTCTTCAATTTTATTCAATTGCTGTTTAGGTATAAAATCATTCTTATCTTTTTAATCAAAATTAATTTAGGAATTTTGTGATTGAATTAATCTAATTTCACATTTGTCCCTGTGGATCGATACCTGGACTTGCCATTATTCTGATAGAATTTGGCTATAGTTCAGTGATTAAAATTTGGTGTGCTCAACGACCCATCAGAGTACAATCATCTTTCCTCTCTTATCAATTGCTGAGGGCAGAGTCCGTTTTTCCTTTCACCCATTTTTAAGGGTCGTCCTTCGCCACTGGGGTCTAATCCCTTCCCAACCTAATGTAATTTTTTACCGAATCATAATGGGGAATTAGAGTGGAACCGACGCCTTAGGGTCAATCTTGGTATCCCTGCTATTCAGCATTGTTATGCCTTGGCCAAATCTTCTAGCCCGGCAGGGGCGCTACTTTCTCAGGGCTAAGGACACCGACCATCATTTGGTGACTATGCTTGCTAGCTCTGGCAAGCGTGTTGACAATGTCATGGTCGTTGTCCGAGGTAACTGGAAATTCGGTGAGGGCAAAGATCGCCTAGATCCTGTGCCTAGACGAAAAGGCGAACCAAGTGGCCATATAGTTCCTTACGTGTATTTGCTATATATTTACCCGGCTTTCCTTCCATACACTTATCGTTTTATTTATGCAGGCAACGACTTGAAGAAAGTTTGGCCGACGACACTGTGTTTGCGGAAATCAAAACCACACTCCAGTTCTTTGGCCACCCAAACCTCCAGAAGCAAGAGAGGGCGGCCCACATACTTCTAAGATACGAGCCGACTTACTCAACCTTTTCGGCCGCAGACAACATTCCGATTCCAAGAGGCAAACAGCATCTCACAGCCCTTATTTTCCCCAACTTCAGAAACCTCAAGCAGATTAGTTTGGAAGCTTCTGATTCGGAGCAGGCGGAAGAACAAGTAGCCAAAGAATTTGCCGAGTAGGCGAATCAGTCCACCTTGGAAGCCGAAGAAGTTGATGAGGCTCTAAACTTGGCTTTTGAGGAAGCCGGCCTTAATCCATCCAACTATCCATCCACTTCAGGGCCGAGGAGACATCTCCTTTGAAGATATTTTTACCGACTTAAGGGACCTTCCCGGTGCGTATCTTGAGAAGATGGCTGGGGAGTCGCTCACATAGCTGGCTAGGAGGAAAAATGCCGAAAGGCTAGCCGCCCGGAGGAGAGGTCGAGACCAACCGACCTGAACCTCCCCATGTTGCCATGACTGATTCTTCTCCTCCTGTTACTGTGGAAGAAACGGCTCAAATTGAAACGGTCGAGATGGAGCAAATTGTCAAACAAGGGGATCAGGAGGCTGAGCAGAGAGGGAAAAAGCGTCCCGCCGAGCGCGGAGCCGACTCTGAGGAAAACCTAACCGATAAATGGCCACGTATAGAGGAGTTGGACTCGGTTGTGCCGTTCAATGTTCAACCAAGGATAAAGAACGTGTCGAATTGGTTCTGATGCGTCTGCTGTGAAATATCCGACAGTGGCCTTGAGCATGGCTTCCTCAATTTCCCTACCGGTTGACCGAGCGACTTTTCGGGCGGAGCCAGATTTGCTGCTCAATAGCATTAGCTACTCAATCGACCATATTGACACATGACTTGAGCCTTATTTGCAGTCTTCCCGCCTATATTTTTTATTTTTATTTTTTAACTCTAATTCCTTGTTTTGCAGACAGCGGGTAGGATAGCCGAGATCGGCCTCTGTCAACATGATGCTATTGAATAGATCGGCTTTCTGAAAGCTGAAATTGAAAATAAAAAGAGCAAGGTCGTGGAGGCCTCTCAAAGAGCCAAGTCCGAGGCGGCGAAAGCGACGAAGGAACGTGCAAGAGCCGAAGCCGAGGCAGAAAAGGCCAAGAGTTCCGACCAACTCAGGTTGGCCGCCGAAAAGAGGGGCAAACGCGAGCGAAGACACGCTCAAGTTAGCCAAGGAGGTGATTGCCAAACTGGAAGCCGATTTGGAAGAGTCGAATAAGGCAAAGGAAATAGCCGACTCCGAGATTTCCAAAGCGTTCCAAGCTGGGAAGGACGCTGCCTTGGAGAACTACGTGGAGGAAGTTCCCAAGTTTGAGAATCGGGGCTTCAAACACGGCTGGCTCAAAGCCCTTACTGCCGCTAATGTGACATTGGCACAACCGATTCCATATGAGCAGGTGGACGTTGAGCCACTAGAGTCTGACTGTGATACCCCTGTTCTGTATTATGCTAATTGGTCCTTAACAAGAGTAGGATTATGTGTTTGATATGATTTTGGGTGCCATTACGTGAAAATATGTGGTTTTGAATTTCTATCTGTTCACCGTAGGAATATCTGTTTGATTATCTACTTTGGAAATTAAATTGAAGGCTTATCGACCATAGAACTCGAAATTGACTACGCCAATGCGATTGGCATAATTTTTAGAGCCTACGGTGAAATTTAATTGGAAATTGATTCGGGTCAGATTAAATTGATTTAATTAATGGATTAAGTGCCAAATTACTTTATATCATTAATGTATTTGAGAGGGGGGCTTTTAGAGGCCATTATACACCCTCACTTTGTTCCTTTGGAGCTCACCATCCGAAATCCCTCTTTAGAGAGAGAGAGAACCGGATTTAGAGAGAGAGAGGGTTCAATCTTGAAGATTTTGCTAAGGAGCTCAAGCTTTGAAGGGGCTAGGCTCAAGAACTTGCTACTATTTGGAAGATTGAACCTCTAGGTGAGCATTTGATCATGGATCCATGGGTATAAGTTTGTAAATTGGGTATTCAAGTTAGTTGGGTAATCAAGAGCAAGAATTAAGATGAATGTGAAGTTAGAATGAACATGCATGTGCATAATTGTTACAATCTTGGGGTGTTCTAGCATGTAGCATGTTAAATATGGAGAATGGAGCATCAAACCTTACATGCATGAGTAGTTTTTGTGTAGCTTCATGATTTGGAGCGTCATTTGTACCATTTGTAATAGAAATAAAGTCAAAATTTGACATGCATGCATGATTGATGAGGATATGAAGCTTAAATGCATGAATTCAATGTATTGGAAGTAAGTTTGGTATAGTTTGGGTTTGCATGTGATTGATTCATGGGAATTGAGCTTCAATATGTTGTAATTTGGTGTTTATATCATGTTGGTATATGCATATGAGTGCTATGGGCTGTGAAGATGCAAGAAATATCAGTTTGAATGTGTATTTGAAGCTCAAGAACAGTCCTGGAAAACCCAGAAAGTTTGGTGCCCGCTCGAGCGGGACAAACCGCCGCTTGAGCGGAGAATTCGAGCTCCCAGCATTTTTCTGCAGACATGGTTCCTGCTCGAGCGGCGGAAGTTGACGCTCGAGCGGGGGAACTATGTAGACAGGCAGTCCGCTCGAGCGGCCGAGTTCACGCTCGAGCTGGAATTAAAGGCAACCAGCACTTTTGCAGACCTAGAGGGTCCGCTCGAGCGGGGAAGTCCACGCTCGAGCGGGGACCCTGTTTTCTGAAATTCTGGAAATGCATTCTGTGTTATATTTTTTCCGTTCTCTTTCACTTGTGAGCACTCTTAGGCATATGTTAAGCATTGTAAATGAGTTAATGAGATAGGAATAAAGCCTAAAGAGGAATATGTGAATTAAAGAACCGGATTGAATTAATTGTGACCCATATGTGTTATGTGATATGTAGGGTCAAACTCCTAGGGCAAATCCACAAGCCGATCACTGTGAGTAATATCTAAAATTATGTTATTGTCCCATTTGCTTACACTCTTATGTAAGCTTTGTAAAGTTCATTAATTTGAATGGTGGACAAGTTTGATATAAAGGCCTATGTGCCAGTTTAATGTAAAGGCCTATGTGCCAGTTCGATATAAAGGCCTATGAGCCAGTTTGATATGAAAGGCCTATGAGCCAGTTTGAAATTGAAGGCCTATGAGCCAGATAGATAAAATATGGGCCAGAGGCCGTTTGATGAAATGTGGGCCGAAGGCCGATAGATAAAATGTGGGCCAGAGGCCGTTTGATACAATGTGGGCCGAAGGCCGATAGATAAAATATGGGCCAGAGGCCGTTTGATACAATGTGGGCCGAAGGCCGATAGATAAAATATGGGCCAGAGGCCGATAGATAAAATATGGGCCAGAGGCCGTTTGATGAAATGTGGGCCGAAGGCCGATAGATAAAATGTGGGCCAGAGGCCGTTTGATTAAATGTGGGCCGAAGGCCGATTGATAAAATGTGGGCCGGAGGCCGTTTGATATAAATGTGGGCCGGAGGCCGATAACATGGACGAATGGGCCAAAGGCCGATGGACATGAATGAATTGGGCCCGAGGCCGTATGATATGTTTGGAACCTCAGTTACTTAACTTACGTATGTCTATGTATGTATGTATTAGTTAGAAATGCAAATTGGGCCCAAGGCCGTTTGATGTATATTGTTCCAATGTATATTCTTTGTTTGATATTATTCACTGGGCTTTCGCTCACGCTCATTCATGTGTTTGTAGGTGAGCCAGGAGAGGTCCAGACCCAGCCTCACGGAAGTTAGTTTGGAACAACTAAGATTTTGAGGAGTCAGCCCTTGCGTCTCACGCACGAGACACGTCTTCACCCTTTTGTTATGTATTTATATTTTGTCAGGTTGGCGAAGTCTTTGAATGTGTTTGTATGTAGTTTTTATGGGTTGACTCAGTTTAGATGATCCTGTCTGTAAAGGATTTTCTGGTACTGTACTTTGTTGTGAGTTATTAACGTATATGCGCAGGGTTTATTTTAAAGTGCATATAAGCACGGCTCTATGGACAAAGTTTTAAATTGCTTCCGTTTGGCCCCCATTAACTCTGTTAAAATACGTTTGGTTTGGTTTGAGGCCATAGGTAATCTCATGATTACTGGCCAGTTACGTCCTTAACCCACGGGGGCGGGTTCGGGTCGTGACAGAGTGGTATCAGAGCACGAGTTAATAACTCACACACTTGTCCAAAAAGAGCAATAAGCGTCTAGATGAGATCTAGGATGCATTAACATGAAATTGGAAGCATTGATAATATGCTTAACTATTTTGATATGAACCTTGAAAGCATCAAGAATATGCTTAAGTATTTCGATTTGAGTAATTATGTGATTCTACTTTGCATTGCAATTATCTAAATATATGCACTCCTTTGTATGTGCATACTTGTGAATCTTTTGTATAAAGTATAATACAAGTTTAATCAGATAGTGAATAAGAACTCTATAAGGTTGTGTTTAGCCTTAATTACTTCCTGATGATATGAAATGACAAGTTCTCTGAGATGCTATGTTTTGTATAAGTGGTTGCTCAAATTCTCTTTGAACATAATTGTGGTATCCTTAGCGGAGGCCCTCGCCCAGGGGACATACTACTGTGGCTTATGGTCATGAGGCCCTAGCCCGGGGGAAATAATACCATGGCACAGGCCCTCGCCCGGGGGAAACAATACCGTGGCCTATGTATGAGATATGTTAATATGCTTGACCAACATGATATGTCACGCTAAAGGAAGTACCACACATGATTCGAATATGAGGTATAAATTGTTACACTAATGTGTATAACAAGTTTGTTTTGTTACGATGCACATACATGAATATATGAACCATGAAACGTTGTTTATGTGCATTCAATTCTGCCTACGGGTGTCTATGTGAAATAGGAACATGATTTGAGTATATAATTACTTAGTAAATGTTCAGCATGCGATATCTGATAAGTATGCAATTATCTGTTACATAAGTGATTAATTGCTACGATATGTGAAAGAAGAATATAACAATGTGCCTATGTGCGGATGTACTCATGGGATTTTGTGTCTAATTTCGTATTGGGCATCCCAGTATTCGGTAAAGTTTGATAAGAATTTGTGTAGAGTATGGGCAAATTAAGGGCATATGGGTTGGAAGGTTCTTCCACCGCCCGACTTGATGGTCCGGAAAGAGTAGTACAAGAATTGGCAGAGATCTTGAGACAACAGCGTCAGTTGCCGCTACGGCAAGAACCCTTGCCACCACCAGTGTAAGAAACACCGAGGAGTTTGTTATCAGATTTCTGGGGCTCGTTATAGATGTGGTGAAATGGACCATACGGTAAGGAACTGTCCCCGGATTGAACGAAATGTGAATGAATCCTCTGCCTCGGCTAAATCCGTACCAGTGGTAGGAATTGCTACTCAGGATGGAGTAATCACACTCATCCCAGAAAGCACTCAGAATGTTGTAACCATTATCCCAGGTATCTATACTGTTTACAAATGAATGCTTATGTGTTGATTGATTCTGAATTAGTACGTTTGTACATCTTCGCTTGGGATATTATTTGATTCGGATCGGCATATCTTTTTCATATTTGCTGCATGTGTATCTAGATTGGTTAGACCCCCATGATCGCGACTGTATTCATTGGAGGTATATGCCCCGTTTGGGAAATTTGTGAAATACGTTTTGGGATATTGATTGACTCTGCACCTGCACATGTATATCTACACCTATGCTCAGGGTGATTTATTATGTTACCGTCTTCAATGACTAAACCACTGGATTTATGATTCTGTGATCGTGTGACCGAGTTGAGCACCCTAAATGATGAACTCTATAATTGTGAGACCATGTATTTTGAATGGTAGAAAGTTGACTGGATTATGTAACTACACTGGGCTCGACTCATAAACCTATGCTTTTGTGACTAATTTGGAACTTTTGCGTAACAATCCTATACTATGTGTACCCGAGGAATTCTGTATAATGTATTACTTTTCACCATGTTCCTGCATATAAGGCTTATTTGGGGAAACTGCTATGCTGATTATGATACGTACCTTCTGATATGAACACTCGCATGCTTATGTAACTATACCTGAACTTATGTGGACAATACCATATTGTACCTGATTTGAAACACTTTGATATGAACTATTGTGGTGAATGATTCTGATATGACTTTGAGAACTGATGAACTTAGGGCAGTTGAGAAACTACCAACCATGTACCTAAGCAAACGAAGTATGTCTTACAGAACCGAATGTGCCCTATTTGAGAAAATTTTTATCTGATTCGATCCGATAGAACCTTTGCCTAATATAGTTCCGATGGAACCTTTGTTTGATTTAATTTGGCAAGACCTGTGTCGGGATCGGTTTGATAAGACCCTCTGCCTGATTTAATTTTGTAAAAAGGGATTGAGGATTGCCTGTAAATAAATAGTCAGATTATTTTTGACAAAGAAACTGATAGACCCGAAACTTGAATCTGTCTAGAGTACTTAACCTATTTGAAAGACCTTTTGTGGGCTATGACAGATTGATCTAACCATGAACACTGTTGAGAACCAACCCCCAACTATCGAGGACATATGTGTTGAAAATGAGCCGAATTGTACAAATCCCGTGATTGGGTGTCTTAAGAAACAATACTTGTGTATTGTCCCATCCTTGTTGGTTTGACGCTATGGGGACTGATGATGGCAGATTGATTTAATAATGAGCAGTACTGAACATTTGTCTTTGACCGATCAGAATATGTTTTGTAAAGGAGAGTAGTTGCTGCAATGTTGTCAGATTTTGGGGAATCAGGTTGTAGTGAGTGGTATTATGTTTGTTTTGATGACATTCTTGGGGCGTCCTTTCGTGCTAGGGGACGTTAAGCCTATGTAGCACCCTTGTTGGGACATCTTTTGCCACCGACGGTCTTGTACGGATGGGTTTGGCTAATCGATCTCGAGTCAGCCACCGACGGTCGGGAACGGGTGTGCTTCGATTCCGAGACGATTATTCTTTTGTTCTGACCGGAATGTCATCCTTTGGTAATGTGTAGATGTTTAAACATCCAAGAAACTTTGAAAAACCCTGATTGCCCGTAAGTGCGTGAATTCAGGACGCTTTGTGAATAACTGCTCAGTGTCATCATATTCTGTGATTGGGGCTCTGAGAATGTGTGAATTGTGTTTGACATATGATTGACTTCTTTGATAATGCCGTTGACATCATGAGGACTAATATATATAAATTGCCTTATCCTTTTGATGGCTATCTGATGATATGGAAAGACTCAATAGAACAGCGAATTTAATATTGAGCTGAATTGTTTGAATGAATGGAGAACACGGGTATTATGTCAGAAATTGCCTGCTTCGATGTTATTGTACTTTACAATCAGTATTATGGGGATGTCTGGACTACGTGTATAGTGTGGGTAATTACTTCGATGTTACCGTTGTTGATTCGAGAATCAGTATCTGGATCCACCTTATATCCCTGAAGATTTTTGATTGACCTTGGATAATTGTGATGAGTCACTAGACTAAATACCGAATCAGATTGTGAATTATGGAATTATTGAAGAATGAACTGAACTTTTGTGACAAGGAATAGACTGAACATCTGTGATAAAGTTAGCCGGTTGGTGACCTACCTTGAAGAGGGCAGTTGGTGAATGTGTCTAAATATTTTCCGGTGCCCACAGGTCGAAATTGAATTTCAGATAGTGGCGAGACTACTTCAATCTCTCTATTTTGGAATAGAAATGGGAATATGTGACTACGAATTTTGTTGTAGGGCTACCTTGAGCACCCAAGGTATAAGTCCCGTTTGGATTACTGTGTGTAAAATCACTAAGTCCGCTCATTTCCTCCCTGCGGAATTTTCGTATAATGCTTATAGACTGACCGCTGTTCACGTCGAAAGGATTGCTTGTTTGTATGGAGTCCCAGTATCCATTGTATTAGACGGGAATCTGAAAATGTGTTTGAAATCTAACAAGCCTTCAAGAGGCAATGGGAATTGAATTGTGAGTCAGCACTATTTCTCCATCCGCAAATTGATGTATAATCAGAAAGAAATTCTCAGATTTTGGAAGGAATGCTCTGAAGATATGCATTAGATTTTTCAGAGAAGTTAGAAAGATCTATCCATCATTGACAAACTTTGCTTGCAACAACAACTCATACTCTAGTTTCGGCATAGCACCATACAAGCCTTGTATGGCGGAAAAAGGTAAGTCTCTGACTGATTGAGAATAGAGCGTTGCCTGACTTTGAGATTGAGTGGTTAACTAAAAAGGGAATGGAACCGTTGAATAAGAAAGTATTCCGAATTATTTTCAGCTACAAGTAAATTAAGTTTGGAGGACCAAACTTCCTAAAAGGGGGAACACTGTGATACCCCTGTTCTATATTATGCTAATTGGTCATTAACATGAGTAGGATTATGTGTTTGATATGATTTTGGGTGCCATTACGTGAAAATATGTGGTTTTGAATTTCTATCTGTTCACCGTAGGAATATCTGTTTGATTATCTACTTTGGAAATTAAATTGAAGGCCTTATCGGCCATAGAACCCGAAATTGACTACGCCAATGCGATTGGCATAATTTTTAGAGCCTACGGTGAAATTTAATTGGAAATTGATTCGGGTCAGATTAAATTGATTTAATTAATGGATTAAGTGCCAAATTACTTTATATCATTAATGTATTTGAGAGGGGGCTTTTAGAGGCCATTATACACCCTCACTTTGTTCCTTTGGAGCTCACCATCCGAAATCCCTCTTTAGAGAGAGAGAACCGGATTTAGAGAGAGAGAGGGTTCAATCTTGAAGATTTTGCTAAGGAGCTCAAGCTTTGAAGGGGCTAGGCTCAAGAACTTGCTACTATTTGGAAGATTGAACCTCTAGGTGAGCATTTGATCATGGATCCATGGGTATAAGTTTGTAAATTGGGTATTCAAGTTAGTTGGGTAATCAAGAGCAAGAATTAAGATGAATGTGAAGTTAGAATGAATATGCATGTGCATAATTGTTACAATCTTGGGTGTTCTAGCATGTAGCATGTTAAATATGGAGAATGGAGCATCAAACCTTACATGCATGAGTAGTTTTGTGTAGCTTCATGATTTGGAGCGTCATTTGTACCATTTGTAATAGAAATAAAGTCAAAATTTGACATGCATGCATGATTGATGAGGATATGAAGCTTAAATGCATGAATTCAATGTATTGGAAGTAAGTTTGGTATAATTTGGGTTTGCATGTGATTGATTCATGGGAATTGAGCTTCAATATGTTGTAATTTGGTGTTTATATCATGTTGGTATATGCATATGAGTGCTATGGGCTGTGAAATGCAAGAAATATCATTTTGAATGTGTATTTGAAGCTCAAGAACAGTCCTGGAAAACCCAGAAAGTTTGGTGCCCGCTCGAGCAGGGAAATCGCCGCTCGAGCGGAGAATTCGAGCTCCCAGCATTTTTCTGCAGACATGGTTCCCGCTCAAGCGGGGAGCTATGTAGACAGGCAGTCCACTCGAGCGGCCGAGTTCACGCTCGAGCTGGAATTAAAGGCAACCAGCACTTTTGCAGACCTAAGGGTCCGCTCGAGCGGGGAAGTCCACACTCGAGCGGGGACCCTGTTTTCTGAAATTCTGGAAATGCATTCTGTGTTATATTTTTCCGTTCTCTTTCACTTGTGAGCACTCTTAGGCATATGTTAAGCATTGTAAATGAGTTAATAAGATAAGAATAAAGCCTAAAGAGGAATATGTGAATTAAAGAACGGATTGAATTAATTGTGACCCATATGTGTTATGTGATATGTAGGGTCAAACTCCAAGGCAAATCCACAAGCCGATCACTGTGAGTAATATCTAAATTATGTTATTGTCCCATTTGCTTACTCTTATGTAAGCTTTGTAAAGTTCATTAATTTGAATGGTGGACAAGTTTGATATAAAGGCCTATGTGCCAGTTTAATGTAAAGGCCTATGTGCCAGTTCGATATAAAGGCCTATGAGCCAGTTTGATATGAAAGGCCTATGAGCCAGTTTGAAATGGAAGGCCTATGAGCCAGATAGATAAAATATGGGCCAGAGGCCGTTTGATGAAATGTGGGCCGAAGGCCGATAGATAAAATGTGGGCCAGAGGCCGTTTAATACAATGTGGGCCGAAGGCCGATAGATAAAATATGGGCCAGAGGCCGTTTGATACAATGTGGGCCGAAGGCCGATAGATAAAATATGGGCCAGAGGCCGATAGACAAAATATGGGCCAGAGGCCGTTTGATGAAATGTGGGCCGAAGGCCGATAGATAAAATGTGGGCCAGAGGCCGTTTGATTAAATGTGGGCCGAAGGCCGATTGATAAAATGTGGGCCGGAGGCCGTTTGATATAAATGTGGGCCGGAGGCCGATTGACATGGACGATTGGGCCAAAGGCCGATGGACATGAATGAATTGGGCCCGAGGCCGTATGATATGTTTGGAACCTCAGTTACTTAACTTACGTATGTCTATGTATGTATGTATTAGTTAGAAATGCAAATTGGGCCCAAGGCCGTTTGATGTATATTGTTCCAATGTATATTCTTTGTTTGATATTATTCACTGGGCTTTCGCTCACGCTCATTCATGTGTTTGTAGGTGAGCCAGGAGAGGTCCAGACCCAGCCTCACGGAAGTTAGTTTGGAACAACTAAGATTTTGAGGAGTCAGCCCTTGCGTCTCACGCACGAGACACGTCTTCACCCTTTTGTTATGTATTTATATTTTGTCAGGTTGGCGAAGTCTTTGAATGTGTTTGTATGTAGTTTTTATGGGTTGACTCAGTTTAGATGATCCTGTCTGTAAAGGATTTTCTGGTACTGTACTTTGTTGTGAGTTATTAACGTATATGCGCAGGGTTTATTTTAAAGTGCATATAAGCACGGCTCTATGGACAAAGTTTTAAATTGCTTCCATTTGGCCCCCATTAACTCTGTTAAAATACGTTTGGTTTGGTTTGAGGCCGTAGGTAATCTCATGATTACTGGCCGGTTACGTCCTTAACCCACGGGGGCGGGTTCGGGTCGTGACACTGACCCTGAAGATTGACTAGGGTGATATTTTGATTTTTGTTAGGCATCTTCCATGCATAGTTTTTTGTAGATTTTTGTTAGTAGATTTTTGTTTATTTACTCCAATTAGAAGTTAAATGTAGGGTAATTTTTATTTGTAAAATGACTACTATCTGTACTCAATTTATTAATGAAAATTTCCTTTGCTTTTCTGTCTGCTACACGTGCTAGTTAACAATCCTGTAGGATATAAGATCATGAGATGAGCAAATTAAACATTCGATTAAATAGCTGCGTATCTTTGCAATTTAGCCAAATAAATTAATGAATATGCCTTTGCCCCAGTTAATGAATGAACTGGAACGCCGAATATCGATGGTTCATGGATTGGCTGGGGCACATTAACTTATCGGCGCAAGGCATTAAAATTTAGCCAATTAGATTAACGAATCTGCCCTTACCTCAGTTAATGAATGAACTGGAACGCCGAATATCAGTGGTTCATGGATTGGCTGGGGCACATTAACTTATCGGTGCAAGGCGTTGAAATTTAGCCGATTAGATTAACGAATCTACCCTTGCCCTAACTAATGAATAAACTGGAGTGCCGAATATCAGTGGTTCATCGAATGGCTGGGGCACATTAACTTATCGGCGCAAGGCCTTGAAATTTAGCCAATTAGATTAACGAATCTGCCCTTGTCCCAAGTAATGAATGAACTGGAACGCCAAATATCAGTGGTTCATGGATTGGCTGGGGCAAATTAACTTATCGGCGCCAGGCCTTGAAATTTAGTCGATTAGAGTAACGAATCTGCCCTTGCCCCAGCTAATGAATGAACTGTAATGCCGAATATCTGTGGTTCATGGATTAGCTGGGACACATGAACTTATCGGCGCAAGGCCTTGAAAGCGAGCATTGATGAGATCGTCTCGAGAGTGCTGCACCCATAATGAATAAATAGGGTGGGGGCTGCGTATGTGGAAGTGCCATTATTGCGTTCAAATCCAACAAATTGGGAGAGGAAAAAAGCAGTGTGGATGACTGTGGATGGCAAGAAGACTATTCTTCAACAGCAAAGTGAAAGGTAGGACACTGTCGGAACTGGACACAGAGATGAATCGAGGTAGCGAGCCTACGCGCACGGGGAGTAGGACGTCGAGGGAGCGTGAGAAACGCCATTCCCTACGTCGTCGAAGTAGGTCACCCAGAAAGGAAAAATAGCAACGAGGTAACTCCCCACGCTCGAGAGGAGAAACCAGTGCGACACTGCGCCCATTGAGTTTTTTTATTTTCGTTGGGAACAAACCGATGACGGAAGCGGATTCGATTATCCACGACCCAAATGTAGCAGTTGAGTTTGCTTGATAGATTTTTCCCCCAGAAGTTTAGTAGTCCATGGTCGGCCGAGCTAATTATGAAGTTTTTCGAGAGGGCATCCATAGAGCAGTGAAGGGTTTGTATACCTCCTATGAAATCAGCATGCGTCTTCGTGCCACGCGAAGAGAGATAAAGCAAAAGGATGCTCGCATTCAAAGCTTGCAAGCTCACGCGAAGAAGGCCGAAAACGAGCTGAAGAAAGCTAACTCCTCTAAGACTCATTCGGCGAGTCAAGTGAATCCGATTATTGCGGAGCGAGTAAACCGCCGAATTCTGGATCACGCGATTGCCGACCGAGAAACGGCAAGTATGTTCGCAATAGAAGCTGCGAAGGCCAGGTCCTATGAAAAAGGCTTCCATGACGACCGAAAAATTGGAATAGAGAAGACGAAGGAAAAACTAGCCGAGGAAGTCTGTCGATGCGAAAATCACGGATTTAAGCATGGATGGATCAAGGCTCTCCAGGCTGCGAGCATTAATCCGGCTTTACCCTTATATCAGAGTTATACTTTTCTGTTCGAGGCTTTCAATGCCAAGAAGACTGATGACGAGAACGGAGTCGAATAATTTTGATGTACATTGTTCCGTTTTTATGTAAAGCATGTACTCATGATTTATTGAATAAAACATATTATTCTAAATGTCTATATGTTATTTCGATCAATGGTTGTAGATTAAGTTATGTCTACTACTTTACATCAATCGCATTTGCGCTTGTCAATCACAATATCCACGAAAGGAGCTCCAATTTGAAGGATTATTTGGCCAAACATCATTCGCGGATGGGGCTTCCGAATTTGGAGGTTTTTTGTGTTGGCCAATCGCGATTTCCCTGAAGGGCGCTCCGAATTTAGAGGCTTATTCAGCCGAAACGTGTCATTCATGAAGGGCACTCCGAATTCGGAGGGTTTTTGTGTTGGCCAATCATGATTTCCACGAAGGGCACTCTGAATTCGATGGCTTTTTGTGTTGGCTAATCGTGATTTGCACAAAGGGCACTCCAAATTCGAAGGCTTTTTGTGTTGGCCAATCATGATTTCCGCGAAGAGCGCTCTGAATTCGGAGGCTAATTCGGCCCAAACGTGTTATTCACGAAGGGCGCTCCGAATTTGGAGGCTTTTTGTGTTGGCCAATCATGATTTCCACGAAGGCGCTCTGAATTCGGAGGCTTATTCGGCCCAAACGTGTTATTCACAAAGGGCACTCCGAATTCAGAGGCTTATTCGGCCCAAACGTGTTATTCACAAAGGGCGCTCTGAATTCAGAGACGTTTTGTGTTGGCCAATTGTGATTTCCATGAAGGGCGCTCCGAATTCAAAGGCTTATTCAGCCCAAACGTGTTATTCATGAAGGGCGCTCCGAATTCGGAGGCTTTTTGTGTTGGCCAATCGTGATTTCCACGAGGGCACTCTGAATTCGGAGGCTTATTCGGCCCCAAACGTGTTATTCACGAAGGGTGCTCCAAATTTAGAGGCTTTTTGTGTTGGCCAATCGTGATTTCCACGAAGGGCGCTCCGAATTCGGAGGCTTATTCGGCCCAAAAGTGTTATTCACGAAAGGGCGCTCCGAATTCGGAGGCTTATTCGGCCCAAATGTGTTATTCACGAAGGGTGCTCCAAATTCGGAAGCTTTTTGTGTTGGCCAATCGTGATTTCCATAAGGGCACTCCGAATTCAGAGGCTTTTAGACACAACCATAACTCACTGGCCATGAGAGAAAACATTGTATTGAAAAAAGAAATATGTACACGGCGTAAAATCAAAACAAGCTGTCATGCCGTACAAGTTAACTTAATGATAAAATTTGCGCAAGTGTGTTGAATTCCACAGACGCGGTAAGCTTCTTCCATCCTTGTCTTTGAGCCGATATGCCCTTGTCCTTGCGACTGAGTCAATCTAATAGGGGCCATCCCAGTTAGGACCCAATTTTCCGTCAGCGGGATTCCTAGCAACACGAAGCACTTTCTTGAGGACCAATTCTCCTGGTATATAACGGCGTAGCTGAACATGTTGATTAGACGATTTAGCGAGCTGTTGCTGGTATCATGCCATGGAAACAAGGGTACGATCTCGGCGTTCTTTAATTAGAGTCAAGTCCAAGGCCAACATCATGTCATTTCGGCCCATGTCAAAAACCTTTGATTTCAAGGTTGGAAGTCTGATCTCCAGGGGAATGATTGCATGGGTTCCGAAGCATAGAGCAAACGGCGTTTCCCCAGTGGATCTCCTTGGAGTAGTGCGATGAGCCCACAGCACGCTGGGCAACTCTTCGATCCATCTTCCATTAGCTTTCTCTAGCCTTTTCTTGATGCCGTCCAAAATAACCTTGTTGGTGGCCTCCACTTGACCATTACTTTGGGGGTAAGCCAGTGAGGAAAAGTAGGGCCGAATACCATAAGTGTTGCATAATTCTCAATACACGCCACAATCAAACTGGGTACCGTTGTATGAAACAAGTGCTCGTGGTATGCCGAATCTCATTATAATGTTTTTCCATACAAAACGCTTAACGTCAGAGTCTCGAATATGTGTTAGTGCCTCTGCTTCGACCCATCTTGTGAAATAATCTGTCGTAACAATTAAGAATCGCCTGTTACCTGGGGCCCGTGGTAATGGTCCAACGATATCAAGCCCCCATTGAGCGAACAGCCAAGGACTAGTGATAGAGTTTAACTCCTTAGCAGGTAGATGAGTTAAGGGGGAAAACTTCTGGCATTGCTCATATTTCTTGACATAACACTCGGCATCGGTTCGTATGGTCGGCCAATAGTACCCTTGTGTTACGGCTCGATGGGCCAGAGAACGTCCCCCCGAATGGGCCCCACAATTGCCTTCATATATTTTTAAAAAAAGTTCCTCGACTTTATCCGGGTGAACACATTCTAAGTATGGCCCAGAGAGAGATTTTTTGTAGAGCTCCCCCTATGGATCCAAGTAGTATCGGAGGGCTTTGTTTTTCATTTTGTGTGATTCTTTCTTATCCATCAGGAGCTGCTCTGAAGATAGAAATGCGGCGATAGGGTCCATCCAACTTGGTCCCGGTTCGATAACGTTGACCTAAATTGATTTTAAAGAGGCAATGCTCGGCTCAGGGACGAACCCTACTTCTATTATCTGCTTAATTTCTGAGTTGATTGTGGAGGCTAAACAAGCCAGGGCGTCTGCATGCGTGTTTTGATCCCGGGTTATTTGATTCAACTCGTGGTGATCAAATTTTGCGAGCAAAGAATTCACCGTTTTTATATAGGCTGCCATGCGGTCATTTTTGGCTGCATATTCCCCTTTCAATTGGTTGATTACTAGCTTTGAGTCACAGAAAACAAGCAGACACCGCGCACCGAGGTGAAATGCATTTCGTAGGCCGGTTAACAGTGCTTCGTATTCGGCCTCATTGTTCGATGCATCGAAGCCCAGTTTGACGGCCTGTTTGATTATTGCCCCTTCGGGGGTCATGATTACTACGCCAGCCCCACTACCACGCTGGTTGGATGATCCGTTGCAATACATCTGCCAAACGTTGCCAACATACATTCTCCAGTTGGGCTTAGTTTGTACTAGATCAGACTTAAAGTCGGCAAGGGATCCTGTGAATTCGGCTACAAAGTCGGCAAGCACTTGCCCTTTGATGGAAGTTTTGGGTAGAAACTGGATATCATACTGGCCGAGTTTGAGAGCCCATTTCGAAACGTGCCCCGACGTTTCCACACTACGAAGCGCTGACTGGAGCGGATATTCCATTGGTACCCCAATGGTATGCCCCTAAAAGTAGTGCATCAATTTTCTTGTAGCCATGACGAGAGCAAGGTTAAGCTTTTCCAATGGAAGGTAACGTGTTTCGGCGTCGGCCATAGCTTTGCTCCCATAGTAAACTGGTCGCTGCTTCCCAAGTTCTTCCCTTAACAGTACGGCACTGACCGCTATACTGCCAGATACAAAATGAGCAGATCGCCTGTCGTAGGTGTTACCAAGAGTGGTACTGATCAGAGATAAGACTTCAAGCCGTCCAAAGCGGCCTGGCACTCAGGGGTCTAATCAAATGCTCTGCCTTGCCGAAGTGTGTGAAAGAATTGTTGGCAGCGATCTATGGAACGGCTGATAAACCTGTTGATCGCGGCGGCCAGTCCCATCAGCTTCTGAACCTCTTTGACTAACCGAGGGGATCCAAGCTCTAGAATTGCCGTGATTTGCCTCAGATTGACTTCGATTCCGTGGTGGTTAACGATGTAGCCAAAGAATTTGCCGGATCCGATACCGAATTCACACTTAGCAGCGTTCAATTTTATCTTGTACTTTCAAAGGATGTCGAATGTCTCTAACAAATCGGCTAGATGGGAGTGTTTTTCCTTAGATTTGACCACCATATCATCGATGTATACTTCCATGGTACGGCTGAATTGTTCCTTGAACATGGCAGTCACTAGTTTTGATAAGTTGCCCCTGCATTCTTCAGCCCAAAAGGCATGACCTTGTAGCAATAGGTTCCTCTTGGGGTGAGGAATACGGTTTTTTCTTGATCTTTAGGATGCATGGCAATTTGATGATAACCCCTGTAGGCATCCAAGAAGCTCATGCGTTGATGATGTGCCGTTGCATCTACGAGTTGGTCTATTCTGGGCAGGGGAAAACAGTCCTTGGGACAAGCTTTGTTTAAGTCCGTGAAATCCACACACACGCGCCAAGAGCCATTCTTCTTCTTTACGACCACAGTATTGGACAACCATGTAGGATAGGTTACTTCGCGAACAGCCCCAGTATCAAGCAACTGATCTACTTCTTCAACAATGGCCGAAGTATGCTCTGCGGTTGACCGCTAACTTCTCTGAATAATTGGCTTACATTTTGGATCAACGTTTAAGCGATGTTGGGCCACTGATGGATCCACTCCTAGCATCTCGTATGGGGACTATGCAAATACATCAAAGTTGCCGAGTAAGAAGGATACTAACTCCTGCCTTTCAACTGTATCCAAGGAAGCGCCGATCATGAAGAACTTGTCAGGACTTCCATCAATTTTGACCCGATGTAAGGCTTCGGTTGCCTTTTCACTTGGGATCCTCCCGGTGTCTTCGAGGCTCTCCTATTCGGTACCTCAATTGAATGCACTTCCAGCTCCCTTGGTCTCTTTGTAACTAGAAGATAGCATGCCTGTGCCGATTTCTCAGAGCCATGAGTTTGTTCAATACCGTATTCAGTCGGAAAATGAAGTAATTGATGGTAGGTGCTTGGCACGGCTTGCATCGTATGTAACCATGTTCTACCTATGATGAGATTATATGGCGAAGGAAGCTTGACAACCAGAAATTCTACGTCTACTGATCTAGTGCCGGCCCGTACTGGTAGTGTGATTTTGCCCAAAGGATACTCCGGGTTAGCATTGAAGTCGAATAACAGATAATCAGCTAGAGACAAGTCCGAGTCAGTAAAACCAAGTTGGACGAAAGTTTTGTAATACATTATTTCCGAAGTGCAGCCCTGGTCAATGAGAACATGCTCAATGGTGAATCTGTTTACGCGTAGCTCGATGACGAGGGGATCAGTGTGGGGGTGGGTCACTCCAACTAAATCACTATCATCGAAACTAATCCTTCCCGTGTCATGGGGCCGTTTCGCTAGCGTCATTGGGCTATGGGGGCTAGACGGCAACTGGATTGTATACACCTCGGATGACGCCAGCAAGCTGTATATCATATGAATTACTCCAAGAGGAGGTGACTCCGGCCGTAGAGCTACTGTATTTGTTGAATTGTTCTTTCGGACGTATTGCGTAAGCTGTCTTGCACCAATTCTTTAAGGTGATCTTTTAATGCATAACAACTATCAGTGTTGTGACCGTGGTCTTTATGATATTCACACCGTTTATCCTGTGTTCTCGCATCGAGAGGTCCCATCATCTTGGGTGGCCACTTGAAGAACGGAAGGTGTTTTACTTTCGATAGAATCTTATTGATCGGCTCTGTTAGCTCCGTGTATTTCTTGCCTGAGCGCCTTGTGCACCCGTTATCCACTTGATACTGTTCATTAGCTCAATGTGAACATTGGTCGTTTTATCGGCGCGAGTCACGCCTTTTGTCTCGTTTAGGTCGATTCCGCCACTCAGGGCTTCTTGATGGCATGGAGCTAATCGGCTGAACAATTCCCGACGTGGCCGTCTCAACAGCTTTTCATCTGGCTTTGACTAGCAGGGCATCGTCTTCCACTTTGCAGTATTCTTCGACCTTCTTCATTAACGCCCAGACGTTTTTGGGGGGCCGCCTGGTTAATGAACTACGGAGGGAGCTATTAGGAAGCAATCCTATCTTGAAGGCGGTAATGGCCATGGAGTCATTGCAAGCATCATCTACCAGATTAAAGCACTTCCAATAGCGGGCCGAGTATTCGCGAAAAGCTTCTTCCGGTTTAATTTGCATGGCCTAGAGAGAATCGACTTGCTTCGGCTGGACCTCATTAGTGATGAATCTCGCCCTGAATAACTATTGGAGTTGGTAGAAGCTCTTAACCGATGCCGGCTCCAGTTTATAGTACCACCTCACGGCCAGTGGTCCCAGACTACTTGGAAATATTCGACACATGAGGGCTTCGTCGTCAGCATGGAGCATCATCGCTTGCTTGTAATGACGAATGTGATCAGTGGGGTCCGATTTTCTGTCATAGAGGGTGAACGACAGTGCCTTGAACTTTTTAGGTAGCACAGCCCTTACAATTCGTCACACGAAAGGGTCATGTTTATCTTCTTCATCCGAATCATCGCTTCTCCCTCGTTTATGTCGTACATATGGACTTTCTTCAGATGAGCTGGATATATCAACGCGCCCTTTCTTTCTGGGCTCCAAGGATGGTGAGTCTGAATCACTGTCATTATTGTATTTCTGAAGTCGACGTCGTCGACCATCCTTCTTTCCCGAAAGTCAAACTCAGTCTTGGCATGCGGCTTGTTGGAATTTCGCCACCTCCAAGGCCAAATCCTGGCGCAGGTGCTTATTCTCAGCCATTATGTTCTCCAGCCACTGTTCATTTTGCTTTGCTTGATCCATAATCGTCTATATTGTCTCATGCATTGAAGTTGAGAGTGAGGTCTGAGCTACTGAATCAAAGTTCAAAGCACGTCGCACGGCGATATTCTCCGGTCCCAGCATGTTTCTTGGAGTGAGGTCATCTCTTGGTGTAGTTTCGTCAGCGACT
Source organism: Camellia granthamiana (assembly GCA_036172215.1). Classification (NCBI taxonomy): domain Eukaryota; kingdom Viridiplantae; phylum Streptophyta; class Magnoliopsida; order Ericales; family Theaceae; genus Camellia; species Camellia granthamiana. Next base: position 19,568,990 of record CM069914.1, read on the forward strand.
ATCGGAGGATCTTCTGTGATGCTCACCATGAATATGCTTGAGTATTCCCATAGACGGCGCCAATTGTGGAGAGGTAGGCTTGGAAATACTCTTGGATCTTGAAAGACGTTCCTAATCCTCTGATCACCACCTGAAAAAGAGATTAACACTCTGGTCGGGGGTGCCGGAATTAGCACTCCGACAGACAAGTTAGTATAGGTCTCTTGTTTACTTATGTCTTAAGTTTGTTGGGTCTATTCTCACCTCCCTTTCTTTGGTTGATGTTCCTCTATTTATATTCGCTTTTGGGCCTTAAGGTCGGGCCCACTCTTAATCCATCGCATGATTACTCATTCGGCCCCTTCTGTTGTATGCCAATTCCCACTCGGCTTTTTGTTCAACTGGTTCTATGGCCGATTAGTCTATTCAGCTTCGGGATCGTCCAGGACGGAGCCGAATATAATTTATATCCTAATTTTCTTCAAATGCATTCGGCTTTCCTACATAAACTGACATTCGGCTCCCACACTATGCATATTACATGTATAAATTTTTATAAATTCATTGAGACATTATATACCCGAAATAATTATTTTCTCCAGTTGTTGTCTGCAACACAGTAACACCAACTACTTCAAATGGATGTCATTTTCTCCACACACACAAAAAAATATATATATATATTTTTTTTTTTTTTATGCGAGGCCAATTTTAACAGTTAGGTATATCTATTAGCTTTCATTTTCTACTAATTTCACTAAGAACTGACAATTATTGAGGGAGAAGCAACCGTTTTACTAAACTACGACAGATTCTGTTCTATTTTTTTAGTAAAATTATTTCTCATAGTTACAAGGTCTTTTTGTAACACCCCGATATTTTAATCATTTATAATCATCAACCCTTTATTCTTATTTCCATTTCTCAATAGATGCTAGTGTTTCATAACGATATAAATATAAAACGTCAATGTGATAATCTAAAAATACTCTCTTTTTCCTTGAACTTCTCAAAAGATTACAAGTTCATAATACATTACCATCTTTCCAAAATACAAATGATAACGCTTATAGCTCAAAGAGCTAGAGAGAGATACAGATAAGATGCCCTAATAGCTTACAACTTTCAAGACATGGATCTTGGTTTCACAAAAACAAATGGAATCACTATAGCTGTAGCAGTTAAAACATCCAAAATGAGCTTTCATGCTGCATCACAAGTTTCCACCTTCTTGTCAACGTTGTAGGACTCCATCATCTTGGCTTGAAAGTGTTAATTATGACAGGAATGAGCAAAATTGCCCAATAGAAATACATTTAACAAAGTATATAGACATTTGATCAAAGTATGATCATGTTAATACAATGTCATGCTCAAAATCCATATTTTCGTTTCTACTCAAAAGAATGATACATCAATGTGTTTTTAATTCAACAAAATAATATCAATTTTAGGGCAGTAATGAGCACTAGAATCCCAAGGTAAGAATTAAATATGTACACATAGATTTTATATATCTTGCACAATCTTGGCATCCTTGGTATCAATGTTTCCACCTGTTGCACCTTCTGCAAATCTGTTCCTGAATTTGCTCATCATGTTTTACTCCATTGCCCATTCTCTTGGTGCATTTGGTCATCTATGTTATATGAATGGGGGCTTCAATGGTGCATCCCAGAATTTGTGCCAGGCCTCCTGTGGATGGGTATTCAAGAGTTCGCTCAGGAAATTTTGGAGAGCCATTCCCCTAGTAGTTCTTTGGTCACTTTGGAAGCATAGGAATGAGTGTGTCTTCACCAATGCCCATCCTAATTCATCTAACTTGTGGAAACTCATCAAGATCAGATTAGCTTTTTGGCTCAAAGCTTCTCTTAAGGACTTCCCCTTCTCAGTTGATAATGTTGTTCTCAATTTGAGGCAAATCATATGTTGCTATTGAGTTTATAATTTGGCTAACCTCCTATTTAAGTAGAAACTAGTTGCATATGATGAACTATTGGGGGTGATGAACTGTTGGATGCTCTGCATGTGGGTCTGCTATGGGTCTGCCTATCTTGCTGTTTTGTTGGTCTGCTTTACTCAGTTGTTGGTTGCTCTGGTTTATTGGTCTGCCATGCTGTGTTTTTGTTTAGTGGTGTTTCTTTCTTTTCCTCCCTTCTCGGTTGGTTGTTCACCAACTTTGGAGGTGTAAGCACATTATGATTCTTTGCACTTGCCTCTCTTATTGGTATTTTGGTAATGTACCTTGTACTTTGCTATTCCATCAATAAAGTTCCTTTTTTTGCCGATTAAAAAAAAAACATAGATTTTATATATCAAAATAGTCCCACATTTACCGACTCAATATGGAAAGGCAGTTAGGCACCTAAAACAATCATTTTTCCACATTTACCAGATTAAGTACGGAATGGCAATTGGGCACTTAGAAAACACTTTCCCACATTCGTCCAGCATCAAGCCTGAGATAGAGTAATTGAGCATCTTGACTCTCTGCACGAGTACCAACACAATACTCAACACATTAACAAAACCGACTTTCTACCCGGATTACTATGCCATTTACCCCTTCCCAATATTCCAACTTCTATGATAATAAAACAATATGAATTCAAAACCATGAAATTTAATGCGATGCATGAGTTCACAAATATAATAATTTGCCAAAAGTCTCTTTTTAATTTTATAAGAAACAAACATTATAATCCCGAGGAAAAGGTATTACAATCTCATAGGTTTCAATAGCTTCCATAATCATCCATCAATATGACATAATTTCCAATATTCATACCATTTCAAGATTTCCGAATGTATCAGCATATCATCAATTCAAGTTCATCACAAGTATCAATGTATTCTCAAATCTCTCCATTAGATTCAAAATCACAAACTAGGATTTTGTAAAAATTTAGGGATTTACCTTATTTCCTTCAACTATCAAAGAATCGTCAACAAATGACCACTTTTACACAAAAACTTTCAAAATATTTCAAAAATTTGAGTGAAACCACCATTTTCAAACATGAACTCCTTTTTGTTCAAAACCATCTATCTCATACGTCATTATATCTAAGAAAATACCACATACTCATATCAAAATATAGATATACAAAGTTAAAGGTATTCCTTACCTCAAGGAAGAGAGAGAAGGGTTGAAGAACCAAACTTTGACAACGATGAAATTACGATCCAATTGGTTCCATACGTAGCCCTTGATGTGCTTTAACTTTTTCCCTCAAGAACTAGGGGTAGGTTTTGCCTCTAAGTAGATGAAACCCGAGCTTGAAGCTACAAAAATGGAGGAACGTAAGAGAGATAGAGATAGAGATAGAGAGAGAGAGAGAGAGAGAGAGAGAGAGAGAGAGAGAGAGACAAACAGACAGACAGACAATGACAGAGAGACAATGAGTGAGAAAAAGTGAGGAAAGCGAAAGAAAGTACTTCTATTTATAGTGGAGGGGAAAAATGGGTTATAGGGCCTAAGAATATATTAAATATAAAGTCAAAAATCCCAAAAAGTAGGGCCTAAATGTGGCTGAAGTGTTCTTGTTTTTCTATCAAGTGTCGACACCTCAAAGAGGGGTGTCGATACCCGCGTGCATAAGTGTGAAGGAATAAGTTCAAAACAAGTAAGGTATTGACAGCAAAAAGCCTAGGTGTCAACCCTAGAAAGCAGTGTGCACCAACGCACAAAATGATCAGGCAATGTCGACCCTAGAATGCCAAGGTGTCGACACCAAAAAGCAGTGTGCACCTAGGTCACTCTAGACCAGATGGTGGTGACACCAAATAAAGAGGGTGTCGACACCCAGGAGTTTAGTGTTGATAACCTGTAGACACCCCATTTTGACTGACCCTAAGACTTCGGGTGCTTGTAAGTCTCGCGATGATAAAATGGTAATATCTTTACCTATGGAATGTTGGAAATTGCTCGAAGTTGTTATTGCACCCTATTTCGACCAAAAATTGACTTTTTGCAAAAATGAGTGTAGACGTCCCCGAACATCCCGGGAGGGAATCCCGTTTTGTTCATTAGGGCTCACTACAGTTCGGACTCAAATGTCACAGTTCTTAATCTGATTTCGCAAAGTGCAATACAAGATAGATAAATCACCAAAGAGTCCAAGTCCGGCAAATCGTTTTGGAAAACTGATTTTTAAGAAAGAAATGCCAAACATAGACTGCTTTGCCAGATACAGAGTCGTCATCTAAATATTTTATTTTGGGGGAATTTAGGAAACCCTGAATCGTTGCCTAAGGCCACGTGTCCGTCATCACCAAAGTTGTCTCGGCTCGGGAACTTGGGTACGATTGGGGAAGGTCAGCTATGAGCACCCCCGCTCGCCCGATCAAAGATCGGCCACTACTAAACATGATATCTTGTTTTTGAAAACATATGTGCTCTTATTCCGTTTAATTAGCTAGAATTACTATGTGATGCGCACAACACACAAGTATAGACTAGATCGCCTAATTTGAAACAAAGCATCGCATATCCGTTTGTTTAAAAAATAGTTTGAAGGTGCTACCCGCAAGTAGGCTAAAACACAGATTTCGACGAATTATTCCAATTCAAGTAATCCAACCTTCACCCACAGGTATTCAGGCAGTTATAGCAGATAAGCAGTTAGCCTCATGGCAAGCATGCTTTCATGGCAACATTAACATACATGCAGTATGCTAAAGCATAAACACTCACAGTGTACTCTGAGCCAAAATAAAGAACTAGTTAGAAATCAATGCATGATCCTAGTTCATGTTAAGATGCTAATGCAACACATACAAAATGCAACTAGAAATAGGCTCGACTATTCTAAGATGGCATATGAGATACTACAGGTAACATGTATTCAACTTGGAATTGAAATACGATGCAGTTAGTATGATGCGCCGAGCCCGGTGCATGCAATACAAATGAATGAATGCAAACATGCATAGCATATAGATGCTAATTGAAATATGCCCTAAAATCTAACCATCGTAAGTGGTTAAATAAAAGGGAGAAAGAAATGGAGGTTGGAAGACATGCATCACACACACGCACGCTTATTACACAATTGCGCCCTCTCGACGGGGGACCGAATAAATAGTACAAATTAACTAACTAACAAGCTAATTAATTATTACACAACACTTAACTAATTTAAACAAATTAATTAAGCTACTAAAGCAGTAAAGCAGCCTCGGGAAGAGGGAGGAATGCATGCACGCTCAGCTTTGCTTGGAAATCTATCACCATACTCATGCTGCCTCTGTTTACATTGCTCTATACTTCTGAAAACTTCACAAATCCCAAGGAAGCTCCAGAACACTCCTTGAGCACTGTGATATGTCACCGACCAAGAGATGAGGCCACCGGCCATGGAAATATAGTCACCGACCAAAAGTGAGGCCATCGGCCAACAATACATAGCCAGCCAGCACTGAAGATGACCGACCGGCCATCTCTTCTTGCAGAATCCTATTTTGCTGCAGCAGAGGACAGACAAGGCATGGCAATGCATTTTCAAGGCAATGTTTGCACGACCACCCTCCCTATCATGTTAGGAACTCAAGGGAGTGTGGCCTTCGACCCTCGGGCCACCAATCACGCATTCCAATGCATGATGACCCAAGGTGCCAAATGTGCATTTTGATGTCAAATAAAATGCACACAAATACATAGAAGAGCCCCAACCTCTATCATGATTTATCAAGAGGCAAGGGATGCAAACATGTACAATGCTATGCAACCTAAACATACAAGCAAACCAATGCAACATGAGCATGTGAACAAACATGCAAACATGTAACAACATATCAAACACATGACAAAATGCAAGCTAACAAACATGCAAAATGCAACTTAACCATACAACAATATGCAATGGGCCAAGTATGCAACAACATACAAGGCAAGCATGCAACAACATGCAAAGGATGGACTTACACCAAGATGGACAGCTCTCTAATAGGTCCAAAACAGTGGCCAAAATGCTAAGTACATGAGGGCAAATGCACATGCAAACATGCATGCTAAATGGTCCAGTACTTAAGCATAAAAGGGCAACCCTTAAGCACACTTAAAAGAAGATAAACATGGGCAAATGACATGCATTGTAAGCTCTGAAATCACGCATGGGGAGGTGCCAAACCAACCAAATAATGCAAGCATGGCATGCAAGAAAGCCCAAAACTTTAAACTAGCCAAGAGACTCAAACCAAGGCTACGCGAAACATGAAGCATATGGCAAGTATGACCCAAAACAGTCCTAGATCATGTCAAAATGAGCCTAAAACATGTAATGACCAAAGCCAAAACAAGCCAAATCAAAAGGACAAAACATAAGGCATACAAGGCCATAAAAAGGGGGTGTTACACTACACCTAATACAACCAAACATGGCATGATTTAGGCAACCAAAATCAGAGGTATGACATGCTAAAATGAGCCCAAAAACCCACCTAGATGTCATCCCAAATACCCAAACATGTTGGCATACGTAATGATACAATCATGAGGCATAAGACACAAACCCTTTAAAGCATTAAAGGAGTGATGAAAGCAAGCATAGGAGCATACTATATGGACTGAAATAACATTACAAGTGATGCCAAACCACTGAAATGATCCAAGTAAAGCATGCAAGAAGATTCAATACTCAAAGCCTACAAGCTAGAATACATGGTAGCTATACAAAGCAATACAAGCATGACCAAGAAGACCAAAAACAGAGCTTAAGCATGCTACAACAAGGCTAAAATCTTGATGGAGTTGAGCCAAAATCATGTTAAAAACACATGTTACAACATGATGCATGTTAAGGCCAAATCATGGGATTACAAGACAAGTGTATGAAGCATACAAGGCATGTCTAAACCAAGTCAAAACAGTGTTATATCATGGCAAAATAACCATAAATACCAGCTAAGACATGGTCAACATGAACTTAACAAATGTGCTCACACATGAGGCAAATATGATAAGTATTGAAGACAACAAGGAGAGGAAGTGGCCCTCTCCTTATTAGGACCTCAAAACACCATCCCCACCACTAAAATCCCTCTGGATTTCAGTGGTGAGAAGGCCAATACAAGGTGGTCTCGGAGCTCACAAAGAAGGGCACAAAAAGAGGCCAAACAAGGCCTAAGAGGGGGTAAACAACCCCAAACACCAAAGTGATCTTAAACAACTATTTTAAGCACTTAAAAATAGAACTTTTATCAGTTATAAGTTAAGCTTAAAAACATATGCAAGATAGGCTAAAAGCTTGTGCAAAAATGGGGAATAAAGAGGGTAGTTTCTCACCTTTAAAAAACCTCTTCAAGAACACCACTCCAGCACCTTTCTCTGATCAAAACCAGCCCAAGAACCCTAACAACAACTCCTTAAAGTCTCAGCAACCAAGGATGGTGTAATGCTAGGTGTTTGTGTGCAATAGTGTGAACAAAACACCCTTTAGAGCACAACACACACACACAAATGTAAAGAGAGGGAAATATAGAGATAGATATATACAAAAACTCTAACCTAAAACTTCAGAACCTCTGAGAAGGGAGGAGGGCCTCCCCTTTTATAGGAATTCAATTCCTAAGCTTCTTGGAGAAGCTAACACAAGGGAGCAAATCCCTCTATACACGTGTATGGAGAGGGTGTAATGTGGATGCTAGCTGTGACAACTGGCATAAAATATCTGCCAAAAGCAGATGGAAAGGGGTCGGCTGGAAAATATGGCCGATTTACCAATAAAAATGGCCGGTCGACCAAAACCATTGCCGACCGGCCAACACCTTTGGCCGGTAGCAATAAAACAGGGCCGGTGGCCTCAAGCCAAGGCCGGTGAGGTGTGGGGATAGCCAACAAGCCATTCCCTGCCCTCTGAAGCAAAAACACAAGTGTTTGGTGCATAACTGAGCACAAAGCAAACAAGTCGACAGGTCTTGAGGCAAGGCGCGCGACCGAAACCTCCGAGAACTCAAGACGAACATGAATATGGATGATCACCGAGTGTTTAAACGGTGACGTCCAAGTCTTGAGGACGGTCAAAAATGGGGTGTCTACAATGAGCAAAATACCCCTGAACCTGTTTTTTTGTCAAAAGCCAATTTCCCTACCCGAGAGATAGGGGAAGCCCGATTGCACTTAGATTGATAATATTTTCCAAAATCACTAACCAGTTTAATCAAAAACATTAATTAAAAGGAAATTTAAGGTTGCTTGGGCCATCAGTGGGCAAAAGTCATGCAAAACTGCACCTAGCCAAGCAAAGTTTACACCTGGACCATTGGTCGCATGTCTATCTGCACGTGCCTTGCGCGGCCGCAACTAGTTTGTGCCGCCGACCTTTCCCCTAACAGACCAAAATGAAAATTTTGCAAGGATGGTAATATGGCATCGAAAAGAGGTGCTAGGGAGAAAGTGATGCTCAACCCTAGTAGCATCCTCTAACTTCCTCCCTAAGTTTGGAGTGCTTATAAAAGCACCCTCCACCTCCCCCCCCCCCTCCCCCTCTAACAAAGGGTTAGTAATTTGAGAACTTTTGAGAGCAATTTGAGAACCCCTAACTCCGAAAATTCCCTCACCCTAACAACAACTAAAAGCAAACAAAATACTCTAAGGCTTGGGAGACTTGAACTAAACTCAGAAACCTAAGCTTAAGTGAGACTTACAAGCAAGAAAACATAGTTTTCTTATCTTGCTCTTCCTTTCTTGAAAACTAGCAAGTAATCCCTTGTTCTTTTTTAATCTTAGTACATTTTTCTTCCTCTCTTCTTAATATGTAAGCATGTAGGGTAGTTATTATGCCATGATCATCATGTAGCTCATGTAGCTCATGTAGTTTATTCGTTTTATTCACTTTTTTGCCTCTTTTTCGCATGCTTGTCTTTATTCTATTGAAAATAGCATGTTTATGTTTCTTTTAATCATGTAAAAAACATACATGGCCTGGTTTGAATCATTATATAGTTAGTTTGTATTTTTCTTTTATCTGCTATTTACTTATTATGCATAGATATTATTTTAGTAGCATCAAATTGGGCCTAGGTTCATGTTTTATATGAATAGTCTCATATTAGGGTCATGTTTAATTTTTGTATGGCATGTAACACACTAGAAAGTGGGCATCCGGGTAAGTCCTCTATTCTTCATAACATTCACTTGTTCTATAAATTCTCCTTTTCAATAATCCAAGCTAATTGTTTTTCTTGCAAAATTGTTTATTTTGGATGCCTTTTATAACTATTATTTATTTTAGTTTAAGTTTATGGCCATGGATTGTCAATATCTGTTTGTATTGGAAAATCATCAATTTTTTGAAAGATATGGCTTTATTCTTTAATCTAAGATAAATGATATTTATTTTATTTCAAATCACATAGTTTTAGGTTAGTTAAGAGTTTTAGGCTTAAAATGATATGTATGAATAATTAACCACTAAAATCATAAAATAGAGAAGATGTCAATCTTCGAATTGGGCAAAAGGAGATGCTTTCATTCAATGACCTGCCCCTTTTGTATCATAGCTCCTAAACCGATAATCTCTAGTTATGATAGATTAGGTATTTAACTTAGTTTTCATTGTTAAAGGTTTCTTAATTTCCCATAAAAATTAAGTGGTGACTCTGTGTTGGTTAAAGCAAGTTGGCACAACACATAGTATGGAAACGGGCCTAATACCCAAAACGTGATTTCAAGGTTTTAAAGCATATTTCTAACAGATCTAAATGTAATTAAACATCCTAATCAAAGTATAGATTGAATTTCTCACTCAACCAACATCAATATACATCAACTAAGGGATTTCAATAACAAAAATAATGGAATTAAATGCATCCCAAAGGATTATAAATCACAAGTGTTACATTTTTTACCTTCAATTTATTCTATAAAGTTTTTCCTAACTCATTTATCTAACCAATGCTTTAGACCTTGCATCTTTCTGACTTCATTTGATATCATTTTCATAATTTTCTTTAGAAGGTAATTGTTCTAGAAATTTATAAAAACACTGTTTGAAAGCTCGTTAAGTGTTGAGTCATTATCCTTAAGGGTTATTATTCCATTTGATGTTCATTATCGTCTTCGCCATCTTATTTTTATAATATCGAAGCTTACTTATGTTATGTGTTGTTAGTTTAATATCCTATCAATTTATGCATTTGATTTACTATTCATTATCATCCTTCAATCAACAACTAGTATCTATTTTGGATATAGGTGTTATCAATGTTTGATCGGGGTTGAACAGGGTGGTATGGCACATGCATGAGATTTGAAAGTGTTAGGTTTTTGTAAATGGCAATCCTGTTTGACAAAACGTCTTTCAGTTGAAATTTTATTCACTCTTTTGTTTCAATGAGACTATGAGTGTTGGGGTCCAGGGGGCAATGCCCAAGTAGGGTCAAGGGGTAGTTCCCCCAAAGCCAAAGTGGTTTGATCGCTTAAGCAGTCATTTGTGTACTCGAGTGGTGAAGAGGAGCATCTAGTATCTCTGTCTGCAAACAGAACTTCTGGGAAGTAAGTTTTACCACTCGAATAGTGAATGTTGCGCTCGAGCGGTCAGCCTATACATTTTACGCTACCTTTACTCACACCGCTCGAGCGATGAAGTGTGCGGTCGAGCAGTCTTTGTGATTCAGTTTACTATTGCGACAACCTCGCTCTGTGTTATGTCGCCAATTTTTAATTATACTTGTGATTATGTGCTTAATATGATTTTGGATGCTAAGGATATGATTATATGCACTTTTGAAGTCATATATGTCCATTGTAGAGATATCTATCCTATATTCTGTTATAATTTGAAATTGAGGACCATAGAGACGACAAAACCTAAAATTGACCGTACCATTATGATTACCATAATTTTTAGAGCCTACAGTGAAATTTAATTAAAAATTAATTCGGATCAAAATAATTAGATTAAATTGATTAGAATTAAGTAGAATTGATTAGCCTAAATCAAACTTAATTAACCTAAGCTAATCACCTACTATATATATGACTAACCAGTGTTTAGGCCCATATAATTGAGCTCTGTCCTTCAAACTTGCTGAGTTTATATACAAAATAGAGAGAGAGGTAACAATTCAAAGGAGAGAAGAGTAGAACTTGAAGATTTTGCTCAGGAGGTTGAAGTATAGTGAAGCTAGACTCAAGAACTTGCTAGAGTTGGAAGAATTAAAGGCTCCAAGTGAGTGATTGATCCTTAATTCATGAGTTTAAGTCAAGTAATTGTAAATTCAAGAATATGTAGGTAAATACAAGAATTGAGTTGAATATGTTGAGAATGTGATCAAAATGTTCATGCATGTATAAATTTGTTATGATTTCTCATATTTGAGCATAAACCATGATTATCATGTTGAATTGGGAGTTATTTGATACATGCATTCATGAATCATAAGGTTATGAAACTCAATTCCATGTTTTGAAGATGATAGAACAAGAGTTCAAGCTAGATTCACATATGCATGAAAGTTAAGGGTTTCATTTTGTCAAATTCATGAAGTTTTAAGTAATTGGTTTCAAAGTGAAAATGTTTTCATGTTACACAATGGTAGTGTCTAGTAGAGTTTTAGAATTATGATTTGAGAATAAAGTTGTATTTTGAGTTTATGAGTTTTAGAATTATGATTTGAAAAGAGAAAATTTGTTTGGTTATGAGTTTTGAAAAGAGTTTTAAATTGAGTTCTGAATTTTTGATGTAACATATGAAATGAAAAAATTTGTTTAGTTATGAGTTTTAAAAAAAGTTTTCAAAACTTAATTGAAAACTTAAAACTCATAACCATACATACAACTCAAAACTTTATTGAAAATTCTATTCAAAACTCATAACCAAAAAAAAAAAAAAAAAAGTACTGTTTCGGTCAACTGGCTGGCTAGACGTCCGGGAGGATGACCGGGTAGATTCAAAATTCAAAAAATTCTCTACTCTCCAAACTTGATCTGAAATGAGTTTTAGAATGTGACATTGGAATCAATTTTTGAAAACTTAAACCAAACGAAGTATTCAAATATGCATTGGAATCATATTTCCAGAGCTCCTCCAAACACAGCCAATGTTTTTCCATGACTTTATACCAATCATGCAAGGTTTGAGCCTTTGAATTGCAAGTTTCAACTTCAAACATAATTTTGGAAATTCCACAATTTGAGCAATTCGCTAGAGCGATGGAATTGACACTCAAGCACACATTTCAAGCTCCCAGTACTTTTATAGACATTTGGCCGTTGGCTCGAGCGACCAAGTGTGCACTCGAGCAAACCCACTTTTGTTCAACACTTGGCTCGAGTGATTATCGAGCGAGAAAATCGAGCATCTAGTACTTTTGTAGTCTTTACAAACGACTCAAGCGACCAAGTGTGCGCTCGAGCGAACTATTTCCACATTGTTGAACTACTCGAGCCACCAAGTGTGCGCTCGGGCAAACTGTTTGCACATTGTTGAACTGCTCGAGCCACCAAGTGTGCACTCGAGCGAAATTCCCTATTTAAGGAAACTTTGAAAAGCTGTTTTATGTTTCGATTTCCATTCTTTTTCATTTCTGAGCATTCTTAGGCATACATTGAGCATCCTAAATGAACTAAAGAGTTAGAAAGAAGCTTAAGAAAGATGAACGAATTTGAGAACATATTGAATTATATTGTGACCCAAGTTCTGTATGTGTTACGAATTGTGTAGGGTCCACTCTGAGGACGAATCAGCCAACTGAACACTGTGAGTAATATCTTAGTAAAGATATTTCCATGTACATTATTTTCTAAATACTACCTATGCGGTATGTTTTCCAAACTCATGAATATGTATTATGAATGAGTATTCTACCTGTCTAATTCGTAAAAGGCTCGTGAATATGAAATGGGCCCAAGGCCATTTGGTATATTTGACAAGGACACGAAATAGGCCTAAGGTCGTTTAGAATGTTTGACAAGATAGATCTAAGGTCATTTTATATATGAATTGGACCGAAGGTTGTTTTGTATCTTTGTTAAACAGACCAAAGGTCAATTTGAATAAGGAATTGATTGGACCAAAGGTTGTTTTGAATATGAATATGAATGTGAATATGATCATGACTATGGACCAAAGGTCACTTTGAACGAGGAATTGATTGGACCAAATGTCGTTTTGAATGTGAATACGAATGTGAACATGATCATGATTGTAAACGCGCTCATGAATATGAATTTAGAAATGATGCACCTAGGGTCATTTTGTACATGTGATGTGAAGGACCAATTAGTCATTTGTGTATAGATCCATTAAATGTGAACATTATCTTGAATTTGAATATGCACATAAACAATAATATGGAAATATTGAACCCGAGGTCGTTTAGTACATATGCTATGATCAGTTATAAAAAATATTTGGACCTAAGGTCGTTTTGCCCCTTTTAAATGCCTCGAGCATATGGAATGGACTTGAGGTCGTTTTGTTTTGATAATGATCAATATGCGTTACTCATGAGTATGATTTACCTATTTAAGAGTCTCATTTATATAACTTCTTTATTCTGGTATTATTCACTGGGTGTTAGCTCACGCTTTATCTATATGTCTGTAGGTGAGCAGCGGATGTCCAACCCCAGTCCCAGTGAAATTGTGAAAGAGTACCGAGATTTTGAAGTCATTCAAGGTTGCCTCACGCATGAGGCTTTTATTTTTGAACTTTTGTTCTCTCTTGGTCCCTTGGACCGATATCTGTAAATGATCCTTGGTTTATGATATGACAGTTTCTGAATGATCCTGGACATGTATAATTTAATTATGTATAATTTTAAATCAATGGTATATTAATTTAATTTCGAATGATTAAGGTTTATTTATGTTCAAAGACTTCCTTTTATATCAAGGTTAATTTTGAGATGATATTATTTTATGGATTATCTTTAATCTTACATTACTAGTGACTTACAGCTCATGTTTGATTTGGCATCTTCAAAAAAAGTCAAAAAGTTAAAAAGTCGCTATTTTATTTAAGTCACATCACATCTCTACTACATCACTTCAAATCCAACCCATATTTTATAAAAAGTCAAAAACTGTACTTATTTAGGACATCCCAAACAATCCCTTAATGACACACATTTTTTTAGATGTATATTATAAAATTTCCTAATCGGTTCTCCACTGTTATCCTCAACATTGATTTTTTTATTTTATTTTTTTTTATTTGATTCATATAAGATATTACAATGAAACCCAATGAATTACAATCATAGTAATGAAGATAAAATACAATACAATTTTTTTTACAAAGAAATTTCCAAAGTGAGAGAGAAAGTCCTAATTAATACACGAGACTAAGACCCACGTGCAAGTGGGGAGATTTGAACTACAGACCTCTTAGTGTGGTACAGAAGTTCTGGCGAATCGGGCTAAGTCCATTGGTGATCCTTAACCACTGTTTTGAGTTTAAGAAAATTATTTTAAAATGACATAAGTTTAGCTATTAACAAGGAGGAGAAGAGGAACCCAAAATAAAAGAAATTACAACCAAAAAAAAAGAAAAAATTCCTAGAGTTTAACCCTTATAACAAAATAAATTTTTAATTTTTAATTTTATTAATTTAAAGTCTAATCTTTTGTTTTATTTTTAATCTAAACCATAAGCTCATTTACTCTAGGTAAAATTGATGTAAAAGTGATATTTTAGTCATTCAATTTAGGTTAGGTTTGGCATAATCTATATAATCCATCTTTTTATCTTTTTATCTTTTTTTCCATCACATCACCTCTCTACTTTTCTACACATCTTTCTTGTAAAAAGACAAAAAATATACTTTTTTAGAACACCCCAAACCACCTCTTAATCTGGGTGTACATAAAATGGGTAGCTCTAAATGCAATCTAAAATATTGTTTGGACACCCCAATTTTCGAAAAAATTATTTGATACCATTCTACCTCTTAATCAAATTACCAAATTGACCAAATTCAAACCGCTGTTCATCACTTTCCAGCTCCAACAAGCCTTCGACTAGACCCTCGCAACTTCGGTAACCCTTCGGTCAGTTGTTCCCAACCCTTTTCCCCATCCCCGCCACTTGCTATACTCACCGATACCACCATTGCTTCATCATTCTTCCCACTTTCCTCGCTTCTTCTCATTCTCTTTCGCATTCTTCTCGCCCTCATTCTCTTCTTATTCTTCCCACCTTAGATTTGAAAATTGATCTAGAATTTTACGGCGCGGAGGGGCGGTTTGTGATCTAGATCGATTTTCAAATCTAGGGTTTTATGATGAGGGAAGGAGCTGTGTTATGGGATTCACGATGGAGAAAGGAGGTTCGTGATGGGTTAGGGTTTCACGGAAAGAGAAGGGTTTTGCTACAAAGAAGAAGAAGAAGAAGAATATAAAGTGGCAGATGGAGAAAGAGCGATGAAATTGCGAAAAAAAGCAATGGAGAGAGGCAAATGGGGTTGCAGAGGTAGTGGCGGGGAGGGGCGTCAGGAAAAAAAAAAAAAGAGATTACAGGTGGTAGAGAGGGGCGCCAGAGATGGCTTCGGTGGCAGAAATGGGCCTAACGGCAAGTAAGGCTTGGTTTGGCATCATCTAAATAAGTTAAAAAGTCAAAAAGTTACTATCTTATTTAAGTCACATCATCCTATTTAAATCACATCACCTCTCTAACACATCACATCAAACCCAACCCAAACCCACCAATAAGTCAAAAAGTGCACTTTTTTAATACATGCCAAACCAACCCTAAGTAAGATGGGGTAAATATGAAATTAATTGAGGTGTTCAACATAAAAGATAAAAATTTAAATTTTAAATTGAGATGTTTAAAGAAATGAAGGGTATGATTGGTTTGTGTTTGTAGAGTAGTTTTTGAGATAAAAAGTATGAAAATTTGTTTGATTTGCCTTTTTTTAGAAATGATTTTGAAAAATTATTTTGGAGAGAGAGTTTTAAAAAAAATGATTGATTTGATGTGTATGAGAGAGAGCGATTTTAGAAAATAAGTAACAAAACAAAATTTTGAAAAATTTTTTTGAAAAAATTTATTTAGTACTCTTGAAAATTTATTTATAGAAAATTTTTCTTAAAAATTTTTCTGAGAAACAAACCAAACAAGACTGAAGTATTCAACAAAATTAATGAGGTGCATTTAGAGCCACTCACATAAAATCTCTAAAATAACATTTTGATAGAGTTTAATAATTAAAATATTATTTTTCTGTTAATTTTACTTTAAAAAAACTAAAGTTTAATTGATAAAATTAAAATTTTAAAATTTATTTTATTATGAAGGTCAAATTTTATTTTTTTTAATATAAACTGTCAAAAAAAAATACTAAAAAATAAAAAATTACATTTTACGATTAGAATTGACGAACTGGCGAACACCTAAACTGGGACACCTCTTTCTTTCACTCAAAAAACTAGGACACCACCTCTTACGAACCAAACAACAGCCCAATAATGGCCTGTTTCAGAACTCTATTCGTTCAGTCCCTTCGCTTGAATGCCTTCACAAGACCTCTCATCGCCTCTTCCGAACACCAGGTTACTCTCTCTCTCTCTCTCTCTCTCTCTCTCTCTCTCTCTGCTTTCTCTCTTTAATTTTTTATGGGTATGGTTTTGATCTGTGTTAGTATTGTGAGTATTTTAGTTTAATTTTCATCGGCTGATAGTATTGTTGCTATGCCAGAGTGGAAGAAAAGCTGCAATTACTTGGGTTGGAACTCAAAGCCGTTTTGTTTCATCTGCAGGTAATAAAAAAGTATATATGTATATATATGTCTTTTGCACCATTCATGGACTAGGAATTGTACATGTTTGGGAATTGAGGAGATTTATACATTATTGTTTAATTCCTTCTGAGGGGCCTGGTTCTTTTTTTAGTTGTTTACTGATTTGAATCCTTTCAACTTGTTGAAATGGGATTAATTTTTGGGTAATTCTATTTGCTCACCGTACAAACTCTCACTACACACCACAAACAGTGTTCGGATATAAATTTATGAACATAAAGCAGTTGTTCCGATATAAACAATTGAATGGAATGTATATTTGAACAATTTATTTTTGTTCACAACTTTAAATCTGAACATTTGACTTTTGTTCGGAAGTTTATATCCGAACACCATTTGTGTTTTATCAAGAGTTTGTATGGTTTGAAAATAGAATTTCTCTTAACTTTTTGGCGAAATTATACTTGACCCCCTCCACTATAAGTTGTTATCAACTAAACATTGTTACATTTTACCTCTTGATCTTCTCATTTGTTTGAATCTCAACCTTTTTGTTAACATTCTTTTATGAAAGAGGACGAAAAAATGACATGTGAGCTGCCCATATCAATTTTATGACAAAAGTACTAATTCAAAAGCTAATTTATTTACATCTATGTGAGAGATACATATATATCTTGCCCTAACATATGAAGAAATATGTGAGAGAAAATATATGCACATGCCAACTTTGGGACTAGATTGGACCCCCCTCTCCTATGAAGAAATATGTGAAAGAAAATATATGCACATGCCAATTTTATGACCAGATGGGAGATCTCTCACATATATGTTTATAAACCTCCATTGAATGAACATTTTTGTCATAAAATTAGCACACACAACTCATTGCCACGTTTTCACTATTTCTTCATAGCAAAATGTTAATTGAAGGTTGAGATTGTAACAAATTAGAAGATTAGGGGCAAAATGTAGCAATTTGTAGTTGAAAGTGGTAAGGTGACAACAACATCCCATAGTTAAGGGGGTAAAATGTAATTTGCCCTAATTTTTTTAAATCCTCCCCTTCTGGAAAGCTTGCTTGATATCTTTTATATTAAGATAGATTCGTAGTTGTATGATCTAGTTAATTATTGAAGTAGTGGACCATCAAGCCATTGCATGATTATTATGTCTTCCTTTTAATGTTTCATTTGCTCAACATGTAACTCGTTTCAAAAGGTTGGTGATGGAAGCAAGAACTGTAAGGGAGAAAGTAGAGAATTATTCTCATGATGAATGATTAGTGTTTGAAAGCTAAAATGCATTAAGGAGAAGCAAATGTTATGTTAATGTAATAATGATTTTTTCTCATATACCTTTTAGAATATCTCTTAGGTAAAAGGTTTTAGAAAGCGCTGCAACCGTTACGTAACGGTTGTGGTGGTTACTGCCACCTGTTACGACCGCTATAAGCGGTGTGACGGAAATTTATGTGTAACGGCTATTTTGATGTTATGTAACAGTCGTAGTTGTACCGTAAAGGACGTTACAGTCCGTTGCACACCATTACACACTTTTACAATATTTTGAATAGTTTCCTTTCCAAAAACAAAAAAACAATACAAAAAAAGAACAAATACTTAAGTAATATAAGCCCAAAGAAAAAATATTATATGAATTTTTTTTCTTTATAATTTTTTTTTTAAATTTTTATTTCATTACATTAGCATGTAAAATAAAAAATAGATAAACAGTGGTTGTATTTATTTTTATAATCATTTTAGTTAATATTTAATTGTAATTTTTTTTATATTTATTTTGTTACTGTAATATGTTGTTTAAAAAATGTCTTTAAAAAAATAAATAAAATCAATAGGTCAAAAATAATTTTTGTTTATGACACTTTTTATTTTTACAATCATTTTATTTAATATTTAATCGTAAACAATTTTATTTAGTTAGCTGTAAAGTGTTAACAATTCCGCCAGTCTCAAGCCCAGGTAAAGAAGAAGGGTTGTGTGTTAGGTAGCCGACAATTAACACGTAAAAAAGCCACTCGGATTCCTTATGAAAATGAATCTTACTTTGAATCGATTAAATATTAGGTCGTTCAGACCAACGATGTTGTATGGGACAGAATGTTAGGCAATTAAGAAATAACATATAGATAAGATGAGTGTTGCTAATATGAGGATGCTAAGATGTGTGGCAAAACTAGAAAAGACATAATTAAGAATGAATATATATGTGAATGGGTAGGAGTAGTACCGATAGAAGATAAGTTAAGAGAGAATAGATTGAAATGATTTGGCCATATACAATGGAGACCAACAGAGACAGTAGTGAAGGAATGTGATGTAGTGGCAGTGGATGGAAGTGTTAGGGAAAGAACTGACCTAGATTGACGTGGGCTAGTGTAGTAAATAGAGATATGAATCTCCTTAATTTGACTAACCAAATGGTCGTTGATAAAGTTGAGTAGAAAAAAAAATTTCATGTAGCCGACCCCATTTGATGGGACTTAAGGCGTGGTTTTGGTTTTGGTTTTGGTTTTGGTTTGGTTTGGATTGGTTTGGTTTGGTTTGGTTTGGTTAATTGTAAAATGTTGTCTAAAAAAAATACTTAAAAAATAATTTTTATTTATAGCACAATTCATATTTTTATAATCATTTCATTTAATAATTGTGAATATTTTTTATTCAGTTAGTTCAGGTATTGGTTAAAAATAATTTATCGGCATTCAAAATCAATTTATTAACTATTGAAATAAAATGTAAAAAACTCCTTTTATAGTGATTTAAAAATATGAAATATATTGGATTATACTTAAAAACTAATAAAAATTGATCAAAATCAATTTTAAATCCTAATAAATATGATTCTAGAAAAAAATATACGTATCAGTAACTTCTTTTCAAATTGTGCAAAACATAAAAAAATCACGGTTTTAGTTACCGCAAACGTTACGCTACGGCCTTTACACCGTGCAACCACAACCGCTTTTCGAACCTTGGGTGAAGTGATACAAGCAGATTCTTCTGTAAGATTTAGAGATCTGTGATACAAATTTTGCTTATATCAAATGTTATATTTGTTAATGACACTCTGCAAGACTTTGGTCAACTGGGTTCAACCTTGTTTTTTTATTTATTTATTTATTTATTTTTATTTTTTTATTTTGATAAATATACAAACTTTAATGATGATTTGATTTAATTCACCAATTTAATTGCTGTATTGTTTCCAGCTGAGGTTTCAGAATTTGAAAGTGATCAACTTCATGATGATGTTAGTGCAATTGAAAAAGATGCTGCACTACGTCTGGCTCTCTCAAGGCTTGCGAGTGATTTTGGAAGAGAGTCTATGTTGTCTTTGAAGCGTTTCTTTCGTTCAAGACGTTTACCTGTGATATCTACAGGCTCATTGAAGCTTGATCTGGCTCTTGGGATTGGAGGATTACCAAAGGTGACTTCCTGAAAAAGAGATGCTTTCCTTCTGCCACATTTTCTGTATGTCAATGCCAATATACTGCAAATATGGAGTGGTAGTAAAGGCATAATAAAGGCAAAATTTTCATGCAGAACAATGTAGAATGACTTGGTAAACAAATTAGGGTCTGCTCCTTTGAAGTAAATTAGTGCATCTTCTTGTTGCAGTCCATGTTGATAATAAGATCATTAGGTCATCGACCTGTAGCTGTTGGTATGGATTGTTTGGCCACTGGAATTGGATAGATCCTTTCAGCCAATTGTATAGAATTAGATACTAGCAGTCTAATTGTTTAGTTGTTAGAAAGCTGTCCATTCTGCACTATTATTTATGTATATGCACATTTAGCAGCCAGTCCTGCTATGAATTACATTTTGTTTGTTTCTGGATGGTTTACAGTATTTTGTGTTACTGAATATAGTTTTAACCTTATTCAACTAGTTTTATATAGCTACTAATATAGTTTTAACCTTACTTAACTAGTTTTATATAGCTACTAGTTTTAAAGTTTTGTGTGCTCTAATGTTATCTTCAATATTCAATTTGTGGTTTCCTAATGCCATAGTGCATTTTTAATTTCATGATATTCTACTGTGATTCAGCGAAAATTGGTTTATTGGGACGATAGATTCGATCTATGTGATGATAGGATTTTGTGGATGCTACTCTCTACTCTCATGAGATTTGTGTTTTTGTTTATGTGATTTGTTAATTTTCATAGTTGTCTATATCTTTTACTTACCACAAAATAAAAGGCTGTCTGCATCTTCAGAAGTTGACCAAGTATTTTAAGTTTTGGTGGTTGGGAGTATTTTTGGTAATTTTACAATTTGCTGGGCATGGGCTATAGAAGTTGCTTGAGGGTTTTCAGTTCTAATTAGTCAAGATTTTTTAGTTTCTGAGTTGTGGGTCAAATTCATTTTAGGGTAGGAGAACTTGTGTAGCCTAGAGGTACATATGTAATCTTTCTCTTCAGTAGAGAGTTGATTTATGAGAATTTGTACATATTTATTTGTTTCTTGCTTGTGAGTCAAATTCATTGTAGGTAGCTTTGAAACACGTGTAATCTTGTTCTTCAATAGAGAGTTGAGTTACAAGAATTTGATATTGTGTTTGTATGAGTCTACCTAAACCTTGCGAGAGTGAAAAATAATTGTTCCCTCTCCTCATCCTCTTCTTCTTCTTTATCTTCTTTCTCTTATTTCTTGTGCAAATTATCCAATACTCTTCTCAGATTACAGTTTATAGTCCCCAAAAGTGCACTTTTTAGCTCTAAAACCATACCCAATCGCACACAAATCGACCCTAACCTCTTCCCCTACCCATTGGCCTTTAATTTAACCATTGCTCGTCTGGACTCTTTTTGCAATTTCAGACTAAAAGTTTTATTTATTTATTTATTTTTTATTTTTTTATTTTTTATTTTTTATTTTTTATTTTTTTTTTTACAAGTAGTATTAGACAAAAAGTTTAATGCTATATATTGCTGAAAGAAATTAGAGCTTCTGAGAATGTCATTTATGTTCTGGTTGCTTCTTTGTGATTGTTAAGTTGAATTCAAGTCCTCTTTTTGTTATTGTTGCTAGTTTTATATCTGCATGCATTCAATTAAGTTTCAAATGCAAAGCAATAAATAATTTGTCCTCAATACGCAGGGAAGGATAGTAGAAATTTATGGGCAAGAAGCATCAGGCAAGACAACACTTGCCCTTCATATCATCAAGGAAGCTCAAAAGTTTCAAGGTGCATTGCATATTACTCTTAAATTTTGATCTATTTGAAATTATAATATTTTGGAGACCTTTTGTTGTGAGTTCTCTGGAAAAGAAGGCTACTATTTAATTCATGATTGTCAAAACCTTATTTATTAAAAATAAAATAAATAAATAAATAAATTATGATTATCAAAACCATGGTTAGCTACTCCACATAAATGTTATTCTAAACTTAATAATTATTGATACTTGAACAATTTCATATCATTTTCTTGAGGGCTGGGACCTATGGTTGTTTGATTACTTACATACTAATGAACCCTAAAGAACATATGCTTCCATTTGCATGTGTGAGAAAACTTTGTTCTTGGAAATAGGAAGCCCTAAGCTTATAGGATCAAGGATAAGAATTTGCCGATTACGATTTGTATTTGGAGTATTGTCTTTTTGTGGTGTCATGCCTAAATTGCTCTCAAAAACAAAATGCATGGGCTAAAATGGAATGGCAGATGTACAAAAATGCAGTTAAGCATTGTGCCTATCCCTTCATGCAAGGGGCATGTTTTTAGGTCTTCTAGAGCACCTTTCAAATATTCTGGGCAGAACAATGTTTTTGACTAAGGGTAATAGAAAGATTTTAGGTTGAACATTGAACGTTGCCAATATCAAAGGAATAGATGATAGTAAACTACCATGAATTTTTGAATAGATGGTAGTAAACTATAATGAATTTTTGCTGCCAAAGACATTTTTAGCTTTTGTGATCCATTGATCCTAGGAAGGCACTCTTTTCAAATTCTGGGAACTGTGGTTACTTATATCATTATCAAAATAATCTTAAAAACATAGATCTAGAGGAGTGTCTCACTAGTCTTAAAATGTTTTCTGCTTATCATGCAAGCCAATTTCACCATGCTGTTCAACTTTAGCTTAGCAACTAAGATGTCCGGTTGTGAGTGGGAAAAAACATTGATAAGATACATTGGCAATCCAAAAATATGGATACATTTTTTTCTGTATTGAAATTATATATCAGTTGTATATAGTGCAATAACAAATGTTTGCTACTGGTTATGTGAACAACACAGATAACCATTGTTTGGTTCTTTTTTTTTTGGGGGGCATGGGGGTGGTTTGTTGGGGGGCGTGTGGATAAATATGACTAACTTAGCAAAAAATGCCTCATGGGGTGAACCGGGTATGCTCAAAAGACCAAAGCCCAAAAGCTAGATATCCGTAATCTGCACAAAAGAAGAAACAAAGAAATGACTGTCCTCTTTTAGCCAAAAAAAGTAGAAAAAGGACAAGATTCTTTCAGACTACACAACGGAAGTTCAAAGAAGACACATTGCCGTAGTCTGCCAAAACTTCCTTTCCGACTTCTTTGTAGCAAGATCTCCGACTTTCTAGAAACTCTCCCAACAATAACTAAAATATCCTAGTACTTGATTATATGTCAACATTAATCAAGGTTTAATTATGAATATACTTAAATAGTACCATGTTAAATTTAGAGTTGGAGTATATCATCACGACAAAGAGCTAGGCCCTTTTCTTCTATTAGGTGGTTTATCAATTTTGTCATGGTACTTTGACATGGCTTGAAATTATTTTTGTTTTTAAATCATCATATTTGGCTTCTACTTTCCACTTTGAACTGTGTGGTTTTGGTTTTGCCTACTGAACTCATGGTAACTGTTCCAGGCAATTTTCATGCTTTTGAGTGGCATGCCTCTGGTGATGCCCTGATTAATTTCTTGTTTAACCCATTTGTCCTACATTTCTTGTGGATGTTTTTAATAGTGCATGCTGATGAAATTTTTCTCTTCGCTTTCTTCATCATGAATTCATGTTAAGTTATGCAAAGCCTGCTTTTGAGAATCTTGTAATAACTCACATAGCATAATTTTCCATGGCTAACGTGTGCTGTGCAAGTTTGGTATGACAAAAGACTAAGGGGAAAATGTTTGAATTCGTTCAACAGTGCAGGCAAAGCGAAAAAGTACCAAAAGGAGACATGTCTCTGTTTCAGAATGCATGCATCCAATTGGAAACAATAAAAGTATCTTTTAAGTACTCATGTTAGTTATCTTTTATTGATTCGTTTGCCTTTTTTAGTTTTTGATATGAAAATTCATTTGGCTTTTAGAATTTCTTTCAGTGTTGTTGTGGCTTTGAGTATGCATTTGTATAATTTTTTGTATTATGTACAGTATTTGGGAAAGATGAAAAGAGTGGTTGTTCCCAAACATGACTGTCTGAACTTAGTGGAGGCTGAACCTAGGTAGTATGAGAATATCCAGCTTTATGTATATATGGTTGTATATATATTTTGTATATATTAGGGAATGAGTAGATATGAGGTACTCTTGTATTACTACTACAATTGAATATACAGAAAACATACAGAAATCTTATGTGAGAATATTTGACTTTATGTATATATGGTAGTATATATATTTTGTATATATTAGGGATTGAGTAGATATGGGGTACTCTTGTATTACTACTACAATTGAATATGCAGAAAACATTCAGAAATCTTATGTGAGAATATTCGGCTTTATGTATATATGGTAGTACATATATTTTGTATATATTAGGGATTGAGTAAATATGAGGTACTCTTGTATTACCACTACAATTGAATATACAGAAAACATTCCGAAATCTTACAATATATATACTACCATATATACATAAAGCCGAATATTCTCACAGAAAGTTCCTTGTTACCTGAAGGCATTGTATTGGTGGGCCGATTGTCGGCCAAACAAGACCTTGCTTCACGAGACTGGAGTATGGACAGAAAAGGCTTCTTGATTGGCATAGGCACACTGTTATTCATGATTGTATTTGGCCCCTTGATGTTATCAATCAAATTTTGCCAGGTTACTTTTGGTGAATATATATATATATAATATACACACAAATGAATTCCTTTACATGGCAAATTGGATATTATTATTTTCTGCTTCAAAACATTAAAGTAGATCATATACATTTGAATTTTGAACTATGAGTTTCATTCAATTGCATTGATATAGTGTGAAAAATTGGAAATTGTACAATAATAGGAAAATTATGAATGTTACCGATAGTACTCTAAAATAGCCAAATATCAGCATGTATAAAAGTACCAAATATTAAGATACCCAAATAATATAGGGCCTGCTTGATTGACAGGAACAGCGGATTGGGGGATTACATATACTGGGGGATCCACGTTTTTTTTTTTGTGTTTCTTAATCCATATTTTGTTTGGGCCATGGGATTGGGATTGATGGTCCAATGGTATTGCTAATCCCACAAAATGGTGGGTTTACCAAGACCACACTCCCCGTGGTATTGGTAGTCCCATGTCATGATATTAATTACATCGCTCCATCTAATGGTAAAAGACATACATTATTCTTATCGCATGCTATGTCCTACCCTAATTAAACATAGTACAAGTACTCCCATGGTTTATATAATCTCATCCAATATTTTATTTATTACGAATCCCATCTATAATCCCATGGTATTATCAATTCCCTTCCCTAACGTGTGAGGATGCATTACTGCATCTTTTTCCCATCCTACAAAAATCATATCAAGCGTCCCATAAGGTGTGAAGATACATGACTGCATCTTTTGATTCCAGCTTCCAGCTTTTGTTTCAGTTTTGTGTGATCTCACCTGCAATGGCAAATTCACAAAATACTTTCAGCTGACTTCGGATTTTTGGCATCGTCTGTTTCGCATGATTGATATCCCTTGGGTGGTACCGGGCATGTGTGTGCACACGATTTTAATTGACTTTCGAGTTTTTGGGGGGAGAGAGGAATAAGTGTTGTGGTGTTGTGTAGTTTTCGCAATGTTTTGGGTTATATATGGATGGAATGGAATGTGAGGATCTTTGAAGACAAATTTGATGATACGGCATCTTTGTGGGATAGTGTGTTGTGGGCCTCTGCTTCGGCTTCATTTAGACGGACCCCTCTTTTTTCGATTTCTAGAGCTTGGAGAGGTAGCTGTGATGTATAAGTTTACTTTCTTTGTATTGATTAGAGTCGTCTAGGTTTGTTTGATGAGGACTCCTTGTTCTCACTTTGTACTTCTTTTCATCTTTAATAAAATTCTTTTTGTTGTTGATAAAAATAAATAAATAAATAAAAGTCTAAGAATTAGATTTTTCCAAACTTAGAAGTAGATGATAGATGTCAGATTCTGGTTGTCTTGAATGGACTTTTCTCAACTGAAAGAGGCAACCAAAAAAGGAGTTTCAAATTCTTTTTATCTGTTTGAATTTAACTCTGAAACATTTATATAATAATTTCATTAACGAAATAAGTATTAGAACTAATTTTTTGTTGGAAAGTTCCTAATAAAAGTAGTCAGTTTTGCACATATATAATCTTGATTGTGATGTAAGTAAGTTCAATTCCAGAGATGCAGTACCTGCTGAAAATACATGTGTCGTGAGAAACAGCCATGTCTTGTCATATGAAATATTCCTTGAGTTTCAAGTGTTTTTTGGTCTTTCTTGGAGTGTATGCCTATCATTTTCATGTAGCTTAATTGTCATATGTGAACACTGAATTGTCTTTCTTGTAGGCTATTGTGCATATCTTGATGTGGAGAATGCGATGGACCCTTGCCTTGCAGAAGCAATAGGTGTAAACACAGAAAACCTCCTTATTTCTCAACCAGATTCCGCTGAAAATTTGTTGTGCATGGTTGATACACTGACCAAAAGTGGATCAATAGATGTAATTGTGGTTGATAGTGTGAGTTCTCTCTCTCTCTCTCTCTCTCTCTCTTTCTTCCATTTTATTTGTTTTTGAACTTTTTACTTCAGCACACAAACATGTCTCTATATTATTTGTGCCATCTTATCCTTGAACAA
Source organism: Camellia granthamiana (assembly GCA_036172215.1). Taxonomy (NCBI): domain Eukaryota; kingdom Viridiplantae; phylum Streptophyta; class Magnoliopsida; order Ericales; family Theaceae; genus Camellia; species Camellia granthamiana. Next base: position 19,595,732 of record CM069914.1, read on the forward strand.
CTTTTGATGCTTATCTAATGCAGCCATGATTTGCGGTGTATGTTTTAGGAAATTTTTAATATTTTTGGTTATTTTCCTATATTACTTGATTTCAACAATATTTAATGCTACTGTCAAGCCAAAAGTTTAGTCAATTTAGGACTAGTTTTATTTGTTAATATTTTATTTTTCTTTTAATCATTCCTAGGGTAATTAGGATTAGATAGGATTAGATCTTTCTCTTAGTAATAAATATAATTGCGAGCCTTTGGACTAAAGGGAGTTTTTTGCTGAATAATAATACAGAGAGGTTCTCTTTCTAGTCCACTCTCTATGGTGTTATGCAAAATCATCAAAGACACCATATATTTAATTTTTTTTAGTACTTTAAAAAATATTTAATTTATTTACTAAATATAAAAATTTTAAATTTGAAATGTTTACGCCTTGACACCTTAAGGTTTACGCCTTGCCTCATGAGGGGAAAAATGCATCACATTACACGATCGCCTTTAAAACTTCTACCACTGGCATTTTTACCCTGCTATATACTTCTGGTCTTTGATGGTGGGGCAAACCCTGATTCTTGATGGTCTCATTTCAAAAGCTTGCAAACTCTCTGTATGATAGTAAACCATGTTGCAACCAATGTATTGATCATACTACCATAAACTTTTCTATTTTGACAACAATGTAAAGTGTGAACTTATATCTGAACAAACTGTGACAAATTATCAATGCCAATTGAATGTTCGACAAGATAACATGCCTCTATTTTTCAAGTTCGAATTTGCTGAAGTTGAGTGAAGTTGGCACGTTGTGAGATTAGTCTGTATTAATGTCAATGATCTAAACTATTTGTCTCATATGACAAGCTAAAAAGAATAGGCTTGCCAAAAATTGGGTTGATCAAATATGAGTAATAACATGATCAAATCACATATATATTATAACGAATGAACGGTTTATTCTTAAAAGAATGTAAATTGTATAGATAAAAATGATCTAATAGTATGACAATTGATATTGGATCAACTTGATTTTTTACGTGGATGATTTTCTCTATTAGCTGTATAAGATGAACGGTTTAGATTACCAAAGAGAGTCCAAGTTAGTCCGATAATGGGTCAACTTCACCTTGAAGTTGAGATCTTCAACTTTAACAAATCCAGATTCCTATTTTTCCACTTGGCAAAAGGAGAGAGTTACAAACTTAGTTTGTGTATAAACTAGCCACCTTTTCATATAGTTGAAGTATAGAAGATGTTTGAGAAATGATTTTTTTTTCTCGTATTATATTTTCCGTAACTTGCTTCAGAAAAGGATTTTTTTTTTTAAATTTTAGAATATCTCCAGCCAATCTCATATGCTGAAGTGTGATGGACTGTTGACTAACATAATGTCATAATGATTCCATAATTTTTAATTTAATGATGATTTTGTAAGATTTATAGTTCTTGTAGATGGGAAATGCTTTCACCATGTGGTTTGTTATACAGCTTTTAAGGTTTGTGCATTTTGTCGTATTTCAACTCTACTCAAGCACCCCCATCTTTTCTTTTCTTGTTGGTAACTCCATCGTTTTGATAGGATTTGAATCCTATCGATTCTTATTGACTTGGCATTGTATTCTTTATAAATGATATTACAGCCTGTCTTGCTTTTAATTAATGAATTGACACCATAATCACTAAAAAGGTGAACAAAACTTTGACTTATTTTCCTTCCTCCAAGAGTCATTGTTTTCATGCTTTTCATCCAGTTTACCACGTGTTAATTTTGCATTGCAGGTAGCTGCTCTTGTTCCCCAGTGTGAACTTGATGTTCTTGTAGGTGGCACTTACAAGGATGTACAATCACAAATAATGACCCAAGCATTACGAAAAATTCATTATTCATTATGCCAGTCTCAGACTCTAATTGTATTTGTTAATCAGGTTGAAGTTAGTTACCGAAGTCATTGATCCTTTTAATGATTATAAATCAGATTGTAGAGCCGCTGATATTTAATTTTGGGTTATTGGCTCATTGCTCACATCTAGGTGAGATCAAAAGTAACATCGGTGAAGGGCTTTGGACATGTGGATGAGGTAACTTGTGGTGGAAATGCCTTGCAATTCTATGCAGCTATACGGATGAAAATTCAGAGAAAAGGATTGCTCAAGACTGAAGATAAGGTAAAACTTTTACAAATATTGGCATTTATGTGCATGAACAAGTTCCCAAGGTTCTAGTGATGAATCTAACCTCTCTTAATGCTTGTTCTGTTAAGTTTCTCCATCAACCAATTCAGTTCCAGTTTTTTGCAATAGATTATTCTATGGAAGACAAACCAACAGTCTCTGTTCCTTTTCTTTTCTTTTTTTTTCCCCTCTCTCAAAGAGTGGGGAGGGAAAATAGTAGTTTCCTTTGATCAGTTGTATCTTTGCTATCAGGTTTTGGCTTGTTCCTTGAAAATATTTGTCCTATTTTTGTTAAGTCTCTTTTTGGTTCATAATTTACCGCTCCCTAATCAAAGGAAAAATACAACATTCATGGAATTTTGCATAATTGTATAGTCCTTTATGGTGCAAAAAAACTGATTAAAGGAACACATAACTGCTAAAAAAAAAAACTGCTAAAAGAGAATGATTTTGAAGCAAGTTCTTAAGAGGAAAACTTTCTAATTATGGTAGAGATGGCATCAAAGTTCAACCAGAGATGGCTTGATATCATAAGAGTTAACTCTAAATTTGACGTGTGATTAAATTTTTGTAGAACAGAAGTTCATTGTGCTTCCATTTTTGTTCAGCCATTGAAGTCTTCGTTTTGTCTGTTGTGTAGGTCACTGGCCTCGGGATTTGTGTGCACGTGATGAAAAACAAACTAGCACCTCCAATGAAAAAGGCTGAACTAGGGATAAAGTTTGGGAGAGGCATTTGCTGTGAGTCCGAGGTCTTGGAATTGGCGTGTGATCATGGAATCATTATGAAAGAAGGAAACAACTTCTTCATAGAAGGGGAAGTTTTGAAAAATAAACAGGAAGCTGAACGCTATCTGGCCGAAAACGATGGGGTTCTGGACAAGATAGTGAATTCTGTAAGAAGTCAGTTATTTGGGGAAGGAGCATAATCATGGAAGATCGTACCAAAAATTGTTTGCAAATCTTGGCAAATGAAAGCTGCACTTATTCCAGTACTAAGTATGTGAACTGACCCTCGATCAGTGCATGAGAATTTGTGCAGTGGACTTCAATATTCGAAGTTTGTTAGTTGTTCAGTCATCTGCTCCTCCATCGCCGAACTCCAAATGGTGTTTGATGTCAATGAATTGCAAAGGAGGTACGTCTCTGCTCGTGTTATTGCATCTCTGGTTTACTCTTCTTGCGAATTAATCTGGAGTCTCTGGATTACTCTCAGCCAGAAACGGAAATGTATTGAACTCTGCGAAAATGCCTCATCATTGTAAAAATGTTATTTTCTATGTAATATGATGTAACAACAGATTGTAAACCCCATTGCGAAGCAGACTAAAGCTACCCCAAATTAGAGCTAATGCCCATTATGGAATTGATGATGTTATGACTAAAGATTTTTTTTCCTTCTGCTTATTTTCTTTGTTCTATGTTGTGATGTGCAGTATGGTAGGGCTATGGGCGGCTTATGGGAACATGGATAATAATAATAATAATAATAATAATAATAATAATAATAATAATAATAATAATAACAATAGTGATAATAATACCACCTCAATGGCGGCTTATGGGAACAGGGATAGTTGTCACAAATGGACTTGGCTGCTGATTAGTAATTTATTTATTTATTTTAATTTTAAATCTAGGGTATCTCCCACCCAACTAGCCCATTTAAACTCGAGTTATCTTATATTTGGACAGTCAAGAACTAATATCTAGAGGTCTTAAAGTTGACAGTCAGGCAAACCTCTTGTAGTCTTTTGAAAAATTCAAACTTGAGATTTTGGATTTTATTATCAATTTTTTACCCTTTTTGTCAACTCTTTGGGTAGGGAGGTCCCTTGTTGAGATCTTTTGCTACAGTTGTGGGATAAGTGGTCATTGCCCTCGTTTGAAAAGTTGGCTTTTTATAATTTTTCGCCATTTCACCCCCTTTAGACCACCTCCGAAAGAAATATATTTGTACAATTTTCACAGTTAAATGGGTCAATATGTACAAGCCGATAGATGAGGAGGTAAAGTGATATTCACTAATTGTAGGAGACAAAAATGAGCTACAGCAGAACAAGACTAGAAGTCCAAGTCCAGAATGCCATGAGAAGTAGTCCATAAGACTAGAGGTCCAGGATCAAGGGATCCAGGGCCCAAAGACCAAAAGTCCAGAAGTCCAAGACCAAGAAACAAGGTCTAGGTCCAGATATGAAGGATCAGGACCAGAGCACCAGGAAGCATATCCTTGAAGAGCAGACTCAATCAAGACGTGTTCCTAAATTCTTGGCCTAACTAACTCTTAGAAATCCGCACCTAGTGGAACATGATCCTTAAAGAAATGGGGTCGACGTAAGGAGTAGAGGGGGAACTAACAGCCCACAACAGTTAGTGGGAGTAGAGTATAAATACAAGTAACTTCCATAGTTAAGGTACACAGTCAATTCGACCTGTACTCATTCTCATACATTTAGCTCCCTTGTCTATTTGTTTACTAACTTAGGTATCAGAGTGTCCCCAGATTACTCTCTAGCCAGACCCTTCACCTTTTGCGAGTGGTTGTAGGTTCAAAAGAGTTCAACATCCATCGGAGATCCACCACACTAATATTTGAGCGATTTTTGGTGTAATTAATCCAATATATATATATACATGGGAGGAAAAAATGAGCTACAGTATGACAGGACCATAAGTTTAGGTCTAGAATAACATAACGACAGGTCCAAGAGACAAAAGGTCTAGGAACCAGGGATTTAGGTCCAGAAGACCAAGATCAAAGATGAAGGTTCAAGACCAGAAATCTAGGGCCAAGGAACGGGGTCTAGGTCTAGATATGAGGGACCACGACCAAAGTACCAGGAATTGTATCCTTGAGGAATAGACTCAGTCAAAGTATGTTCTTAAGTTCTTGGCCTAACTAACTCCTAGTATTTCGCGCCTGGTGGGACACGATCCCTAGAGAAAAGGGATTACTATAAGGAGTGGAAGAAGAGCTAACAACCCACAACAACTAGTGGGAGCAGAGTATAAATACAACTAACTTCCAAGGTTAAGGTACACAACCAATTCTACCTGCACTCATATTCATACATTTTGCTCCTTTCTCTACTTATTTACCAACTTAGGTGCCTGAGTGTCCCCAAGTTGCACTCCAACTAGACCCTTTACCTTTTGTGAGTGTGTTGGTTTTTTTTTCTTAGCAATCCTGTTTGACAAAACTCCTTTTAGTTGTAATTATATTCGATCTTTTATTTCAGTGAGGCTTTGAGTTTTAGATGTGAATCCAACCCGAGTTGTGCCTTGCAAAGAGATGTTTCAAAAGTTAATTCTTTCTTATTTGCCACTTCGCTGAATATGTCGGGGATCGAGCTGCCCGGTTAGCTCGTGGGAGTCTAGGGGGCAGTGCCCCTTAGCGAGTCCGGGGCAGCGCCTAGGCGGGGTCGAGGGGCAACACCCCCGAAGCAAAATGCAATAATGCATTCGAAGTTGCTTGTCCGCTCGAGCGGCCGTTTATGTGCTCAAGTGGAGAACGTTTGATTCCATAAGTTTGACCTATCTGCAAAAGTACTGGAAGTTGGGATTTTATGCTCGAGCGGCCATTCTTGCACTCCAATAGAGATCGAACATCAGTTTTCTATAAATATGTGGTTTCATCTATTTTTAGGGTTACGACTTCCAGATCTTCTTCTTGGGTATTAGGGTTTTCATCTGGAGCTTCTTTGCTAGTTTCTTTGATGTTTGCTTGAGTTTAACTCATGGTTTGAGAAGTATACATCAAAGGATTGTTTGTTTCATTCAATACAAAAGAGAGAATTGTTCTTCGGTGGATTCTGTGGAATTTGAGTCTGAAGCTTTGGTGGATTCTGAAGTGGCTCATCGTTGTGATTCGACATCGGCGTTGTCGATTCAACGTTAGGCAAGACAATTCCGAGGTGAAGACGGGGTTGGAAAAGGCACATAGGGGTCGGTTCGATTCGGGCGTGGATTCACTAGGTAATTGAGAGTGGACTTGTGTAATTCCTTTTGTCTTCTTAGTGGATTGTTTTATGACTTTTATCCGTGGTTTTTTTTATCACAATTGGAGGCGCTCCAATTGTGATTTTTTTACGTTAAAATCGTTGTGTCGATTTGTCTTGATTGTTTGATTGAGATTGTTATTTATTGCTTAAAATTGATACATAATCACAAATCAATATCTAGGGAATTTCTAATTTTTTCAGAGTGTTTGTAGGTTCAAAAGAGTTCAACAACCATTGGAGCACCACCACAGCTTGGTGGTTCAATTTTTACCCATCATAATTTATATTCAACTCCCATTGTGTTCAAGATTAACATTTTTCATGACGTTTTTGTTGAGATTTTTTTTATAGTTATTTTTTTGAAAAAAAAATTAAAAATTTTACACTTTTAAATTCTACTAAACAAATGTAGACTGAAAAAGTTTAAAAGAAAAAAAAATGAAAAGAAAAAAAAAGTTTAGAAAGGACAAAAAAAAAAAAAAATTGAGAAATTTGATCCAAACTACCTCACTATAATTTGTTAATGAAAAAACGGCATTTTAATAATTTTAAATTTTTAAAGTCCATTTAAAAAGAGTCTTCATGCAAAAAGGACAGAAATGCTACACATGTCTTTTTATGAACAAGTTTTATCATTTGTTGCATTTGTCCAGTCCAGTTTCTTTTCAAGATGTTAAACATCTTTTATTTTCTTTGCAAGGATTACACAAGTGATTTGGGACCTAGCCAAGGATTACCTGTGACTTTATTTATATAACACTGTGTTTTTCAACATATTTATGAAGGGTTAGGTTTCTTTCATGTTCATATCTCAACATGAGAGAATTTAAGAGAGCTATGGAGCCCAGCACAGGTATCATTTTGATGATTCAAACCGTTTACTTTTTAGGACTTGTTTAGTAAAATATTTATGCAAAAAATTAAGATGATCGGATATCAATAACTATATATTTGAATCATATTTGTATTATTACAAAAAATAGATGATTATTTTTGAAATTATATTTGTAGACTAGTTTTTTAAAACAAATAGATTCAAACATATAGCTACTGATGTCCGATTACCTTATTTTTTTGTATGAATATTATACTTAACGAGTCTAAAAAAAATGAACGGTTTGGATAACCAAAATCGGTTTTAAAATGAGTATACCAAACCCAAACGTTCTCTTAAATTAAGATGACAACTTGAGAGAAACTAAACTCTTTATGAAACGCAGGTGGTTTTTAAAATTCTAAATTCATAATATGACTTCAGCTTTAAAATTTTATTTTTAAAACACAATTTCAAATAATTAAAACCATTTGAAGTCGTGTTTTCAAATACAATTTTACAAAACAAAATGACTTTGGAAAAAGAAATTCAAAATTAGTCGGGATTAGAAAATCCTCATGAGCCCAGAGGGTACAAGTCTTCTTTTGCCTATAGAACAAAAGAATGAATGAGTTTCGGCCGAATTTTTCCTTTTTTATAATTTAAGAACAATTTTTAAAATGAGAAATGTCATAGACTTCTAAATCTATCCCTAATGAAGTGCAAAGGGTTTAGTCTTGGGAGGTTTATTTTTAGGCAAAGGTTTTTAAACTAATCAATAACTAATATGGAGTAACCCATAACATTATATTTTAATGATTGGACATTTTATTACTCCAAAATATCATGTGGAGTAAACCAATCAATAACTTGATAGTAAAATTTTACACTCTGTTTATTGAACCAATTAACTGTTTTAATAAATTTCTCTTTTAATATTTTTATTGGTGATGTTGGTTGTGGGAATTCAATATTTAACTGTTAGACTCAAGCAATGAAGTTTCACTGTTATTGATTAGATAGTAAAATTTTACTCTGTATTTATTGAATTGAAGAATTTTAAATAATTAATTACTTTGAGAATTGACCAGTAAATCCCGTTTTATATACTTGTAATCTATAAGGTTCTAAATTATTTTTTTTGTGACTGAGTGGTCCCTTAAATTACTTGTTGACTATTTTGCCATTGTTAGTACAGTTGGGATACATGTGGTGTAACAATCCAAATTTTTAATTATTCTGTAGAATTTATACTAATATTATTTAATCACAGTTAGGAAAATATATAATTTATTATATATTATTATGTGTAATTTTGTAAAATAATATAATTATTATGAATCTAGGGGTCAAAATATAAATAATAATAATATAGATAACAATAATAATAATAATAATAATGGATGTGGTAGTAAAATAAATAATTAATTTTTTGTTGGTATTCGATAAAGTGTAATTTAATTAAGAATTAATTTATTTATATAATTATATTAAAATATTGGGCCAAAAGATAATTATCTTAAATATCTATTAAGAATAAAAATGAATCTATATAATTATGAATTAAATCTTAGAGAAAGTGACACGTAGCCACGTGTTGGCCCGCGGATGGCCTCACCTCCCTATAAATAGGGAGGCGTTCCCCTGGGTGAAGAAAGGAAAGAAAGAAAGGAAAGAAAGAAAGAAAAGAGAGAAAGGAAAAAATAGTGGAAGTTGAGAGGGTCTTTGATAGTAAAAAGAAAGAGTGAGGTATTAAAGTTAATGTAAGTTATATTATACTTTGAGTCACCAAAATGTATTTTACTTATATTTTGACTTACCATACTTATTTTATACAAGTTATATTAATATTTCAGTTACGTGGTTTAATTTCTAAACCCTATTTGTTTAAAGTGAACCCATGGATATATTTGTTTATATTTTAAAGAATATTTGACTATGACCTTATATACAATTATGTTTTGTAAGTACCACCACGGGAGTCCCATGTCTTGGGGGGCTTAAATAACCATTGGCCTCTGTTTGACCACTTTGTGATCATCTGTTTATCATGGATCCATTGACCTCTGTTCTGTGCGGAGATAAGTGTTACACTATTGTGGGAGCCACCTCTATAGTCCGTACGAGCCACCTTTTGAATCCGTACCTCTGTTCTGTGCGGAGCTAAGTGCTACACTATTGTGGGAGCCACCTCTAGAATCCGTACGAGCCACCTCTTGAATCCGTACCTCTGTTCTGATTGTCACACCTGTGACCTCTATTCTGTTATGTTCTGTACCGCTGTTATGGTTATTTATTTACATAATTTCTATATTTCAGTTTCTGCCATTTAAATGATTTGTTTACCAATGATTTATTCACCAAACTGAGTTATGTAAATGTTAATGGTAATTTGGTAAACAAATCATTTAAGTGGCAGAAACTGAAATATAGAAATTATGTAAGTAAATGACCATAACCACGGTACTGAACAGAACAGAACAGAGGTCACAGAAGTAACAGTTAGAACAGAGGTACGGACTATAGAGGTGGCTCCCACAATAGTGTAGCACCTATCTCTGCACAGCACTTTGCTCCGCACAGAACAGAGGTATGAATTCAAGAGATGGCTCATGCGGACTATAGAGGTAGTTCCCACAATAGTGTAGCACTTATCTCCGCACAGAACAAAGGTCAATGGATCCATGACAAACAGAGGACCACAAAGTAGTCAAACAGAGGCCAATGGTTATTTAAGTCCCCCAAGGCATGGGGCTCCCATGGTGGTACTTACAAAACATAATTGTATATAAGGTCATAGTAAAATATTCTTTAAAAGTAAAACAAACATATCCATGGGTTTCCTTTTAAGCAAATAGAGTTCAGAAAATAATCCACGTAACTGAAATAATAATATAGTTTATAATAATTTATAAAACAAAACTTGTATAAAATAAACTATGGAAAGTTAAAACATACGTAAAATATATTTTGGTGACTCAAGATATAATATAACTCACTCTGCCATGTGCTTATAGCTGTTCACCAATTTTCAGGGAACAATGCAATTCAGAAATAGCTTTTGGAAAGTCTTAGATGCGGGGCTGCGGAAGAGACACACACAACACTTTTATGATATTTTTATATGTAAATATCGGCCTTTTTGGTCAATACATTTTGTAATCAAAATAGAAGCTCCAATGATTATTTTGGTATCCTCATTTAAATATTACTTCCGCTCGTGTTTACTGATTTGTTTAAGAATTGGCCGGAGGTAACCTCAATTACTGGCCATCACGATGCTTAACCCTTGGGTATGGGGAGCGGATCGTGACATGTGGCATAGTTATGTATAGGGAAAGTAGTGGGGTGTTTGTGTGTCTTGTTGTTTGAAAAGCGCACTAATAGCTTTTTAAAGTTTGGTTGTTTTTAACATGCGCAATGTGGGACGTGAATTCCTTACTAATTGTTTTTTGTCGCGTGACGTAAAGACACGCAGTAATTCAATCAAATTGGATCCGCCACGTTGGAGTGTCACATGTCACGTTTACAAAAAGTACACTAAGGAGTTTTTAATTTTTTTTAGAGTGTCACAACAAACCCGCCACGTTGTCACATTTGAAAAATATATATTAAGAAGTTTTTATTTTTTTTTAGAGTGTCACATCATGTCTACCACGTTGTTGTATTTGGAAAAAGTACACCAAAGATGAGTAAAAATTTTGGAGTATTACATCACACTTGTCACGTTGTCACATTTGAGAAAAGTACACTAAGGAGTTTTTAATTTTTTTGGAGTGTTCCATCGTTTGAGTGTCACATTAATACCTGTCACATTTGAGTATCACACTATACCTGTCACACATTCAAAAAAAAAAAAAAAAACTTCCCCAATTAACTAGTGAGGGTATATCTGTCTAACCAATACCCATCCACGTTTGAAAAAATACTTACTGGTCACACACTACACCTAATAAGAACTCCTCAATCAACCATTTAAAATGTGGGACCAAATGGTACAAAAGTTGTCAAAATAGGAATTTCAAAAAAATTTCCCTAATTATATTTTGATAAATTTCTCTTTTAATATGTCAATTTGTGATGATAATGTTGATGGTGGGTGTGGTGGCTGAATTTTAGTGTTTAATGTTAATTTTGATCAGTAAAATTATTTGAACAACAAAATTTAGTTGTGTTTTTTTTTTCCTTTTAGAATTTCATACCTAATATGAATCTTATTTAATAGATATTGATGAATGGATTCTAAAAATATTGACTTTACAAAAAACAAGTATTATATTAAAAATTATTAAATTTTAAAGTTGAAAAAGCAATTAAAGGGTAGTTTAGTCAACAAATTATATCATCCACACTCCTTTCGTATCATTTGGGAAATTCTATTTTCATACACTAAATTATCTGTGTATATCTTTTCTCAATCCACGCATTTATTAATTTGATTTTTACTTCCTTATCTCAGTCCACACACTTCACATTCCAAATATATCCTTACATTCTCTGTGCACATCCTCTCCTTCCATCCTTTCTCACTCCAAAAACCTTAACCCTAACTACACTAGCTACCGACGACTCAAGTAAAAAGAAAATAAAATTCAATATGGACGTTGAATGCATACTACCAAGAGAGTCGACGAAGCCATAGACATCAAGCACCATTACTTAAAAGACTAGTGCCCTTACTTCTCTTCCTTCTCTCCTCTTCATACTCCAGGTCGTCTGTCTCGAACTCAAACCTACATACGGGGCATGAATTTCTAGAACCCAGCCATGGAAAAATGCAATCCTCATGGTATCCATGCTCGCAAGCAGGGACGGAACCAGGATTTCATTATCGGAGGGGCCAAAAGAAAATAATTTTTTTCACCATATACACAAAACATACATGTGTGTATAATATGATATATATAAATTATATATACATAAAAAAAATTAAAATATCATAGAAACAATTTCTAATAAGATGAAGTAGTTTTTTTGGTGTAAAATAGAAAGAGAATTCAAGATGGAAGAAGAATGACATTTTTTTTTTTTATACTGGGGGGCCATTTTATGTATAAAATGATATATATATATATTTTTTCAAAATTCAATGGCAAACAATAATTTTCAAAGAAATAGGGGGGCCATGGCCCCCCCATAGTCTTCTCCTAGTTCCGTCCTTACTCGCAAGGCAATTTCTTGGCAATCTCTCCAACATTCACTGAATCCTTACATATAGCACACACCATAGACTCTTGTTGTGATTCAATCTTCAGTGTTTGTAAAGCCAATATGGCTGATTTTGAAGCTGGTGCTGCTCCTCTTCTTTCACTGCCATCGCTCTCAGCCAAGTTCTGCAACAATGCTTTGTATCCAGTAGCATCGACGTAGTCCTCTGGATTCCCCACATAGTCATCCATCTCTGACACTTGGAAATGTTGTGTATGGTTGAGGTTTGGGCTGGCGATGGTCGGCGGTAAAGTGGCTGGTGAGATGTGTATGAAGAAATTGTGAGATATGTGGGTGAGATGGTGGTGGGTGATATGGTAATTTTGTTAAAGGGTAAAATTGTAATTCTGAAAAAATTCATTAAGTGTGTGGAGTAAGGAAATTTGGTGTGTGGAAATAGAATTTCCCGTATCATTTTCCTTCCTACAAGAAAAAAGTAAAGTGTCCTGCTTACAATATAATACTGTAAAAGAGGAGTCCTCACCCAAAAAAAAAAAAAAAAAAAAATTTGTTTAAGAAGTAAAAATTTTATCATGATTTTTACAAGAAGAAGAAGAAGAAGAAAAAAAAAGATCACTAACGACAAATAAATTTAAAAAATATAATTTATTAAGTTTAATGCCAAACACCCCTAGCTAGTGTACTGTATGCTAATAACATATCCAACTGGTTCTTTAAAAGAAATATATTGACTATTGTAATTAGTATTATCCTATTTTACATCCTTCATTAGACTAATTATTTTAACAAAATTCTTATAGACTACTTACATTTGATGAAATTTTGGAGACCCTTTCAATAGTTTGTGTAAATAGATAGAAAAAATAAAGAATACAGTTGAGAGTACATAGATGAAAAAATAGTTAGGTAAAATAAATAGTGAAACTTTTTTGGTACTTATGCTAGTGAGAAATAAATAGTAACATTAGAATCACTTTTACTTGAATTCTTTGTTCTTGAAGGATACTAGTACCAGACTAATAGAATCGTCAAACATTATAATTTGACAGATCAACCTAGTGATAGGAAGAGAAGAAACAACTTGCGACTTGTGACTTGCAACGGGCGAGTGACCAATTGGCTCTTTGTTGAAGGAACCCGGAAGGCAAATTCACACACAATCTAAGGGTTGATAGATCGATTAGGAATTGATTGAGCGCTTTAACATAATGAGCAGATTCAATATCTGTCAGTACTCATAATATAGAGAGTACTCAGGGAACTCATAAGCACTGTTGTTAAAATCAGGATCGTAAATAGGATCAATAAGAAGGATTTGTGGATCGGATCATAGGATCAAATTGATGATCATAAGATTCTACTTTCTATTAAATATAAGGTGAAAATAAAAATCAAAATGATGTATATTAAAAATAAGATAAAAAAATCACAAAAATAGTGATCGTACTTACAATCCTGTTATAACACCGATTTTACAATAATTTGGATCACTTTAGTGATTTAGGATCGTAAATCGCGATTTTAATAACCATGCTCATGAGTGCAAAACATGCATGTGGAGATTCACCTGATATAAGACCAACTTAACATTGTATCTAGATAATATATTTATTAGGGTAAATTATACTTTACACCCCTAAAGTTTCACCCATTTCTCGTTTGGGCCTTTCAAGTTTAATTTTTCTTACTTTGGCCCTTCATGTTTGCAATCTTTTCCACTTTGGCCGTTTAAGTTTAATTTTTTCCACTTTGACCCTTCATGTTTGCAATCTATCCTACTTTGACCCTTCATATTTGCAATCATTCCCACTTTATTCCTAGACTAACTTCCATCCAAAAAACTAACAGAATCTGCCACATCACTAACACATCAGCTCCATGTGTGCTATAAAAAATTCACTAAAAATGCAAAAAATAAAAAGTAGAAAACAAAAAAATTGGATTTTTTTTAGTCTTTAGTGAACTTTTTTTAAAAAATTTATTCATAAACATTATTATATTATAGATGCATCTAGATTAGATGCAGCTAAAAACAAATTTAACTAAAAAAAGAAAAAAGTTTACTAAAGACAAAAAAAATGAAAATGTGCTAACTCAAACACTTGTATTGTCAAGTCTGAAATGAAAATTTTACTATCGTTTTTTTCGTCTTTAGTGAACTTTTTTTCTTTTTTTAGTTAAATTTGTTTTTATTTTTTTAGCTGCATCTAATCTAGATGCATCTATAATGTAATGTTTATGAATAAATTTGAAAAAAAAAATTCACTAAAGACTAAAAAAAAATTTCCATTTTTCTTGTTTTTTATTTTTTATTTTTTGCATCTTTAGTGAATTTTTTACATCACATATGGAGTTGATGTGTTTGTGATGTGACAAATTGTGTTACTTTTTTGGATAGAAGTTAGTCTAGGAATAAAGTGAAAAGAATTGTAAACATGAAGGGTCAAAGTGGGAAGAATTACAAACATGAAGGGCTAAAGTGGGAAAAATCAAACTTAAAAAGCCAAAGTGAGAAGAATTGCAAACATGAAGGATCAAAGTGGGAAGGATTGTAAACATAAAGGGTCAAAGTGGAAAAAATCAAATTTAAAGTGCCAAAGTAGAAAATGGGTGAAACTTTAGGGAGACAAAGTGTAATTTACCCATATTTATTAATATAACTATCTTGAACATTATTATTCATAAATTGTTAATAAGACTCAAAATCATCCAAATCAAGCATTTTCAAAATTGAAGTGGCCAAAACTTATTCAATTTTTGCAAATGGGCTCAAATTCAATTGTTGTTAAAGACTTCTTTCTCCTTAATAGAATGGGGCAGGGGTACATCATAAAAATAAATAAGTGCCGGAGGGTAGGGGTGGTCATCGACCCGATGACCCACTCAACCCGACTAGCCTAATTTGATATTTTTAGGGTTTGAATAAAAATATTTAGCTTATAGAGCCGGGTAGGACAAAAATTTTGAGCCCATTTACTTTTCAGATTGGGTTTGGGATAAAGAGTTTTAACCCAATCCAGTCCGGCCCACCCATCTAAAAAATATTATTTTTAATTTTTATATTATTTAGTTACAAAATAAATTAGAAAAGTATCAAAAGATAAAGAAAAATACATATATATACTTCTTTTATAGCTTAACCTAAAGCACTTCTTAAAAGATTATATTTATTTTATAATTGAATTTTATTAATATTTTAAATTAAAATTAAATAATTTAATAGCCTATCAAGACCCAAATATATATATATATATATATATTTCATATCTAATGGGTTAAGTGGGTAGGCTTGTGATTTATACATTCTTTCAAGACCGGGCTTGTAATGACTAGGTTAGGCCTAATATTGGGCCAGGTCGATCTTGGGATGACACACATATTCGTACTATATAGTGTTGGCCAGGTTTGAACCTGACCCAAATCGATGTTTGTCCACCCATACCCAAGCAGGTGGACTTGGTACATGCCTAACTTTTGATCTCATACACGTTATCATAAACTTACATTTTTATTCTTAAATATTTAATTTTAATGTTATAAGGATCATATTTTTGTACTAAAAGTTGCATGATAAATGATGTGTCATTGCCAATAAATAAATAACTAAATGATGTATCATCACTGCATTGATATAATAAATGTCATCTTTTATATATACCAATGCATTGTTAACATATCATTTGGTTGTAATAAAATAAAAATAAAAATTTTGGTATGTAATTGTTTATATAAGAATTTGATAACACTATTAAAACTTTTAAAATTCCACCAAATAGTATAGTCTCATGTTAAAAAGCCAAACCTACAAGCCAAAAAGTAAAACAAATAAATAAAATACAAAGCAATTGAACACCGCCACTGTTGGTGCCAATCCACCATCACCTCCACTGTTGCTGCCATCACCATCACAACTACCACTATCATCAACACCACCACGACTAACATCTCTACCACTACCACCACAACCTTCTCTATTAATTGGGGAACAAAATTCATGAAGTAAATAAGTTGATCGAGTTTATTTGTATCCAATTCAATCCAACCCACTTAAACTCATTAACTAATTGAGAAATTTGGCCAAAACCCCATCAAACAAATTGCATCCTTTAAAAAGTCAAACTTAAAAGATTTTAGTATGATAAGTCCCTCAACTCAATGTTTCTAACGCATAAAGTCCATATTCAAATGAGAGTATAATTTTATGAACAAATTTACCCTTATTTTAATTGGCAATTACTTATATACTTGTATAGGGGTGTAAATTTGGCCCAGCCCGGGCCCGACCCTACCCATGTCAAGCCTTGTGGGCTCTCTCCAAAATTTGGCCCGGGCTGGGCTGGCCCACGAGCTAGAAAATTAGACCCAGGCCCAGGGGATATTCGAGCCTTAGGCGGGCCAGTGGGCCTGGGCTTGGGCTTGGGCGAGCTTGAATATATTTTTTTGTTTGTTTTTTTATTTTTTCTACCAAAATGTTATTATTTTTCACTAAAAAAGACACTGGGTCTCGAGCAGGCAGGGCTTTGAGTGGGCCTTAAGCGGGCCGAAGGACCGGGCTAGGCTTCAAAATGATGGCCCAGGCCCAGGGTCTCGCGCTGGGCTTGGGCCCAAACTAGCCGGGCCCACCTCGGGCCGCCCACAGGTCACGAGCCATTTTTACACTCCTATACTTGTATGTAATTGCTCACATGAAACTCCCAGACTGGGAAAGACTTGCGAGAAGTGACGAAGAGATATTTCAGACAAAGAAAATTGATTTTTGTTTTCTTCAGTAGACAAGGATTCCTTTAAAAGTGTTGCATTTCATGATTGATGTACATTATAGACTTGAAAGTACTACACAGGTTCAGAATTCTTTTCGAAATACTTATTAGAGTTTATTTGGTTGCTTTTTTATGGAGGCAGTGATAAAAGGTTTACTTCCTATTGAATGGACGTAATGGTTCTTTGTGTAATGGTCACCTAGTGTATGTTTAATTGATTGTTTTTTTTTCTTCGATTTGTTTTTGTTGTTTGTGATTTGTAATGGTATTTGTTTACTAGTTTGTAAATACAGAAGTAAAATTTCATCTCAGCTTGTTATGGTTGCTCATTATGAGATATGCTCTCTTTTTTTATAGTAAAGTTTAGTCTAGTAGTATGTCCTTGTATGATTTGTTAGTGAACTCGTAGTGAAGATATGTACATCAATTTTGACTCTTTTGTTTTTTATTTTTAATTT
Source organism: Camellia granthamiana (assembly GCA_036172215.1). Taxonomy (NCBI): domain Eukaryota; kingdom Viridiplantae; phylum Streptophyta; class Magnoliopsida; order Ericales; family Theaceae; genus Camellia; species Camellia granthamiana. The sequence continues at coordinate 19,613,095 of CM069914.1, forward strand.
CATAGTCAACCTTGATTTTGTTTGATAGATCTTGATGAGAGGATTTTAAAAATACTAATTTTATTAAAAATCAATATTTAAACCAAAAGTTATATCATTTTAAAGTTAAACTATTAAATTAGTTATAAGGATATTTTGGTAATAGTAGTGTGTGCTAGACGGGTGGCTCTATTTGCCTACCAAAAATTACATTGGACACCCCAATTTAATGAAGAGTGCTGCTATCAGCACTTACTTTTATTTTTTGGACTCCCCATTTCTTTAAACCCCCACCCTAAACCTTAAATTTTTATAATATTTCTTTTAACACACCACTTAATACCAAATTTACCCGTATTCATAATATCATCACTCAAGTTATGCACACCCACCTCATTTACACATCCTCTTTATCAACAATGAACAACAAACGACGGTCCTTATCCCTCTCAAACAAACTGAAGAACGACGGTCCCTCTCAATTTCTTAATCAATTCGAAGTCCTAAACCCCAATTCATACTCCTCCGTTTGGATAGAAATTGAATCGAAGTTTATACTCCTTCGACTCGTCTGAAACAGAGAACACCATTGCATCTATTCTTCAAACTCATCTGAAAGAGTCGTTAGATTAACCTTACTACCTCCAACTGAAGCATCACCCTGAAAACACATGTAAATGTAATTTAAAAATTGAAAAAGGTCTATTCGGTTGAATAGTGCCGAAAATAATGATTTTGTTCGAAACACACCCACTGATCAGCTACATTATTGTTCGGAACCCACATTCCGAACTAAATATTTTTGTTTAGCACAGTGTTATCGAACAAAACCTTAACAGTCGGAAAACTAGTCAATGTGTTTGGTTTGAGTTTTTTGGATTAAGTTTTTTGAAAACTGAGTTTTTTGGTTTTCTTATTTTTTTGTTTTTAGTGAATATTTTTAAAATTTTAAACATTTTTTTACTTTTTTAGATGCACCTTACTTAGATGTATCTAAAAAATAAAAAAATTGTGAAAAATATTTTAAAAAATTAATAAATACATAAAAATACAAAATATGTACGGAATTCTAGTATTTTTTTTTTTGTATTTTTGGTATTTAGTGAATTTTTAAAAGGTTTCTTTCACAATTTTTTTACTTTTTAGGTATATTTATGTTAGGTATGTCTAAAAACTAAAAAAAAAAATTGCTTAAAATATTAAAAAAATTCAGTAAAAACAAAAAATACGAAAAACAAGAAAGTAGAATTTTCTGAAAAGAGTTTTTGGAAAACTGTAACCAAGCATGCTATTGTCATGACCCAATCCCGCTCCTAAAAGTTTGGTTCATAATCGACCAGTAATCACACGATTACCTACGGCCTCATACAGAAACAAAACATTTATTATTATGGGGCTTTAAGCAGAAGTAACTATTATAAATATCATCCATTGAGCAGTGCTTAAATGATCAGGATAAACTTTCATATACATATCATGATTTCCAAACATAACTTATATATATAGGAGTCATCAACATTAAGTTTACATATAAATCATAAACCCATTTTAACAAAAACCAAACAGAAGACTTAACATAAAACATAACACCAAATAGACAAAAGCTCCATCTTGGAAGCTTGACATGACAGGTCCACATAGGCACTTCCTAAGACTGACTCTAAGGTTGACCTCCCTGCTGATCACATATATACATATAAAATAGGGAGTGAGCGAAGCTCAATGAGTAATAATAAGGTAAAAAGATTTAAATGAATGAGCTTGAGTTTAAAGAAAGCATATTAACTGAACACAATGCTTTTCCAAATTGCAACATTCATAATATTATCCATTATCACATTTACGGAACGGCCTCAGGCTCAATATATATAATAGAGCGGCCTCGGGCCTACATATTACGGAACGGCCTCAGGCCTAATATATATAATAGAACGGCATCAAGCCCACATATTACGGAACGACCTTAGACCCACATATTACAGAACGGCCTTGGGCCCACATATTACAGAACGACCTCGGGCTCACATATTCAGAATGGCCTCAGGTCCACATATTACTCATTCAATAATATTCGTAAAGCATTCTATAACATTCGTAGAGCATTCTATAACATTCGTAAAGCATTTATCAAAGGTCATTCATATTATAACATAATACGGTTTTAAAAATATATATGTATAGCATTCACATTATGCCAAAATAATTAAGACCATATCTTTACTAACTTATTACTCATAGTGATTTAGGTCTCGCGATGATCTCTCATGCAAGCGACCTACACAACATATCACACATACAAATCCGATAAATAATTCGTTTAATTCGTACACATTTCTTTTTATTTAACCACTTTATACCTCAATAGGTTTCTATTTATCTTTTAATTTTTTTGAAGGGTCTAAATAAGGTCGAAAACACGCTCGGAGGGTTGGAGAAGTCAAAAGAAATCAACAGAATTTCCTCTTGTTTTTTGCAAGTGCGGAAACCCCTCACCGCATGTGCGGAAAGTGTTGTACGTGCAATTAACACAATGTGCGAGCCTCTATTTTGTCATGTGTTCCGCATGTGCAGGGCTCACGACCGCACATGTGGTTCTGGGTAAATTCGGGCAGTCTAAAATTGGTTCAAAGTTCAAGCTTCCGAACTCACTTTCAAGCCCAAATGTCATACAAAATCTCTTCAAAACATGATATACTAACATTATTCAAGTGTAATTCAAGGTCAATTGAATCAAATCTTACTTTAATGTCAAAATCAATGTTTTAACTTCCATGAATTCAAAGATTTCATAAAGTATTCTTCCAAATCATATACATGAATCTCTTGTATGGATGAATTCCACTCATAATCCTTTTACATGTAAACCCTAGAGTTCAGATCTTGTTCTATCTCCAAATTTGAACTCAAATCAAGCAAAATAAAATAATTAAAGCTCAAATTCTTGAGTTTAGCTCAAGTAAACTTACATCTCAAAACGTTAACTCTATTAGGTGTTAAATCTTCAAATTAAACCTTGAATTCTAACTATTAATTAGTTATCTACCAAGTTCTAGTTAAATTACTCACCTTGTGCTTAATTATGGGCTTTTCCCCTTAGGTCTTCAAAGTCTCCTAGCCTTTCTTCTTCAAAAGTTGAGTTCTTCTCTCTCTTTCTCTCTCTCTCCCTCTCTCATTGCTTCTATTTTCCTGCCACAATTTTGTTGAGTTCTTAAGGCTTCTAGAACTAAGCTTAATATATATATATGCCACCTTAACCAAAGTACTTAGTTTAGTGTTTAGGCTAATTAATTCAAGCATTAACTTGAGTAACTAAAGGTTTAATTCAATTAAATTATTAATTAATTATGAATCAAATTTTTACCAAACCTCTCAATAAGCTCTAAAAATTATGTTGATCACAAATAATTAATCAATTTTGGTTTCTGGCGCCTTTAAGGCTTTTAATTTTCAGTTCAAAGTTGTAATTGTAACAGGTTTTCCTACGAACAACAGATTTAAATTCAAAATCATATAAATCACACAATTAGACATGCAATTTCACATCAAACACATAATTACATGTATAATTAAGGAATTAAAGTATAATACGGAGTAGGGTTATCACAGTCTTCCTCTCTTTAAGAAGTTTGGTCCTCCAAACTTATGTTACTCGTATGGAAAACAAATCATACATCTATGTCACGTTACATTTCTCTTTTCTCAAGTAACTTCCTTACCCTTCGATGTTCTCATCATAGGAGTTCAACTCATTTCCATCGAATGGTTAATAATCCAAATTGTGATTCGTCCCAGTTCATATTTTTAAAAGCTATTCAGTATTATATAGTAGATCTCGAAGTCAATCTCATAACATTAAGGCACAACACATAGTAACCACAACGTACTACTCTCATCCATCACATAACTTAGATACCTTATTTAGCTAACCACATATCTTCTAATAATTCATATATTTCCAAATAGCCCACATATCTCCAAATAGTTGAGGATTGATCACAAATGATATTCATGACCTTACTCAACTTCAAATAAATCAAAGTACTCTTTTATTGACATCCCATATGAAGCCTTTCAAATAAATTAGTGTTGATATAATAGTAATAACATATTCAACTTCTCAGTCCGCCAATTCCTTTAAAACAATAATCCAGACATTTGTTCTCATACGAGTCATAAGCCGTCAATAACAAATTAAATAGGGTGGGGATTTACTCCATTGGTTCTACAAGAAAAACTATTTAATCCCGGAGACGAACACAACTCGCTTGGACATATAATTAATGCTTGCTTGGCAGGTAGAAAATCTACTCATACACAACATTACATCCTAGTGATCCATATCTAAGGCACTAAATCGTAATCATAGTATCGCATTCCCAAATGATATAAATCCTCTGGCCGACAAAGAAACACTTATTAAACGATCATGAACGAATTGGGTTCTGAACCCATTAAGAATAGACATTTTGCTCACAAATCGTTTAGGTACTTGAAATAGCAGTCTTGGTACATTGAAATGTTTTCATTCTAATTATCTTTAACAACCTCAAATTAAGTTTCAACTGTCCATACAAATGAATTCTAAATTCTCCCCTAGTTAATTAGTCAAATATAAGAATACTACTTCCAACTCAATACTTCTTGCATTTATTAAACATATTCCTATTGATCTTTCCTACCACAAAATTCTCAAACACATTCTTTGATTCCTTGTTGGCTAGCGCTACATTGGCATAGTCAATTTACAATTATTTTTGTACTCATTTCAAATTCTCTAGGGCATATATATATAGATATCTATGTTAACTTATCTCAATCATTTATCGGTTAATATTCCAACTTGATGTTCATGATTCTCCTTGTTTTTCAAATAAATCAAACTATTACTGCTATTAATATCTTATATGAGATCTTCACCATAAATTAGATATTCAATGTAACACTAATAATAATTTTAACATTCATTCCTAAGCAATTCATAAGCATTTATTAACATCCTTATATAAGTTGGAAAACCTAGTCTGTTATTTTCAACGAAAGGTCATTAACTCCGGAGGTCAAAATCTTTTCACTTAGGTATATTAGTAAGGTTTACACAATATATTAAAGTTCATTTGTTTCTCTCAAATTTCATCACATTAGTGCATGTCCAAAGGTACTGATGTAATATCCCCATATAAAGTTTCACATGTCAATTTATGACAGAAATTTCTGGACAATAAAAAAAAAAAAAAAAAAAAAATTGTCACATAATAATGGCTTCAAGTTTATATAGACATCTTATTCACAAATAGTAAAGGTAATCCCAAAATAGAGACATATCAAATCCGAAATGGAAGCATATCAGAGTCTGAATGTTTTCTAGAAATTCATTGATCCTTTTCAAAAATAACAGGTGTTAGGTTGCACTCAAATAACATTAAACAGATCAGAGAAGAATGTTACATACTTCCAATTTAATCATTTTCATAGGTGGAAGTTACTGTATTTCTTGAGAGACCAATCCGTTTAGGTTTATAGCTTGAGCAAATAAAAATGTTTCTCTTCCGACGTTCTTTAACAAGGCTAATGACAATATATGGTAGTCTACTAAAGTGGAGTACAACTCTCCTCCTATTTACACATGTTCACAAAAGTATATGACTTAATTAACCTGAACAATCATAACAAAACAGAAAGAAAAGCAGAACTCCGATTATCATTCCATATCTAACAATTGTTTAGGTCTTGCCCTTGTTTGTTAATTCTAACAATTTTGGGTCAAAACTCAGTCATCTAAGCAAATGACTTCTAATTTCTCAATATTCACTAAGACAAATGCAATTATATCAAATTCTGAGTTAAGACTTCTTGCATGTACTGAACATATTCTCATCGATCTTTCCATTAAGAACCAACCTTTTATCTGATTGAGTAACCTAGGACATCCTTTTATTTTTGGACAATCTTCCACTCGATGCCCTATTTCTCCACATCTGAAGCACGCACTCGTAAGTCGATCACATAATTGCCTATGAGGCTTGACACATATTGGACATATTAGGACAGATTTACTTCTTCTACATTCTTGCTTAGAATTGCTTGTCTCTCTAATCGCAAAGCTATTAAATTGACTCTTTGGTTCTTCTTTCGACTTCTTGCCTAACTTTTTCTTTTCATTTTGCACATTATTGTAGCATTGCATAGCCTTCACCATATTCTCTAAAACTTTTTCTACGTTGTCTAATCGTTCTGATAGAGATCCAATCTCCACTTCATTCTTACTTTTCACCATCATTTCCTAAAGACAGAACAAAAGTTGGCTTAGAACATAACATCATACATAATCATCTAAACTCTGTAGTTCAAGATTTCACACACTATCTACACCATATCAACATACCCTCTTATATATTGAACACCATAGTTCCATAATTACACACAATCACCATAATTCCATACACTTCCTTGACCTTCAAATACCTCAATTCTCCCAAATAATCCCTTAATCTAAGTTTACATATAAATCATATGGCTTCCCTAAGTGTACGTATAAATCATATGATTTCCATGGAGTTTATCAAGGTTTTTAATTCCTTGCTATACTATATTTCTACAAATCAATATACTTAAATCACCAGTATTCTAGTCAAATTTCCAATTCCCTTATAACATCAAAATTCCATAATAGTTTTAGCTTTTCATCGTAATACGAAACTTGTTAAACAAACACATTCCAATTTTCTTTAATCGTCGAAATTCCATAATAACCTTTAATTCTTAGCCTCAATACTTAACCTACTAAACAACTGCATATACATTGTTCTGGATGCACAACATATCATTTACTTATTGCATGCATGCAACTTAAATCCGTTCTAGACATTCTAATGCTTAACGAACACATGTGTAAAATATTAACTCATGCTCTGATACCACTCTGTCATGACCCAAACCTGCCCCTAAAAATTTGGTACATAACTGGCCAGTAATCACACGATTACCTATGGCCTCATACAGAAACAAAATATTACTATTACGGGGCCTTAAGCGGAAGTAACTATTATAAATATCATCCATTGAGCAGTGCTTAAATGATCAGGATAAACTCTCATATACATATCATGATTTTCAAACATAACTTATATACATAGGAGTCATCAACATTAAGTTTACATATAAATCATAAACCCATTTTAACAAAAACCACACAGAAGACTTAATATAACACATAACACCAAATAGACAAAAAGCTCCATCTTGGAGGCTTGACATGACAGGTCCATGTTGGCAATTCCTGAGACTGACTCTAAGGTTGACCTCCCTGCTGATCACCTATATACATATAAAATAGGGAGTGAGCGAAACTCAATGAGTAATAATAAGGTAAAGAGATTTAAATGAATGAGCTTGAGTTTAAAGAAAGCATATTAACTGAACACAATACTTTTCCAAATCGTAACATTCATAATATTATCCAGTATCACATTTACGGAACAGCCTCGGGTTCACATATTACGGAACAACCTCAAGCCCAATATATATAACAGAACGGCCTCGAGCCCACATATTACAGAACGGCCTCAAGCCCAATCTATATAACAAAACGACCCCGGGCCCACATATTGCGGAATGGTCTCAGGCCCACATATTACAGAGCGGCCTCGAGCCCACATATTCAGAATGACCTCGAGCCCACATATTACTCATTCAATAATATTCATAAAGCATTCTATAACATTCGTAGAGCATTCTATAACGTTCATAAAACATTTATCAAAGGTCATTCATATTATAACATAATACAATTTCAAAAATATATATGTATAGCATTCACATTATGCCAAAATAATTTAGATCGTATGTTTACTAACTTTTACTCACAGTGATTTACGTCTCGCAATGATCCCTCATGCAAATGACCTACATAACATATCACATATACAAATCCGATAAACAATTCATTTAATTCATACACTTTTCTTTTTATTTAATCACTTTATTCGTTAATAGGTTTCTATTTATCTTTTAATTTTCCAGAGGGTCCAAATAAGGTCAAAAGCATGCTCAGAGGGTCAAAGAAGTCAATAAAAATCAACAGAATTTCCTCATATTTTCCGCATATGCAGAAGCCCCTCACCGCACTTGCAGAAGGTGTCGCACGTGCAATTAACACAGTGTGCGAGCCTCTATTCTATCCTGTGTTCCACATGTGCAGGGCTTAGAGCCACACGTGCGGTTCTAGGTAAATTCAAGCAATCTAAAACTGGTTCAAAGTTCAAGCTTCCAAACTCACTTTCAAGCCCAAATGTCATACAAAATCTCTTCAAAACATGATATATTAACATTATTCAAGTGCAATTCAAGCTCAATTGAATCAAATCTTACTTTAATGCCAAAATCAAAGTTTTAACTTCCATGAATTCAAAGATTTCATAAAGTATTCTTCCAAATCATATATGTACATCTCTTGTGTGGATGAATTCCACTCATAATCCTTTTACATGTAAACCCTAGAGTTTAGATCTTGTTCTATCTCCAAATTTGAACTCAAATCAAGCAAAATCAAAGCTCAAATTCTGGAGCTTACATCTCAAAACCCTAACTCTATTAGGTGTTAAATCTTCAAATTAAACCTTGAATTCTAACAATTAATGAGTTATCTACCAAGTTCTAGTTAAATTACTCACCTTGTGCTTAATTCTGGGGTTTTCCCCTTAAGTCTTCGAAGTCTCCTTTCTTCTTCAAAAGTAGACTTCTTCTCTCTCTCTCTCTCTCTCTCTCCCCTTGCTTCTCTTTTCCTGCCACAATTTTGTTGAGTTCTTAAGGCTTCTAGAACTAAGCTTAATATATATATATATATATGCCGCCTTAATCAAAGTACTTAGTTTAGTGTTTAGGCTAATTAATTCAAGTATTAACTGAAGTAACTAAAGGTTTAATTCAATTAAATTATTAATTCATTCTAAATCAAATTTTTAGCAAACCTATCAATAGGCTCTAGAAATTATGTTGATCACAAATAATTAATCAATTTTGATTTCCGGAGCCTCTAAGGCTTTCAATTTTTAGTTCAAAGTTGTAATTGTAACAGGTTTTTCTATGAACAACAGATATAAATTCAAAATCATATAAATCACACAATTAGACATGCAATTTCACATCAAACACATAATCACATGTATAATTAAGGAATTAAAGTATAATACGGGGTAGGGTTATGACAAGTATCGAACAACCTTAAACAATAGAGCAATAATTGAAAATGACAAAGAATCATTAGTGCAAGAATTGAAAAGATAGATAAACTTACAAATACAATGCCAACCTCGTTCAAGTGGTTGTCATCGTCTTCCATTGCTTAACTCATTTAAACTATTGATTTCTTATATTAACGAATAGTGAAATCAACAAATGGTGGCAATGGTTTGAACCAATGACTTCAATCCATGGTGACAATGATTTCTAATTAGGGTTTAGAGTGGTGATGAAAAGATGAATACCATTTAGAATTTCGATTGCCCATGCTACTGTTGAATGGTTTGGTGGGGGTAGGGGTGGAGGTGGGTGTACAATGTTGTAAAGTGTGATTCTAATTGTCTTCATTTGGTGGGTGGGTGTTCGTCCTTTATTGTAATTTTACTCCAAGTTATAATTTTAATAAAAGAAAAAAAGTTAAAATTGGAGGGCCACAGAATAAAGGTAGGTGTTAATAAAAGCACTCTGTAATGAAACTTTTTTTATTACCATTAAGTCTTTATTTAAAATGACCAAAAATACTTAACATTGAGAAAAATGTAAATCAAAGTGCTTTGGACACCCCAATCATCATCAACCCCAATATTTATTTTCCCTCTCTTATCTTCTTACTCTCTTCACTTTGCATCTTCATACCTAATCCTATTTACTTGAATTCATCATTTTTGCATTCTATTTCATATTGAATCAACAATGGATAATAAAAAAGATGTTTCCAAGAAGTTTTCTATGGATAAGTAAATTTTCATTTGATGTTTATCGTATTTCGTTGTTTGGTTTACGGAATTGATTCGGAAATTCAATACCGAACAAATTACGTTTATTCAAAACTTGTTTCCAAACAAAAATCATATGTTCAGTAGTGTGTTTCCAAAATAATGGTCATTGTTTAGTATTTAATATCTAAACAAATTGTATATGTTCAGCTTAGTTTTTTCAAATATTTAATTTTTTTACACTTCTTCACACTCCCAAAAAAAAAAACAAAACAAAAAAAAACAAAACAAAACAAAACAAAAAACAAAAAAACTATCTAGTATTATATCTCCAACCAAATTACGTATGCTCGGAAGCTTATTTCCGAACAAATTGCATTGAGTCTCCAAAGAAAATTAAAATATTCAGCTTTGTATTTCCATACTTTTAAATTTTCTATTTTCTCATACTATGCTTTAGGATGATGTTTCTACACAATGTAATAAGGCTTCAACAGAATATGTAATGAATTTTATTAGTGAATTTGTCACTCCTGAGGTATGCTACGTACATAAGATTAGTAATTGTAATGTTTATTATCACTATGAATATTAGTTGTTATTTATTTATTTTTTTCTTCTTGTATGTAGATATTCAAGAGTCGAGAAGTATTAATTTGGTGGGTTTGTGACATAGGAAGGAATAATGGTTTTGTAATTGTTACAAAGAGAGTTGATGCGGGTGGCAATAGTTTTGTAATTGATGTCGGGTCATTTTGTTCCACCAATAGCAATAAATTGATAAACATATCTTCACCCATGTGCTACAGGATGGGACACCGTTTACAATACTACGTATAAAAGTTTTCAAAAAGATTGTTAATGTTGATGTTTAAACAAAAGAGATAATAGACTTGAAGTTATATCTTCTTTACTGTTTTAGGTACTAATGAAGTGCTTTGAATATGATATGGATGGTTTTAAGCGTTTTCAATGTGTTTATAACATTGAATACTATAAATGATACAAATTGTAAGCATTTATTATTTTCAAAAGTTGTTGTTTGGAACTGAGGCAATTTAATATTTTTAGAATTGACTATCTCGATAGAAAAGCTAAAAACAATTTTCTACTGTCCGGAACTAAGTGACACATGTCTCATTTGTTTGAAATTGAGTATCTAGACATATTTTGTTTATTTGGCACTGAGTATCCAGATGAAAAAGTTGCAACCAATTTTCTATTGTTCGGAACTAAGTATCCAAACATACTTCATTTGTTCGACAAGTATTTGAAGAAACTTCATATAGGTTCGGAATTAAGTAGTCGAACATATATAATTTGTTTGGCACTGAGTATCTAGGTAAAAATGCTGCAACCAATTTTCTATTGTTCAAAATTGAGTATCTGAAGAAATTTCATAGGTCCAAAAATTAAGTACCCAGACATATATAATTTGTTCGACACTGAGTATCTAGATGAAAATGCTGCAACCAATTTTCTATTGTTCAGAACTGGGTATCTTAACATATTTAATTTGTTCGTCACTTAGTATTCGAAGAAATTTCATAAGTTCGGAATTCAGTTTTTGAACATATATAATTTGTTTGACATAGTGTCTAGACGGAAAAGCTATTAGACTTGAGGTGTAGAAAGTAGCATTTTTAGGATTTTTTTTGATTTTTAAGATTATAATAGGTATTATTTGGGGTGTCCAAATAAAAAAATAAATATTAAGATTTTCAATTGGGGTGTTCCAAGTAATGGGATGCCCAACCTAATTTTTGAGGTGCATTTAGAGCTATTCATGTTGGACTTTTCAAGAAAAAAAAAAATTTACTTGTCCTTAATACATTAAAATTTTCTTATGAAAAGGCTTTTACCAAATTCTCCATTAAACTATTCAAATTGAATTATTTTAATTATATCCATTGCCCAGTCTAATTTTTGGGGTGCATTTAGAGAATACTCGTGCTGGACTTTTCAAGAAAAATATTTTTTACTTGTTCTTATTGTATTAAAATTTTATTATTAGAAGATTTTGACCAAATTCTCTATTAAAATATTCAAATTGAATTGTTTTAAATATATTACCCATTTTGACCCGCCTAAATCCACCGGTTCTCCAACTCTACATATTGGCAGTATCCATTGTGCATATTATGGATAACAGTATGTGGTAAATGTCAAACATTCCACAAGGGATTTTGAAAAAAGAAACAAAAATCTGAAGACTTTTCCAAGCATAGAGCATGTATCCAGAAAAAAGCTCACAGCTGTGCTTTGAAATTGAATGATTTAGATCGGTCCTTGTCAATATGTTTATGGAGTGATTGACCTGGCTGTGGAGCCATGGAGGCCTCTCTCTCTCTCTCTCTCTCTCTCTCTCTCTCTCTCTCTCTCTCTCTCTCTCTTTATATATATATGATGGTAGCTTTGAATGGTTATTGTCACACCACCATAGCTTATTCTTCCTTTTTTCTTTCCATGGCTCTTAAAATACCTTCCCTCATTGCTACTATGCTACTGCTTGTGGTGCTAATGGCTAGCCTAGACTTAACAGGTCTCTCTCTCTCTCTCTCTCTCTCTGTGTTAATAGTAGATAGAAGATGAGGGTTTATTCTCTCTCTCTCTCTCTGATAATAATAGATAAAGGGTTATTCTTCTTTGTAATACAATTTGACATTATTTTTGAATAAATTACACTGCTTTTTTCGTAAGGTTTGGAAAAAATATACTTAAACATCATAACAATAACTACAATCCTGTAAAATTTAATTCACATAACGCCTTACACTTATTCTATCACTAATTTCTTAGTTATTTATGAAAGAAAAAATAGTAATATATATCGTCACTTCTACTCTAAAATATATACTATACCCTATCCACACTACTTGCAATTGTTGCTTGCTTTAACTTTGCCGAAGGGGAAGGTTGTGAGACTATGTCAAATTTTTTTTTTCACAGCCTCAGGGGTGATTAGCATATTAATATCTCCCTAATTTTTTTGTTTAATCCCTATGGCAACATGTACATACTGGAAATTTCAGGTAGATCACAACTAATGATATCAGTAATTAGACAGCCTATGGACTAGACCAAATATGGATGTTGGGCTTCAGATGGGCCTGGGTAAGCTTCCTCCTCGTAAGACCTGCAACAAATCCTTGAGAACCCATTAGAAGGTGTCCTCAAGGCCCTCTAACGGTCAAGTTAGATATGATCGTGAAAGAAGATAACCGTAGAGTGAAAGTATATAAAAGCATGGCGAAAAGGAAAGAGAAAATGGATGTAAAATTGAGTGAAATATAAATATATTTTATTCATGTTTTACCCAATTTTTTTCTTTCAATTTCTAAATCCCCCAACCAAATTAAGCGTGTATATTTTATTCATGTATCACCTACTTTTTCCTTTTTCATTTCTAAATCCCTCCCAAAATCTCCGACCAAACACAGTATAAGGTTGTGTTTGGTTGGGAGATTTGGGAAGGAATTTGAAAAGGAAAAGAAAAAGTAGGTAAAATGTGAATAAAATATACTTATATTTCATCTAATTTCACATACTTTTTTCCTTTTTCTTTCCGAATTCCTTCTCAAATCTCTCAACCAAACACAGCATAAATGTGTATGTATATAGAGCTTACTTCTCACAGTTGACATCTCACGTGAGGGAATAATTTTGTTAGCCTCTTGGCCAATAATGGAATATCACCATGATGAGACGTGCCTAAGCTATGAGACAAGTTCTCTACCAACTACCGACAGTTGGTGGAAGGGACCTTCTTATGTTCATACAGAATTGGCCTCCTAGTCAGGTTAGCTTTCCTAGACACTTCATACAGAATTGATCTCTCGATCCAATAGACCTCTTGATCAGGTAAATGTGGGTGTCTCATGGGCCAATCAAGTTCAACTAGGCCTGACACTAATCCTCATGGGCAGGCTAGCCCTCTAGGTCTGGATCTAGGCTATTCTAGGCTTCTATCACAGGTTATGAGCCTATCTCCTATTTGTATATCAAAAACCGTAAATTAAGTTCATCTTAAATCCAATGCAATTGCAGGTGCACAAGTAGGAGTTTGTTATGGAATGCATGGCAATTTACCTCCCCAACAAGAAGTTGTAGCTCTCTACAACCAACAAGGCATTCGAAGAATGCGACTCTACAATCCAAACCAGGTTGCTCTTGAAGCCCTCAGAGGCACCAACATTGAGCTCATGTTAGGTGTTCCCAACACTGACCTTCAGAGTCTTGCTTCTAGCCAAGCCAATGCCAATACATGGGTCCAAAACAATGTAAAAAACTATGGCAATGTCAAATTTAGATACATCGCAGTTGGGAATGAAGTTAGTCCATTGAAGGGTGACACTGCTCACTACGCACCACACCTTCTCCTAGCAGTGCAAAATGTGTACAACGCGGTATCCATGGCCGGCCTTGGAAACCAAATACGTGTTTCCACTGCCATAGAGACAGGAGTCCTTGGAGAGTCCTCCCCTCCATCGAAGGGCTCATTCAGGCCTGAGATTCGATCATTTCTTGATCCCATCATCGGCTTCTCAACAAGGCTCCTTTACTTGTTAATGTGTACCCTTATTTTAGTTACATAGGCAACGCGCAAATTAGTCTTGATTATGCTCTTTTCACAGCTCCAGGAGTTGTAGCCCCAGATACTCCATCTGGGTATCAAAATCTGTTTGATGCTATCGTGGATGCTGTTTACTCAGCACTTGAAAAGGCGAGTGGTGCTTCTTTGGAGATCATTGTGTCAGAGAGTGGATGGCCTTCAGCTGGTGGTGGAACTGCCACTACCATTGATAATGCGAGGACGTACAACACCAAGTTGGTTGAACATGTAAAGGGAGGAACACCAAAAAGGCCTGGAAGCCCCATAGAAACTTATGTGTTTGCCATGTTTGATGAGAGTCAAAAGAACCCAGAGGTTGAGAAACATTGGGGTCTTTTCCTTCCAAACAAACAGCCTAAATACCCAATTAGTTTCAATTAGGAAATCACAAATTTAAGTGTAGTGAGGCAATAAGAGCACTTTGAAAACCACAAGAGGAAAGTATTTGTGACAGTTCATATATTAGCAACAATCTTACCTAGACATTGAGTTTGGTTAAAAAAATATATGTTCTGCGACTTTTTATTTATTTATTAAGTAATGGATAACTCGTCGCCAATAATTTTATAATTTTTTTTATCCCTTTTTTTTTTTTTGACTACTTCATTACGGTCATTAAAAACATTATTTGCACCAGTTATTTGTAAGTACAAAATTAATCTTCCCAACAATAGCGTGGAAGCTATTGAGAAGCAGAGGGAACAGTTCAAATCCCATCAACTAAAAATAATAATAATATTCCCCTAAATCTCCATCACAAATATCAAATTTTTATTAATACCAAACATGTTTTAAGTAGCCAATTACACAATATATATACAAATCTAAAGTTGTTTTCGGCTTATTTCTTGCCATCCAACATTGATTACACGATACATACATACATATCTCTTTTTTTCTTTTTCTTTTTTCTTCAAGTATTTCCTGTTCCCTAGGAAGAAAATTGAATAAATATAGAAGAAACACTTTAAGAGCTCAAGATAACTTCACTATGCGAATTACCATCTTCCATCCTTATCCATGATTTGAGAGAGAAGGGCTGCGAAGTGATCTCCAAAATTCTAGCTCCCCTAGGCCAGTTTCCATATCCACCATACCCGGTGTGCCTAGCATAACACAGCCATAGTTTCTTGTAAGGGCAGCACCAGTCTAATCCATGGTTGTGACCTGCAAACACTGCCTGCCACCATGCAAAAGAATACAACAAACACATTAGACTCTGTTTTCACCCATCAAAGCACAACAATTGGACCCCATTTTTCAAGAAACTAACCAAACACACGCTGTACAGTTTGGAAACATTTTCTGCTCCCAGAAATGTTTTCATCATTAGTATAAAATGTGCAAGCTCAAAATTCATTCTTCACATTGTGAACATAGGCCATTCTAGGATTTCAAATTCAATATTTTAGCCTGTTTGCTACTACAAACACAAAATACCAGTTTGGCACATGAGAATAGAATTTGGGAAGCATGACTTGACAGTCCATCATTTCATATGAATGATTGTATATAATTCTGTGTTCTCACCTTGACAGACGGCCTGCCTTCAAGAAGTTTCATAATGCCCATTTCAGCTTGTTGAGGAGCAATTCTCTCTTTGTTAATGGAACCCACACACGACGACATAAACAGAAACATTGGAGCCACCTTCTCATAGGCTTTACTTGGTATATGCCAGAAGATTAACTCGGGCACCCTACACAATACTGCTCCTTTTGGTTGCTAAGAAAGCGGATAAAAGAAAATCCAGAATCTTGACATTTGCCATTGTTTGTTTTGTGTAGAAACCAAAAACTCAATTCAATGGACCTTTAAAATAAGTACTCAATGTCACCCGAGTCATTTTTCAATTTCTTTTGTACCAGACAAAGGCAGATATAAGATTCTAAATTTTCTATTCCTCCATTTTCTAGGCAACCAATAGCATAAATGAAAGATCATTTAGAATAAAAACACATTATTATAGAACAAAGTAATGAGATGTAATCATTAGAGAAAAATTAGGAGGGCATGAGGATTCTTATTTCTTTCCCCTACCTTGAATCAGGGTTAAGCTCATGGGATTTTCTCTGGAACCAGTCTGCTTGACTTCTTGATACAACTTCTGGATAGGTACCACCACCGGAATCAATAAAGTACAGGAATGCCACTGGTGATTTGGAATCATTTGATGATGAGAGTTGAAGAACATAGTTGGATATGCTTGGCCAAAGCTCCTTAGGACCAGCTCTAGAGTATGATAATGTGTTGTGCGCAATCTCATTTCTCATCAGCTCTAAACGTCGTGTGCCTCTGAAGCTACAATGTTGTTCACCTGACATTGTAGTTTGACTTTGCTTGAGGGAATGCAATATGAAATACTTTTGGAGCAATTGTTTCAAGTGAGAAATTCTAAATTGTTACTTTTCTGCAATATCTAAGACAGTAGTGGCAGAAAAAGTATCCACATCAAGAACTCTGCATGTTGGTCAAAACCACATAAGTTCAAACCGTAAAAGAAACCAAAAAAATCATTGAAATTCAAGCTGGGTCAAAAGGAGATCTTGACCAGAAAGTGCTTAAACAATGAATTTATTAAACTAAAAATTCAATATAATTGGCTAATGTACCAAAAATCTGCCACTTGATTTCAATTTACTTAGCTGATGTACCTCATTAGATGACAAAACATATAAATGCTATAATTAGTTTAAATTCAGGTAACTACAGTACCTAGATTCGCAAAATCAAATACCGTCTAAAAGGCGCATGATGATGTCAATTTACAATTTGGACAGGCAGGCTCTTTGATGCTAATCTATGTAAATTTTGATTATTGTTATGCAAAACACCAAACCTGATGAAATCAAGGGATGAGAGAGGATGGTTTTCATATTTACAAATAAGGGATTCTTTTTCTTTCTTCACAGCTTTGTCATTAATTTTTCAACTTTGGACTCACCTGAGTAAGAAGACCTTGATGCAGGGCACTGAAGTTGAGGAATCCCACTGGCCGAAAACCACTCCATTGGCCACTCAAATGGTGCATCATCATGGTTTCCAAACAGACTTGACCATGGTATGCCTCTGGCTTTTGTTGGAGAGATTGCTTGATCCCAATACAAGGTTGCATTTGCAATTGCCATGTTATTAGCCGTGATGACATCCCCAAGATAAATTACAAAATCTGCCATGCAATTGAGGCTAATTACAGAAATTAAGTAGCAGCCATATCGTGATTTAAATATATCATACAACAACTTATTGTTAAGTCACCAATCGTCCCAAAGCTTAAGCTATTAGGAAATGGGCCGAAGTATGTATGTCAAGCTAAGTCACCAATCATCCCAAAAGTTTAAGCTGTTAGGAAATTGGGCCCAACAATATATATCAAGCTATCCAATACCCTCCCTCACAGGCAACCTTGTCTTACACATGGAAAGACAAACATAGAGCCCAACAATGTATATCAAGCTATCTAATACTCTCTCTCACGTGCAACCCTGTCTTGCACGTGGAAAGACAAACATAGAACCCAACAATGTATATATATAATATTCTTGAGTGTATTTCTTGGGCTACAAGGAATTATATTATTATTCAATGAGGAAATTGGATCCTAGGGCTCCATAAACAGTTAACTAGGTCAAGAGTTGAGACACATAAGAGACATGACATTAGAAGAAAGATGGTGGGTGGTAAGAGTAGAAAATACTGAGGAACACGAGGGTTCTGACACCAAAAAATGAAGAAGAACAAAGAAAGAAAGTCACATAGTTGTGGTGTTTTGCAATGCTCTCAACTTTAAACACTCAACCTATCCCTCAAGAGTTTCAGTTGAATGCTCAAGTCCTATGAAGCATCAACATGTCAAAACAGATGCCATAGACATATTGGACACAGACATGGCAGGGATACATGTTCGACTCGCCATGTGGCATGTCTATTTTTTAACAATTTATTTTTTTGTTGAACACAATGAGGACATTACATGACACACTCGGGGACACATCAAGGTTTTATTTTATTTTTTCAAAACTAATTTTCTAAGATCACATTATAATATTTGGAAACATGAGTGTTAAAAATAAAAAAAATAAAAAAAATAAAAAGCCCTCATACCAAATCATTGACAATGCAACAAAGATCGAACTACAGTTGTGAAGTTGAGAGATTGGCTTCTAACAATGCTTGAAGCCCTAATGCAACACAAATATAGTCTTGGATGATTTAAACTTAGTATGTTTTATGTTATATTAATATTAGTTTTCATTAATTTTGGTGTTTATAGATGTAATATTTATATAGCAAATAAAATATTCTTTTCTTTTTGTCATATTGTTGCCGTTCCATAATCTTTTTTTTTTTTTAAATCCATGTGTCCTTTGTTCGTGTCCGTATTTGTGCTGAAATCATAGCTCAAGTCTGTATGATCTTTTGTCTTTTTTTCCGACAAGTAAAGGTATTATTAACAAGGTACCAACCAGGTGCCCCCATATACAACAAAGAAGCAAAAACAACCCAAAGGTCCTATATAATATCTCAAACCTCATTAGTCTCTACAAATTTTTAAAAATTGGTCTAGGGATGGATTAACAATCCCCACAAATTAGCCTAAAAGAGGTTGATCCAACCCCTCAAAGGTCCTCTAATTATGCTCTCTCCAGACTAGCCAGATCAAACATGGAATGCAAAAACCCAAACCTTCTTCAAGAGTGGCGTAGCTAGGATTTTAGTTTAGTGGGGTCATTTGACAAGTATCATCAATATCATTATGCATGTGTACGTTCTGCACAACCTATATCAAAATTAATTTTTATGCTATAATTTTATATATTTCCAATCGCATCGATAAAAGAATTCAAATTTGTTAAATTACATACAAAACAAAAGTTGAGATATTAATATTTCAACAAAAATTAAGCAAAGATCTACACTTAACACAATTATTGACAACAAGTTTCCATTTTTTTAAATAGTTATATGATAACCTTATTATTCATGCTATTAAATACTTCTTCTTCTTCTTCTTCCTCTTGTTCTTCTTCTTCTTTTCTTTAATGTATGTGGCCAAATAATCATTGATTCAATCATTACTCTAAATAAATTAAAAACTCTCTTATTGGGTTCTTTATAAATTACATCGAAACAAAAGATTTTTTTCACAATTGTAATTGTAATTGGAAGAATTAATGACCATAACAATTATAGTTGTTATTTTCATTACCGTTATTTACAAATTTTCTCCAAAATTTATGTTATAATGTGCATTAATACGTGTAATTTTTAAAACTAAAGATAAATTTTAGAGTGTATTTATAATAAAGTGAAATAGAAATAACAATTCTCTTGTGTTTTTCTAATTTACTGGGTTTAGTTAGGCCTTGTTTGGGTACTCCCAAATAATCCAAAAAGTCAAAAAGTTACTCAAAAAGTTAAAAAGTTAACACTATTCACCAAAAGTCAACAATTACGGCTGCACAACTCCCAATTCAAATTTTCCTCTAAAAACCAATTTTCACAATTTTTTATTACACATTTTTCCAAAAAAAGTCAAAAAGTTAACCCAAACATCCATATTTTCAACCTCAATTTTTTAGTCAAAAAAGACAAAAAGTGCACTTATTTAGTCTTCCCAAACTTGGCCTTAGTAAAATCTCAAACATTTTAGGTAACTTTCAAATTTACTTTAACAACATTTCATAGTTAAATGGTTTCACTTGACAACACTCCTTCCTTATGCTATAGCTCCACCAGTCTATGCATGGATATCTCTCCGGAGGTCATGTACAGGTGTCCAACATGTGTTGGACACGGGCATGGACACGGGCACGGACACGTGTCGGACACATTGGAAAGAGTCAAACATGCTAGGATACATGGGACACTCTACAAACACATTGGGACAAGCTAGGACATGTTAAGGATACGTTGAGGGCTATTTTTTCCCCAAAAAAAATTAAATAATAATTTTTTTTTTTTTTTAACTAAAATAGCATGCCTAATGTTAGTAAATTTGATAAAATTAAATATTTGACATAAAATACATATTAAATAGTTAAAAATATGGCATATAATAAGGCCAAGTTTGGCAACCCAAAAATAATCCATCTTTTTATCTTTTTATCTTTTTTCCATCATATCACCTCTCTACTTTTCTGCACATCTTTTCATAAAAAAAACAAAAAGTGCACTTATTTAAGTCATCCCAAACAACCCCTAAATATATAAAATTATATGTTTTGCACGTGTTCCCAACATATCGTGTCTAGCATTTTTTGAAAATTTACATGTCCGCGTGTCCGTGTTGTGTCACGGGTCTGTGTCCGTGATTCTTAACCGCCAGTGTTCTTCAATCTCTTACCCACCCTTCCTCCTATCCAAGCAAAAACATGATCCACCAAACTCATCTCAAATACCCAAAGAACCTTAAGCATATCAATAATCATCTTTACTGTCTATATCCCATAGAAAGCCCTACAATGCTCTGTCTAACTATAGCTTAGGCCGGTCCCAAGGAATCAATTGATCAAGAGTAGGCCTTCTAAGTGAAGGCTGTGGATTGAAAACTCCCTTCTCAAAGCCAACACCTTGTTTGTGGGTTCCTGGCATGACTCTAATATTAACAAAACTATAATGAGAAAAAAAAATAAATAAATAAAAAAATTCATATTTTTGTAGCTATATAGGTTGAAATTGAATAGAAACACCTAATGATATATTTTTGCAGTATTGGTCCCGTTTTATTTCAATAGAAATTCATATTGTATTTCACATATTTGTTAGAAAATTTTTTTGGTTACATATACGTTGAGCTCAGCCGTGATTAGCATCATGCATCTGTCTCTGTCTCTAGCCATAAGATTATCTCCAACCCTTCACCAATTTTTTCAACTAATTTGATTCTAAATTTGAGTAAAAAATTTGATTTGATATGAACTGTTCCAATATTTTCATCAAAATCATTTTTAAAAATTTCCCTTCCTCATCGAATTTAAATTTGATGAAAAAAACATGAAGGATTGAAGATGCTAGTCTCACTAATGTTTTGTCAATATTCCATATAGAAATAACCATTAAATAAGAAAGTAATGAAGGCTCTTATCCTATTTATTGGTAAAGCAAGTTAACCAGAACTACTGCCTAAAGCATCAAACCAGAAAACCCAGAAATGCACTTTGAAAAACAACATCGAAACAATGCCTTAAGCTCAAAGATTTTGATAAAATCAAACCTGGGTTTTCTAAATCAAGTACAGTGGACATGACTTTCAGAGAATTGACATCTTGTTGAGGACCCCAATCGGTCCAAGCGTTCTCGCCGAAGTGCAGGTCAGCAAACAGAGAGATCTTGAACGCTGCACCCGGCGGTACCTGGAGGTAGCATTTCGGCGTGGTTCGTAGATCCACGGTCCATCCGACGGCCACAATGAAGCTGAAGAGGAGGGAAAGATAAGTGACGGACAGGATCGTCCAACACCACGCCATTGTCGAGTAGAGGAATGTTAACGACTAGAGGACTGGGGTTTTGCTGTTTTTAACTGGTTTTATTATTTATCGTTTTATTACTACGAAAAATTATGTACCACCCACGTTTAACACTATTTTTTTAGATTTTTAGTGATGAGTATGTAATGTAATTGATTGGTGATGGAGGATATATGAAAAGAGCAATACTATGATTATTAAAAAAAATTTATGAAAATGATCATGAAAGATTTATGATCTTTAGATTACATTTAAAATAAAGTACCACACACTAATCAAGATAATTCAAAAGTTATAATTCTTTCATGATCTTTTTCATAAAAAAATTTTTTTATGATTCTTAACTTTTCTCATATGAAAAAGTGTTACGTACGAGATGTTAATTAATTATTATATTATTAAATTTAAAATTTTAATGTAAATATTTTGACTTATTTTAAAAAGTTAGTTAACAGTTGTGAAGCCCAAAAAAAAAAAAAAAATGTTGCAAAATTTCAACTCAACTTTTCAATAATAAAATTGGCAAAGAGAGAAGTTAATGAGGATTGTTAAAGTCACTTTTCAACAATAAAATTGGCAATGAGGATTGTTAAAGTCACAAGATGTGTGTCGCTAGCCTAAAAGATACAGGTCAACCAAACTCTCATAAATATTTTTTTGGGATGGGTTTCTCTGATGTTGATATCTTAATATGGTAAAATTTGAGGGATATGTAAGGCTCAAAACAAGTTTTGTTTTAATAATTCGAATCGTTTATTTTGTAAGATATATTATTCATAAAAAGATTTAGAGTAATTCAATAATCGTAATATTTTTATTTTATCTCATTTGTCTCTAGATGGTCTATTTTAAAAGTATGTTTGTCATTTGTTTTTTTGGACATAAATGCAATAAAATGATAATGTTATGATTATCGAATCGAATTAATTTTTTTCATGAATAATATACCTTACAGGCCCTTACAAAATGAGTAGTTTAAATCATCGAAATGAGACCTGTTGTGAGCCTTATAGGCCCCTCAAATTCTGCCATGTTAAGATCTCAACAAGAGAGAAATCTAACCCATTTTGTTATGAGTTCTTTTTTTTTTCTTTGAAAAATTTTATGGTACACACCCTCCTTCGAGTGTGCACCATATGCGATTTTGATTACGATTTTTAAATTTTTGGTTGTGACTTATTGTATTATTAATTGTAACACATTTGGATATTAATTATGATATTATTTTTATTATAATTTAAAAAGTTATTTAATTATATTTCATGTGATATTTGATTATAATTTCTTTTTTTTTTAATTATGCTCCTATAATATTGAGTTACGCTATCCGTGATAATTAAACTCACAAATAATATAACTTGGTACGCACCATCAAAGCATTACCCATTTCTTTTTATTAAAAAAAAAAATTATTTTATTTATTAAATTTTTATCAATTTAAGAATTGACGAGTGCTCCCATTCCTTGAGCGAATTAACCACACAACTAGTGTTCAACGCCCTACGGCACCTTCCCCAAGGCATCAAAGCACGATACCAAGGATTATACTTTTTCAGAAAACGACAACCAAACAAACAATGCCTTCAAAATAAGACTGTAAATAGACCGAGTCAAATCGAATTTTTTAATATTTTGACTTATTTATAAAAATTAATTGAGTTCAAATTAAACTCAAATAATCGAGTTTGAGTTCCACTTATCAAATATTTTAATAAATTAGAACTCGCTCGATTATATAAATAAGCTGAATTCGAGTACGGGCTTTAAAAAATTAAATTTAAATTAATTTACTTATTAAAATAAAAAATTATGAACAAAATATACAAAAAATACTTATATTAATAATAAACTTCATCAATCAAATAAGTAAATTTACACAAATGCTAAACACAAATAGAAAAATTAAACAATTATTAACAGTTTATTTTAATATATTATTAAAATTAAATATTAATATATTTATTTTTATGCTTATCGAGCCATGTTTGAGACTATTCAAACTCGGCTCAATTAATAAATGAGTCTAAAAAATGAATTTAAACTCATTAAAACAAACCGAACTCAAAAGAGTTTTAAAAGAGGCGCGCTCAAGCTGTTGATGAACGGCAACCCTACTTCCAAGTATTTGAGTTTTGGCAAACAAGCACTTAAGCTAATATAGATGTTGATTAAAAAAATAAAAATTAAATTAAATTAAATTATACTAACCTAACTTGAAATTTAGAAAAGGAAATATAATAAATCTCATAATTTTAATATAATTATATTGAGAGTTTCTTTTAAATTTTATTTTATATAGCATTTAACTTCATTTTTATTAATAATTTGTTAGTTATATGAATAAAAAAAAAATATTATTATTATCTCTTTTACACGACAATGTATACTTCATGTAGTTTATTTTTGTATTTTCGCAACAACTATATTAATTTCTATTTAATTAACCTTACTAAAAGAAATGTCTGTACAATTATGTCAAAATTATACAACTTATTGTACTTTTTCCAAATCTCGCATAAAATCAATGTAATCTATACTAAAAAACACAAATTCAAATTCAAATTCAAATGGAAACCTGGGATTTCAATATGGAGTATAGTGGACATGACCTTGGAAGAATTAACATCTTGTTGAGGACCCCAACCCACCTCCTCCCCCTCCCCAAAGTGCAAGTCTGCAAACAGGGCGATCTTGAACACTCCTCCCGGCCCTACATGTAGATGCTTTTCAGGCATGGTTGGTAGAGCCACGGTCCATCCGACGGCCAAGATGAAGAAGAGAAAAGTGACGGACACGATCGTCCTGATCCAGCACCTCAGATATCTTGCCATTGTCTTTCGGAAAATCAGAGAAACACACCTTAACACACAAGACTGGTGTCAAGTGTTTTTTTTGTTTGCTGTTTTTAACTTGCTATGCATGCTTTATATTTGTTTATTGGTTTGAATTTTGTTTTGGACATGTACACAAATTTTTATTTTAGTAGTAAAAGTGGACGTGCGATGTACGTCTGTAAACAATTATAAGATCCTTCTATATGAACACATCTGGTAACCATTTCTTTGTCAACTTTTGATGATAATTCAATTTGCTTGCAATGTTGCCATACTTGCTATATTAATTGTTTGCCACACCTTATTAGAAAGAGACCATTTTAGCAACCAATATAATTATCAACAAGGTTTATTTTGTATTGCCAATTATTATTGAGTCCTTCTGGTGTTATATTTCAAAATTGTGTTGTTTCCCCCACTTTTAAGAAACCATATATTCTACGAGTGGGAGAAACATGACAAGAAAAAAAAAAAAAAAAAAAAAAAAATATGAAAGATCTTGAGAGAGAATTCTTTATATTGTTATATATATATATATTCATATTTGTTTTATATATTATTTTAGGTAACTCTGGTTCGTGGCATAGTTCAAACCTCTTCATGGTCATGACCACTAGATGAGAAACGTTGTGAGCAATTTGAATTTTATCTTGGAACTATTTTGCTCTAGTTGTATCTTCACGAGGGGAGTAAAAACAATTTTAGAACACTAACAACACAACTCTCGGAATTTCACAGCTATTTTTGTATACTCTTGTTTTTGTATATATATATTATTTGTTGTTATTGTTATTATAATACCCATGCTTAATATATTGTTAATTTTATTGCTAGACTAACATTATCTTTAGCTGTTTATATTTTTCGGCTTGGACTTTATGGTATTAGACTCTAAAAATTGAGAGTTTGAGATTTTTCATTGATTGGGATACAAAATTTCTATTGTGAAATGATGGCATAGAGAGGGAAAAAAAAAAGTATTCTAAACTTGAATTGTGAGAGAAACAAACTAAGAAAAAAATCATAAACACGGATAGTAGGGGGTGAGAAAGAACGGTTCCAAAGAAATTGTTTACGTTGTGTTTGATTTGGGGATTTGAGAAGGAATTTAGAAAGAAAAAAAGAAAAATTAGGTGAAATGTAAATAAAATATACTTATATTTTACCTAATTTCACACACATTTTCCCTTTCCCTTTCTAAATCCCTTTCCAAACACAACATTAGTGTATTTCAAATGGCTGAGGAGAATAATCCATCTTTTCATAAAAAGATAAAAAGTACACTTATTTAGGTCATTCCAAACAACCCTTAAATTAGAGTTTATCACGGGTCGGTCCCCCTTTTGGGACTTATTACTTTGTTAGTCATGAAGAACATACTTATGCACGGATTAGTCAGGTCCTATTCGTTGTTTTACCTTTTCTACTCTTTAGTGTTTTATTGTCTACCTTCTCTTTGTGTTGCCCTAAATAATGTTGGTTGCTCTCTCTCTCTCTCTCTCTCTCTCTCTCTCTCTCTCTCTCTCTCTCTCTCTCTCCAACTATTTCTCCAGTTGGTACATACCATTGTTTTCGTTATCCTCCGTCGCCTTCAATGCCGTTCACCTCAACCACTGTTGTCCTCGTCCTCGTCCTCCTCACTCGCCGATCTACTACTTCGATATGTCGATCTAGTATCGTAACCCTCATCAATGTTGAGTCTCTCTGTGAATTAGGTCTGTTGTGTATAAAAATTCAAAGAATCGGCCTGAATAAAGTCATCAGTGATAAATTTATCACTCTTATCGCTAATTATCACTAATTACCATTGATAAATTTATCAGTAAATTTGTTGAATTCTCTGCTATTAATTCTGTATACATAACTTCTGTGTCATTTTGCTTTTTAATGTTTATTTTGTATTTCTTTTGAACTATTTTGAAGTCTTTTTTTTTTTTTATCAAGTGCACATTTTTATTATCTAGATATAAACTTTTGTGGCCATATTCTGGTGTTTGATTATTGTTCTTCATGATAGAATGTTGTGATGCCCCTCTCTCTTTCAAATCAAATCTACCATTTGTAAATTTTTTAACAAGTTCATCAATGATAAATTTATCACTAGAAAGATGACAAAATGCAGATGGCAAAGGCATGATTATGTTGATCTATGACACTGAAGACAAATATTTTCTAGTAAGGTCTTTCATTTTCCTCTTCATTCTCTTCCTCTCTCTTCTTCTCCTCTTTCTTCTTCTTCTTCTTCTTCTTCTTCTTCTTCTTCTTCACATTAGATCTAAGGAGATAGTGATGGTAGTGATGTGGTGAAGATGGTCATTATTTTTGCTAAAAAATGGCTGGACAAATGTTGCTGGAAAATATTATCGAAAAATATTGGTGATGGTGGAAGTCGTGGTGGTGGAGATGACATTATTTTTGATAAAAAAACAATGACCAGAAAAACTGTGAAAAAGTTCACCAAAAAACTATTGCCCGTGGCCGGAGGTGGTCTCTAGTGATCGGAGATAGTGGCCGAAGATATTTGCCGACAGTCGAAAATAGTGACCAGAGGTGATAGTTGGGCGGTGGAAGAGTTTTGCTATTACTGATAATGAAGCTGAAGAATGTGAGGAGAGGGTATTTTGAGAATATTGATAGTTGAAAAATAAATAGGATTTATAGGTAAATAATTTTGCTTAACAAGATTGGCCAGTAAGTGCCTTAAGAAATTAACAAAGAGCTGTGCTACATGACCCAAATTATTTATTTGGATTTTTCTTCTGAAACCACATGGCAATCTTATCAAGTCATATGTGGGCCATTACATTATAGATTTTCTATTTCATGGGGAGATGACCATTTATTGTTTTTTATGGAATCAAAAAAGATATGATGAATTAAGGGTGACCATTTATTGTTTTTTATTGTATTTCCTAGTTAGCTACCGTACCTCCTTTAGGGTTTGATTTTAAAGAGGTTATAGGTTCAATTTTTTTTAGGAGGGTTGAATTAAGGGTGTGCAAGTACTTAGGTACTTTACCAAGGGTGAGGAGATTTTTTTCCATAGGTGCTAATCTAACAACTAACAACTAATATTTACTGATAAAAAAAAAAGATATGATGAAATTCCAGTTGCATCCTTAAACCTTCGCTCTTTTTATAGTAGTAGAGATAGAGATTTTTTGGAAGATTAAAAAAAAAACATTAGGAAATATTATAGAAAATAAAAAGTACCATAACTGGATTCAATATAAAGTAGTTAAAAATAAACATATTCCATAGAAAGAAACTAAATATGTTTAATATATTGGGTACAGTATCAATACACTCCTTCAAATTTTATTAAAAATATAAATTTCTCCTTTACTGTTAGAAAATTACAACCCACGCCCTCGAGATTTTTATTCACGTAACAAAATATCCATTTTTCTTAACCGTCCATTAAGTCAAAGTAACAAAATGTATGATGTCAGCAATATTTTTTCTTTTTTCTTTTTCTTTCAGAAATACCTATATTAACATTTATGATGTAATCCTTTATTTTACCAGAAACACTTGGTTTGACATTACAAGAGATGTTAAGACGATATTTGCACGAAAGAAGTAAACAAAAACAAAACTAAATCGAAGCTTATAGCTCTTAACCATTAATGGGAAATTAGTATATATATGGCTAGAAAACTCGGAGCACCACTCATAACAAGAAAGTTTCCCTTCAAGTTAGATGACAAGAAGCTCCAAGAGAATAGCATCTTGGAGAGGTAGAAACTCTTTCTCACCCCTTAAGAGTAGAGAGTCTAGATAGTTGACAAGAAGTTTGAAACAAGCAAATTTTGAAGAGATAGATAATCTCATAAATTGGATGTTTGAAAAGGCAAAACTCAAAAGTCATCGGTCATTAGACAAGCATATTATTGTGGGCATATTTTTGGGTTAAAAAAACAGAAAAAGACAAAATAGACTATATAAGTTAATAAGATAAAATGTCATATCCAAATCATAATTATTATACTTTTTTTCTCACAAAAGTCAAAAAAGTCTAAAAACAAAAACCAAACGAGAAAAAATCAGGCTAAAGAAGTCTCAATACAAAAAAAATTGACTACCGCAGCCAATACTAAACGAAACTTTAGGCAACTGAGTATTTGATCATATTTGCTACATACACTCTCAACATGTAATACTTGATAAGCTTCTAGACTTGTCTTTTGGACTTTGAGCTATATAGGGCTGCAAATGAACCGAGCTGTTCGTGAACAGGCTCGGCTCGGCTCGGTAAGGGCTCGGCTCGGCTCGGCTCGTTTAGTAAACGAGCCGAGCTCGAGCTCGATTATTGGGCTCGTTTCGTTAACGAGCCGAGCTCGAGCTCGCCTGTGTTCGGCTCGGTAGGCTCGGCTCGTTTATCTATAATTAAATTATATAATAAATATATTATTTATATATTAAATAATATATAAATACATTATTTATATATTAAAAATATATAAATATATATATAAATAATAATATAAATGCATTTTTTATATATTAAATAATATAAATAATATTTTTTATTTAAAAATTTATATTTAAATAATATATATAATATTAAAAAAAATTTATCGAGCCGAGCCGAGCCGAGCTCGAGTTCGACAAAAATTAACGAGCCGAGCCGAGCTCGAGCCCAGTCCCTTATCGAGCCGAGCTCGAGCTCAATAAACGAGCTCGATAGCTTAACGAGCCGAGCTCGAGCCCAGCAAGGCTCGGCTCGGCTCGGCTCGTTTGCACCCCTAGAGCTATAACAATACCAAATCTCATGAACTAGCAAAGAGACAAAAATTGGGATATCAAGACAAATCTCTTCATAGACAAGAAATGGACCCCTATTATCAAGTGAGCAGCTATTAACAGAATTTCATGTTGTTTCTTCCTAGAGGGATCTTGAATTTATCCTGTATGTTATGATTGGTAAGAAAAAAGCCAAAAGTGGCCAACTTTTTTATACTGTTTGTACTACTAGTTAGTGAACCACAAAAAGGTTCCAAGCCTAGATTTCCAACTTAACTTGCTCCACCAAAAAATAAAATATTTCATTTGGTCACTTATGATTGAATAGTAGAAAGAAGAGGTCAGGTAACATAGCAAAAGTTTCATATATCTGAACTAGTTTCAAAATTGTGGAATCAATCTTATTTATTTTTAATATGAAAACAGTGTACCAAATAAGTTTTTATTTTCAATTCTTCAAAAAAAAAATGGGAAACAAAAGTGTTACCAAACAAGGCCTAAAAGATCATGGGCCAAGCAGAATTAGGAAATTGGGAAAAAATTATCTGGGGCAATAAATCACTATACTTGCAACAAGTGAAGAATAGAACATAAGTGTTATAAATACATCCTAAGTCATATAAGTCAAATAAGTACACATGATTAATTAGTGGTCTAAAAGGTTATTTGTCTCATCCAAACTGAGAGGGAGATTTATGATCTAGTTTGGGCCGAACAAGATTGGGCCGAGGTATTTGGCTTCAAGATTGTGCCGTGGTTTTGCTCGGTAATGGCAAAAGGCCTGCGGAGCCGAGCTACTTGGGCTCTTTGGTATGAAGGCCGGTCAAGTGAGAGCTCGGCTGAGACGTCCGTGGCCTAGAAGGGCTTCACGGTTCGTGCGTTGCTCAGTCGGAAGGCGCGCACCCATAGCTCGGCATGAAGATTCGTGCCTGAAGCTCGACAGGAAGGCCTTTGGTTGACCGGAATGACCAATCCCGTGCTCGACGTCGCCGAAATGCGGTCGAGCACGGCTGAAACGAAGCTCGGTTATTGGAAGCACTTGGTCTTGAAGTGCAGTATGGTTGTTGGCGGCCGAGAAGCTGCAGCCCGGCTGCCGAGCTCCCAGCAGAGTGGGCTGGCAGTTGGGTTAGGTGGTGTTCAGCGAGATTTGTGCTGACAGATGGGATAGCAGAGCCACGTGTCAGGAGATGACTGGGAGTAGATTTAGGGCGCAGAGGGTATAAAGGCATGTCTGCGCCCCCCATACAGGAACACACGAACATTTTGTAAGAGATACACTTACACTCAACTCTCCTCTCTCTCTCTCTCTCTCTCTCTCTCTCTCTCTCTCTCTCTCTATCCCAAGGTGTGTGCTGATTTGATCGTCGGAGGGGTTTTCCGGCCACACACCGCCGGGTAGCTCATCGCCGTTGTGCTTTCAGGTGATCGGACAGAAACGGAGCTTGGAAGAAAGGAGTACGGGCTTGCCGGAATATTTGCTTCCCGTACAATTGGCGCCGTCTGTGGGAAGCTTTGCAGATAAAACTTTGTCTTCCAGGCTCATCCGATCGCTTTCTATGGCGAACAACGAAGAGATTCCGCTGTCCGCCATCGATGGAGTCACTCCGGAGTCGGGCAGGCGGAGAGAGGGACACCCCACCATTACTCCGATGGGGGACTTGGAGACATTCCCAGGAGGACAGTCGGGAGACCCGCGGGATAAGCGCGGAAGAAGTCATGGCCATTCACGGAGTCCAGACGGTCACCGGCGGAGGAGAGACTCACACGCCAGACGTCTGGAAAATAAGCTGAAGGACCAGGACACCGTCATCCGGCGAGTAGCGGCGGAGATGGAGGAGCTGAAGCGGCATGTCAAAGGGAAGGGTGTAGCTGGAGTGGGAGACCGCGATGAGCGCAGCCAACCCCGCCGTTCAGGTAGTCAGAGTCAGCGGCACACACCGTCCATCTCTATTACCAGAAGTTACAAGGTTGGTGATTCTGATGTGCGCGCAGAGAAGTCCAGCGCGCAAGATAGCACTTACCAGTCCTCACGTCCGGCGACGACGTCGAGGTACACCTATTCCGCTCGATCAGAAGATTTGCGGGCAGTTTTGGAGAAACGGGCTCGCCGGCGGCAGGAACAGAGGATACCGGCTTTCCAGCGGTTATCCTACGGGGTTCACGCCAGCGAGGAGGTCGGAATGCCTCCACCCCGCCTAGCGGCGCCACTCCTTGTGGATTCCGACTTGGCAAGGTTGAGCGCCACCCCTTTCTCCCTGGAAATAGAAACAACACAGCTTCCGGCAGGCTTCCACCAGCCAAAGTTCACACTTTACGACGGAAAGACCGATCCTTACATGCATGTAAGCCACTTCCAACAGGTCATGGCCGGACATAGGCGGAATGATGCTCTTATGTGCCTCATCTTTCCATCAAGTTTGGGCGAGCTAGGCTTGAAATGGTTCGAGCGGCTGCCGGAGGGGAGTATTGAGAGGTGGCATCAGTTGGCCGAAGCCTTTGTGACGCGCTTCAAAACCAACACCAAAACACCAAAGGAAGTTGATCACCTACTGAGCGTCAAGATGGAACCGAGCGACACTCTCAAGGCGTACAACTCCAAGTACTGGGAAACCTTCAATGAGATCCTAGATTGCCCAGTCAACCTGGCAATCACCCAATATAAGCGCGGTCTCCCGGTCGAACATAGGCTAAGGGATTCGCTTACAATGAGCCAGCAGACATCCATGTGGCACCTAATGCAGCGTATCAATGAGCACATCCGAGTAGAGAATGATGCAGCGACGTCCACCGCGGAGACAACCCCGGTGGCAACGAGCAAGTGGGCGACTGGGTTTTAGGGAAGGTCATGGGCAACGCACTAGTGCTGGGCGAAGGCAAGCTAGGGGCAAACTGGGAAGGGCCTTATAAGATAACCGGGCAAGAGGGCATACCACTTAGAAGATTTGGATGGCAAAGGCATACCCCGGCCATGGAATACGGCCTTATGTAATTTTTTGAGGAAGGACTTGTTTCCCCTACACTTCTGAATGCAAATACTCTTTTTGTCAATGTAATAGAAGTGAATTACTTTTGCTGAAGAGCTTTGTTGTGTCTGAAATAATAGTCGATGAGGGGCCTACTCTTCTGTTCTAGCCGAGATGTTTTACTCCGACTGAGGGGTTGATGATTTGCTCAACTCCAAGGGTCCAGCCGAGATGATTTACTCCGGCTGACGGGTTGATGATTTGTTCAACTCCGAGGTTCCAGCCGAGATGATTTACTCCGGCTGACGGGTTGATGATTTGTTCAACTCTGAGGTTCTAGCCGAGATGATTTACTTCGGCTGACGGGTTGATGATTTGTTCAACTCCGAGGTTCCAGCTGAGATGTTTTACTCCGGCTGACGGGTTGATGATTTGCTCAACTCCGAGGGTCCAGCCGAGATGATTTACTCCGGCTAACGGGTTGATGATTTGTTCAACTCCGAGGTTCCAGCCGAGATGTTTTACTCCGGCTGACGGGTTGATGATTTGCTCAACTCCGAGGGTCCAGCCGAGATGATTTACTCCGACTGACGGGTTGATGATTTGTTCAACTCCGAAGTTCCAGCTGAGATGTTTTACTCCGGCTGACGGGTTGATGATTTGCTCAACTCCGAGGGTCCAGCCGAGATGATTTACTCCTACTGACGGGTTGATGATTTGTTCAACTCCGACGTTCCAGCCAACATGTTTTACTCCGGCTGACGGGTTGATGATTTGCTCAACTCCGAGGGTCCAGCCGAGATGATTTACTCCGGCTGACGGGTTGATGATTTGTTCAACTCCGAGGTTCCAACCGAGATGATTTACTCCGGCTGACGAGTTGATTATTTGTTCAACTCCGAGGTTCCAGCCGAGATGATTTACTCCAACTAACGGGTTGATGATTTGCTCAACTCCGAGGTTCCAGCCGAGATAATTTACTCCGGCTAGAGGAGTTGATGATTTGCTCAACTCTGAAGTTTCGGCCGAGCTGATCTTGTCCGCCAAGAAGGAAGTCGCGGAGCGGACCTTGCACGCCTTCTTTGAAGTTCCTTGGCCGAGCTGATCTTGCCCGCCAAGAAGGAAGTCGCGGAGCGGACCTTGCTCGCCTTCTTCGGAGTTCCTTGGCTGAGCTGATCTTGTCCGCCAAGAACGAAGTCGCGGAGCGGACCTTGCTCGCCTTCTTTGGAGTTCCTTGGCCGAGCTGATCTTGTCCGCCAAGAAAGAAGTCGCGGAGCGGACCTTGCTTGCCTTCTTTGGAGTTCCTTGGCCGAGCTGATCTTGTCCGCCAAGAAGGAAGTCGCAGAGCGGACCTTGCTCGCCTTCTTTGGAGTTCCTTGGCCGAGCTGATCTTGTCCGCCAAGAAGAAAGTCGCGGAGCGGACCTTGCTCGCCTTCTTCGGAGTTCCTTGGCCGAGTTGATCTTGTCCTCCAAGAAGGAAGTCGCGGAGCGGACCTTGCTCACCTTCTTTGGAGTTCCTTGGCCGAGCTGATCTTGTCCGCCAAGAAGGAAGTCGCGGAGCGGACCTTGCTCGCCTTCTTCGGAGTTCCTTGGCCGAGCTGATCTTGTCTGCCAAGAAGGAAGTCGCGGAGCAGACCTTGCTCGCCTTCTTTGGAGTTCCTTGGCCGAGCTGATCTTGTCCGCCAAGAAGGAAGTCGCGGAGCGGACCTTGCTCGCCTTCTTTGGAGTTCCTTGGCC
Organism: Camellia granthamiana; assembly: GCA_036172215.1. Taxonomy (NCBI): domain Eukaryota; kingdom Viridiplantae; phylum Streptophyta; class Magnoliopsida; order Ericales; family Theaceae; genus Camellia; species Camellia granthamiana. The sequence goes on from CM069914.1 coordinate 19,647,388, forward strand.
GAGCTGATCTTGTCCGCCAAGAAGGAAGTCGCGGAGCGGACCTTGCTCTCCTTCTTTGGAGTTCCTTGGCCGAGCTGATCTTGTCCGCCAAGAAGGAAGTCGCGGAGCGGACCTTGCTCGCCTTCTTTGGAGTTCCTTGGCCGAGCTGATCTTGTCCGCCAAGAAGGAAGTCGCGGAGCGGACCTTGCTCGCCTTCTTTGGAGTTCCTTGGCCGGGCTGATCTTGCTTGCCAAGAGGGAAGTCGCCGAGCGGACCTTGCTCACCTTCCTTGGAGTTCCTTGCCGAAGAAAGTGGATCACCGAGCAAAAAGCCTAGCCCGGCCTTGTAATGTAATCCCAGTCACGCTAGCGCGGACGGAATTAAGGGGCAATTGAGAGGGAGATTTATGATCTAGTTTGGGCCAAACAAGATTGGGCCGAGGTATTTGGCTTCAAGATTGTGCCGTGGTTTTGCTCGGTAATGGCAAAGGGCCTGTGGAGCCGAGCTACTTGGGCTCTTTGGTATGAAGGCCGGTCAAGTGAGAGCTCGGCTGAGACGTCCGTGGCCTAGAAGGGCTTCACAGTTCGTGCGTTGCTCGGTCGGAAGGCGCGCACCCATAGCTCGGCATGAAGATTCGTACCTGAAGCTCGGCAGGAAGGCCTTTGGTTGACCGGAATGACCAATCCCATGCTCGACGTCGCCGGAATGCGGTCGAGCACAGCTGAAACGAAGCTCGGTTATTGGAAGCACTTGGTCTTGAAGTGCAGTATGGCTGTTGGCGACCGAGAAGCTGCAGCCCGGTTGCCGAGCTCCCAGCAGAGTGGGCTGGCAGTTGGGTTAGGTGGTGTTCAGCAAGATTTGTGCTGACAGATGGGATAGCAGAGCCACGTGTCAGGAGATGACTGGGAGTAGATTTAGGGCGCAGAGGGTATAAAGGCATGTCTGCGCCCCCCATACAGGAACACACGAACATTTTGTAAGAGATACACTTACACTCAACTCTCCTCTCTCTGTCTCTCTCTCTCTCTATCCCAAAGTGTGTGCTGATTTGATCGTCAGAGGGGTTTTCCGACCACACACCGCCGGGTAGCTCACCGCCGTTGTGCTTTCAGGTGATCGGACAGAAACGGAGCTTGGAAGAAAGGAGTACGGGCTTGCCGGAATATTTGTTTCCCGTACACAAGCCCATTCCAAATTCTCATTTTGCTTGGGACTGCTTTGCACTACGCAAAGAGATTATACATCTAATAAATACATATTGATTGTTTATATGACACAATTAAGTGGAATCAATCATAGATATCACATGAAAACGAATGAAATTCACAACTTTGACATTATAGAAATTGATTTAGAACCTAAAAAGTGGGTAACTAAATGTGAAGAAAATAACAAAAAAAAAGGTTGTATATACCCACATGCATACAAAAATATATATAAGAACACATATGTTATAACAAGAATCACCTTCAATTCTATCTTTTGCAAACTGAATCAAAGACAAACATAAACAAGCACATAGATAATGCTGATGAAATTCTTATTTCATACTCAAATGAATAGTTCTACATATGTTTATATACAATCCTAGATCTTGGAATCAATATACATCTATTCTAACTAACTCACTTGACTGATACACACTTGTATAACAAACTAACAAGCTTATCTAACTTCCTAACTAACTGTTATAGGTATGAATGTGAGGCTGTTATCCTTCATGAGCTATGACACTTGTGCACACTAGAGCCTCTTTGACTATGGAAGGCTTAGTAGTGATAAAAGAAGTAGCAGAGAGACAAATAGAGTGTTGAGCTTTGGATCTTGTAACCATATGATGAACATTAGGATGAGAGACTTTAGGAGTAACTGGAATAGGAGGAGCCAAGGAAAGGTCAATATGAATAGATTGAATAGGAATAGAATGAGTAGACTTTGAAGAAACAGAATGTGAAGAGGAAGAAGAAGGAGGCTGCAGAAAAGCAGGGACAGATAGAGATGAAGAGGGCTGAGGAAGAGAATAACACAGAGGAGAAGAAAAACCCTAGAAAAATTGAGTAAGAAAAGAGGAGGAATGTGGGGAAGAGGTATGAGGAATGGTGAAATATGGAAAACAAGATTCATCAAACATCACATGTCTGGAGATATGCACCTTACCAGTAAGAGGGTCTAAACACCTATACCATTTCATAGAAGGATGGTAACCAATGAACACATAAGGATTACATTTTTTTATTTTATTTTATTTTTTTTTTTTTTTGAACGGCAAAAGAAATCTTATTGATGAAACATATGAAGTATGGTAAAATACATTAATAAAGAGGAGCTTGTAGCTAACACAAACTCCAAGCTCCAAGCTCCAGTTGGTGAGAAGCCAACAAGCAAGCAAAGGAAACAAAACAGACAAGAAAGGCAACCGAAATGCAGTCCTAGCTAAGTAGGATATACAACAATTCAACCAAAAAAGAGCTTCTTGATCAGCATAGCAGACTAACAGACAAGACTAGCAGATCAATTCAACAGGGTAATGCGAGCATGAGATCTACCATCAATTCATCAGGGTAAAGCAAACCTCATCAAATCATATCACTACTGCCATGCCATGAACATTATTAACCAAAATACACCTCATGAACGAAGGCAATGCCTTACACCTTAAATATTGAAGAGAATATCATTTATGGAAAAGTGGAATTCTTTGGAAGAGGACTTTAACCAGATTGCAAGCCTTATGATTATGAGTTCCTGCAACACCTGTATGTTTAGTTGGGAGGCTTGAAAGAGATACTCATTTCTGATCTTCCAGATGGACCAAAGAGTGACCAGTGGTATGGCACGCCAAATTCTCCTTTCTTTTTTCCTGCAAATGTACTCTGCCCACCATTGCAGCAGATCCTCAACAGAACTAGGAACCACCCAAAGAGTTCCACACCATTGTAACATCCCAGTCCAAATCCTCCACACCATAGGGCAGTGAATCAGTACATGATGAATTGTTTCCTATTGCGCTTTGCAGAAGAGACATGAGATAGAAACAGACCTATCCAATACACCAATCCATTGCAAGAACACAGATGTTTTAACCTTATGTTTCCATGCGAGCCAACCAAAAAATTGCATTTTTTGGTGGTAGGTAATTGAGCCAAACCAAACTACTAGAACTAACAGTGTTACCAAAGGCAAGGCTAGTATGGTTATATAGAATGGATACAAGGGACTGCCTAGGTTTTGATGCTAACCAAACTACACTGTCTTTTACACCCAGATTCAGAGAAGGAAATGCTGCTAAGATGTCAAGAAGTCTGTGAAGCTCTTCCCTTTCCCATTCAAAAAGAGACCTCCTGAAGGTAAGCAACCAATTGTCAGCTGAGTTAGTCACAAAATCCTTAAGTGGTCCTTCCTTATTATTGGACAATTGAAAAAGCCTGGGAAACCCATCTTTGAGGCAAAGAGCCCTACACCAATTATCATAACAAAACTTGATTCTACAACCATTCCCAACTTTTAATTGTAAGTTACTAACATAGAACATTAGGAGAGACTCTTGCTGATCAGCTGCTGCCAGAATGCCACCCCCAAATTTTTGAAAAATTGTTGCTTGAGCTGACGTTTGGAAGCCATGCCCCTCCTTAAAATTTGTATTTACTACATATGACCCTCTTCCATAAGGAATCATGATCAGAAGCAAACCTCCACCACCACTTGAGTAGCAAGCACACATTCACATTCCTAATTCTTTTGATGCCCAGCCCACCTTGTTTTATGCTCTTTGTTTCCTCTAACCATTTCACAAGATGTATTCTCCTCTTTAGATCTCGGCCTCCCCATAAAAATAAAGCTTGAATTTTGTCTATCTCCTTAGCTATTCCTTCAGGTAACTTAAATAGAGATAAGTAAAATACTAGCAGACATGACAGCACTGCTTTCACCAAGGTCAATCTCCCTGCAAAAGAGAGAAACCTCATTTTCCATCCAACAAGCCTCAATTTGAATTTTTCAATAACTGGCTTCCACATCCTCTTTCTTCTTGGATTAGCACCCAAAGGCAATCCTAGGTACTTAAGTGGTAAACTTTGAGTCTTGCAATTTAGCAGGTATGCAAACTCCTCAAGAGCAGTGTCAGAAATACCAACCCCAACAAACCACACTCTTGTGATAGTTGATTTTGAGGCATGATGCTACTTCAAAACACCTGAGGATCCTTTTCAAACTAAGGACTTTTGATAGCTCAGCTTCATAGAACAAAAGAGAGTCATCTACAAATTGGAGATGGGAGAGCTAAACTTGATTAGTCCCAATGATAACCCCTTTGAGCAAACTCAACTCCCTAGCTCTCTGAAGAAGAATGTTTAGTGCTTCTACAACCAAGTTAAAGGGGAATGCAGATAAGGGATCACCTTGCCTAAGGCCTTTCTGAGGATTAAACTCCTTAGTTGGTGAACCATTAACAAGGATTGAAATTCTTGCAATAGAGACACATTCCTTGATCCATGAAATCCATTTGGATCCAAACCCATTTTGATCCAAACCTAAAGTTTGCTAACATTGAGAAAAGGAAATCCCAATTGATAAAGTCAAAAGCCTTTTTAAAGTCTAACTTGAACAGCAGCCCTGATTTCTTGGATTTATGCCAGCCATTTACAACTTTATTTGCATCTAACACTCTATCCAAAATATTTCTACCTCCCCGGAAAACTGATTGTGAGTCACCAATAACCGTGTGCATAACTTTTTCAAGTCTGGATGCAAGGACTTTAGAGAGTATTTTGTACACAAAACCAACTAGGCCTTATAGGTCTAAACTCATTTAAAGTAACAGCTTTCTCCTTCTTTGGAATCAGAGTGATGAAGGTACTGTTAAAACCTGTTGCTAATCTGCCACTAATATGGACATCCTTCATAAAGTTAAGCACCTCCTCCTTAAGCATCTTCCCAATATTTTTGAATAAACATCAGGTTAAATCCATCTGGCCCAAGAGCTTTATTCCCATTGCAATCTATTACAGCTGCCTAGATTTCTTCTTCAGTGAGCTCTGCTTCAAGCATATGAAAGTATTCACTAAGCCTTACACTCTTGAAATCCCCAACAAAGTACTGGTCGATTCTTCCAAGCTTCAGAGAAGTGATTTGAAAAGTGTGACCATACTACATTTTTGACTTGATCTGGCTCCTCAAAAACAACATCCCTCACTGTGATGGAGTTGAGAGTATTTCTATTTTGCTTACTAGTAGCCATGACATGAAAGAATCTTGTATTCCTATCACCTTTCAAATTTCAATCTTGCCTAGACTTTTGAAGCCATTCCCATTCCAACTTTTTGCTCAACATCCACATTTCATTTCTTTTCTCTCTTTGCTACTTCAGTTCTTCCTCCTCCAGAGGTCTATTTTCAGCTTTCAGATCATACTGATAAAGCTCATATTCAGTATCTTGTAGTTTAGTTGAAACATCACCATATACCTCTTTACTCCATTTTTTTAAAGCCAACTTGAGGGTATGCAACTTTCTCTGTAGAATGAAACCAGCTAACCCTAAGAATTGTGAATCCCCTCAAATTTGCTCCACAAAAGTTGCAAAATTCAAATGTAACATCCAAGCATTCAAGAACTTAAAGGGTTTAGGCCCCCCAATCTCTAGCATCCTCCATGAACACAATAGGGCAGTGATCAGATGTAATTCTAGGGAGACCCCACTGATTGAATTTAATTTTTTTCCAGCCATTCAGGACTAAGAAGAAACCTATATATTCTGTCCACTTATGTCCATCAAATGCATTGCACCAGGTGTAGTTTCTACCAAGCAATGGCAGATCTACTACCTCACATCTATCTATAAAATTATTGAAATCCTTCATGCCCCTATCCCTAAGTGATACACCTACTCTTTCCCCTATATTTCTGATCTCATTGAAATCACCTCCAAGACACCAAGGCTTGGGGAAACAGGCTTTCAAATTTAACAGAGATTTCCCATAATTTCTTTCTCCTTATGATGTCATTGGGAGCATGAATATCAACAATTACACATTCAAAGGAGTTGAACAGCTTACCTGATAGGAGAATAAAGTTTCTGTTGCAACAGCACTCAGTAAGCTCGAAGATGCCAAGGTCCCAGATACAAAGTAGACCACTCTGCCAACCCTTCAGCATCCACATTCACGAACTCAAGCCTATCCCTAGGCCAGACACTTTTCACCACCAAATTGGTTAAGCTTGATTTTTTTGTTTCTTGGAACAAAAAAATGTCAATCTTTCTTTCTAGCAACAATTTCTTGATCTTGTTCCTCTTTTCATGCCTTCCTAGCCCTCTGATATTCCAACTTAAAGTCTTCATATGAATAGATATGACTCTGGTATCACCCAGTGGGAATAGGTTATTCCACAATACCCTTTTCCTCTTTCCAATCTCTCCTTATCCTTCTCCTCAATTTGTGCAAATTCCTTGATAACCTCAGTTTCCTGACCCTTGAAGTCTAAACCCAACCTTTGCCCTAGTTGCAGTATTGATTGAGCCTCTTGAACAAACCCAATACTAGAGGGTTGATGTAGTTCTGGACTATGGTTTAATGTAGGTATAGCTGTGGATCCTGACCTAGAGCTTTTAGTGATTCCCTTGCTTGAAGTTGCACCCTTCTACCCTAGTCTTCTAGCAAAACCAGAAAACCTACCAGCTAGCAGGCAATGTTTGAAACCTTCACTTCTAATACCTTTTCTCTTGCCTTTCTTTAAACGTTGAGTAATGGAGCCTGAAATTGCCGGACTGATACTGACACTTGTTTTTTACTGAGAGCCCACCCTTGATGATTCACAAACTGGCCTTATAGATGGAGGTTTAAGTTCAACACTAGAGGGCCCAATAGGCTGTAGCCCAAATGGATCATGACCCAATGCTACCTCTAAACAGATACCAGGCATTTCCTTAAGAGGTTGGCTTAGACTTTTAATAAAACCTGTGGCGAGAATTTGACCATGCATTATAGGTGCTACTACACCTATTTGAGTTTCATGAGTGCCCCCTACTCTCTGTTGCGTGTTTCCCACAAACTGAACTTCCACACCTTTCTGAGTATCATGATTGCACTGTCTCTGATGCAGATTATTCGCTGGCAATGATGACTCCACAACATCTGTGCCTTCTTCATTTGAAATGCCCGCGTAATCCCTAGTCTCGTCCACTGCTGATACATGACTCAAATTGCCCCCGTCGGCCAGCTCAGCTCTAACCTTCATCCGGGATGCCAAATCTCCTAAAGCCACCTTAGATGCTAATGCCACATCAACTGCATTGTCAGCATCTTCGTTCACCAAGTTAGATTCTGCAGGGAGAGGGAGTACCCTATTGATGTTGGAGCAAACATCTTTGTCTGTGGCATTAGAGTTCATTCCTTTGTAGCTGATACTAACTTCTTCTGTGATATGCTCCTCGAAGACTCTTACTGGATAAACTTTGCCTTTGCACTCCAGATTTAGGCTTGTATTAATTGAATCCATAACACTTGTAACTATCTTGAACCAGCCACAACGAAATGATTTAGGGGTGCAGACATCGCCATTTAGGAGAACCATCTCTCCCCAAAGTCTTTCTATGTTGCGGAAGGTATCTGGGTTCCATAGATTAAGAGGCACCCCATAGTAGTTGATCCAGACACACCTCTCCTGTTGAAGATACATACTTGTTCTCCATTCTGTGATATATTCACACCAGTCATGGAACCAAGACTTAAGCAGAGTCATTTTGCTCAACAACTCTTCCTTGGAGCTAAATGAGATGATAGCATCCCGCCCACCTCCCTCTCTGACCAATACATTCTTCACCCCTTTTTTTATAAGTTCATTTTTCACCTGCTGAACAGAGTAAGCTACTTTGAGTCTCATAATCATGCTTTCGTAAAGCCACCCATTTCCAAGTTCATCTACCCTGATAGTTGTCAAAGGTGGACATCTGGGATCAACTCCCTTAATGACCTCTGTAAACGACCTACCATCAGTGCATTGATGCCAGATCTGTTTTGGTGCTATAGCAGTGGCCTTCCTAGGTTCATAATGTCTTGTTGGTAGTGATTTCTGCCTCTGTCTATCCTCTATTCCTTTACCATACTCTGCGATTTTGACTGACAAAGATTTGTCATCTACCCACAAACCATTAGGCTTTTGTTCAGCTACATCAGCTACAATAGGACAATCATAGCGCACGAACCAAAATCTGGTGTTTGTTACTTTCCTCCTCTTTTGTGGTATGAATACATCATTCACCACACCAAAATTGTTGAACAGATCGTGTAGCTTTCTAGGTACCATAGATTCAGGCAAGTTATCCACAAATAATGTAAATAGAGATGCTCTTCGATTTTGAAGCTGCGAGTTAGGATGCATTTGCCTACCTCTTTGCTTGACCACTGGTATCCAGCCTCTCCGTCCTCCATGGAAACTATAACTGAAAATTTTACTCCATGTTAGATTTATACATGAGAAGTAGATTTAGGCTGAAGTTTATGATAAGTGTATGGTTTGAGCTAAGGAAAGCATTGGCAACCAAAGACTCTGAAAGAAGAATAGCTCTGATACCATGATGAAATTCTTATTCCATACTCAAATGAATAGTTCTACAAATGTTTATATACAATCCTAGATCTTGGAATCAAAATTACATCTATTCTAACTAACTCACTTGACTGATACATATTTGTATAACAAACTAACAAACTTATCTAACTTCATAACTAACTGTTACAGGTATGCATGTGAGGCCGCTATCCTTCCTGAGTTGTGACCTGAGCAGTGACACTTGTGCACACTTGAGCTTAGATTGTTTTGTTGATCCGTGGGTTGAATTTTTGATATTCTCGGCAAATACAATTACCTTAAAGTTTTTTGCTGAAAATTGAGCTAAAATTTTAGTTTCTTATGAGTAGAAATGCATAACCAAAACAAGAGGAGAAAAGAAAGAGATGGAAGGGTAAAGACAAATCATATTGAGAAGAGAGAGGGAAGAGAAATAGGGTAGTTTGATCGTGCAAGTAATTTCCAGCAAAGAGGTGTAAAGAATATGCTTAAGCATGAAACTTTTGACTGCAACTTCATATTACTTTGCTATTTGCCCCACCCCCCAAAAAAATAATAGTGATAGTAATGCTAACTACGACCCATTGCGTTCCAAAATCACAAACTGTCCTAATATACAAGGTTTCTTTGAGGCACTTAGGTTGTTTTGGCAACCTATTAAATAGTCAAAAAGTCAACTCTTCCCTCTAGTTTTATGTACGTCTTTCTATAAAAATCTAAAAAACTAACTGAAATAACTAGTGAGGTCACCTATTTGATGCTATTTGGCATACGCAAGCCGAATTGTCCCATTAAGCCTAATCAATTGTTGCACTTAAAATGTTTCTGCCCTATTAATCTTTTTATGAGAGATCTTTTGACAAACTGTCCTATAAAATGTGCCTAATAGCTCATTTTTGTTCTAGTGATGATTCCAACTAGGAGTGGAAATTCCCAACGCGACTCAAACCGTATACGAAGTTAGCAAGTTAGGATTAAACATTTTTCTAACAAGAATATGTATATGACACAACTTGCGATATGTAAATTAAACAGGTGGTGTTTGGATTGAACTCATGTAATCCGAAATGGACACGTCTAACCTACCCATTGACATGAAACTGACCTACGACCCAATAATGGCCTACCAACAACATGCACTTGTATACATATATTAGATATATAATTTGATAAATAAAATAAAATAAAATCATCTCAGTCATTCATTCAATTTAAAAACTAATCTCAACCATTGATGTAATAATATAAATAGTAAACAGATGGAACCCTAAAATTGGTTATGTTTTTTTATTATTGTTGAATGGTGATGGTATAAGTAAAATTTCAAACTACAATTTAGCAAGTTAAACAAATTTTTCGTGTCAGGTCAACCTATGTTGTGTCATATACATGTTAAATAGGTGTGTTAAATAGATGCACGAATTAATCGTGTCATCCACGAGGTTGACATAATCATTAACAGGTCATGTTAATTGTGTTCACATCTTTGATCGGCGAACCCGGTATGAGACATCCGAAACATGACATAACACTATACAATACCCACCCAGACTGAGTGGGGCTCATTTCCCCGTAACTTTTAACAAATTTTTGTTTTAACTTTAGGGTTAGTTTGGGATACACTATGCCTCCGTTTGGGTAGTGGGTTGGCTTTTTAGTTTTTTGGTTTTTTTGGCTATTTTAGCCTGGTCTTAAAAGTTTGGTTTGGGAAGGGCTTTTTGACTTTTTGGCTTTTTTGACTTTTTTTGTGAGAGAGGAGTGTAATGATTATGGGTTGGATGTGATGTTTTGTTTTTTGTGGCTAAAAAAGCTTATTTTGTCTTTTGTGGCTAAAATAGCCAAAAAGCCTGGCTTTTTGGCTTCCCAAACGGCACCTATATAATCTATCTTTTTATCTTTTTTCCATCACATCACCTCTCTACTTTTCTGCACATCTTTTCGTAAAAAGATAAAAAGTTTACTTTTTTAGGACACCCCAAACCAAGCCTAAGAGATTACTGAAATTTTGAAAGAAAAAATAAATTAATTACACTAATTTCTTCGTAGATTTAGATAATATACAATAAACCTCATAATTTTAACATAATTATATTAAGTTCTTTTAAAATTTTAATTTACATAACAATAACCTCATTATCATAATAATTCATTAGTCATATGGATTAATAAATAATGTTGCCATATTTTTTATATTAAAATATATATTTTTTAATTATTATTTATCTTTATATTTTACACTATATGTATTTATTCCAGTACCTTTAACCTAAAAAAAAAGTCAATACAATTATATCAAAAGTATAAAGTTGTAGTTTTATCCAAATCTCAGTAAAAGCCAATGTAATTTACAAAAAAACTAAAAGAAAAGAAAAAAAACAACTATGGTTTTTAAAAATTTCAATTTTCCCCTCACAACTAATTTTATTTATCTCTTAAATTTAACCACTAATTGTTTTATTTGCTTCCAAATTTTTATTTTTCTCTTTTGTGATCTGTGTGTATGTGTAGTATATATATATGCCTGCTTACTTTAAACATTTTAATTATGATTTGGAAAGTTTTACATTTTTAGACTGCATTTTTGTGAATCCATGTCAGGTTAGAATATAGAACATTTATGTTGTAATTTCATATTTTTATGTTAAATTATATAAATTTAAGGTTTAAAGTATAACCCACAGCCAACTCCTATAAAAAAACAGTTTGATATAATATTTTTTATATTTAGGCCTCGTTTGAGAACAGGCTATTTTAGTAATTTTTTGACTTTTTACGAAAAGATGTGCAGAAAAGTAGAGAGGTGATGTGACTAGTTTTAGTTGACTTTTTGGCTAAAATAGTCAGTCCCCAAACGAGACCTTATAATTACTTTCTTATGAATTGTCTATATATATATACATAACTTTCCTCCATTATCAAATGGAAAAATGTTTGTGTATAGTTTAGATAATAAAACTTTAAACTTCCTAAGCAAAAAATCTTGACTTCACTCTTGGCCTTATTTTTTTGGGGTTACTCTTGTTTGTTTATATACAGGCCGGATTTGTTTTATGGGTGATTCTATTTACACTACTATTTAATCTCTTTACACTCTTTATATCATTATACTATTAAAAAAAAATGTAATTCTCATTACACCCCCAATATATTACCAAAACTAACCTTAAATTAACTATTTCATCAATTTACACCACCAATTTTGATAACACGGTGCTAAATAATTTACATTATTCTGGTGTTATGTTGCCGAAAAAAATAGATCTTTCCAGCATTTTGTTGCTATATATTTACAGAGACACTTTCTTCCAAACAATAATTTTTTAATTTGTGGTGGGCCTGTTCGGTAATACAACGCTAATTAATTTGAATTACTCCAGTGCCATGTTGCCGGACTACATTTTTTTTCTCAGCATTATGTTGCCATCCAATTAGATGATAACAAGAAATTAATTTGGACCACTTGTGAAGTGCATGTTCAATAATACATTGTTATATAAATGGGATTACTCTAGTGTCATGTTGCCAAACTGCAATCGAGTTGTCTAGGCCCCCGTCACTATACATTGAAAGATTTATTTTTTTCTTGAAGCATTCATAACAAAATTCATAAATCAAATACGCATCCATAAAATCATACATAAAAAGTATTCATAAAATTATTCATAAAAACATCAAGTGTATGTATCCATAAAGTATCCATAAAATATGTCATTGTTTGCATCCACATTTTTTAGAACATGTCAATCTCAATCGTTCCCCATTGATCTTCCTGTTGTCTCTATAGTAACCACCTGTTTTACAAGCAAGTGTAAGTCTTGATTTCTGCCATTGCCTTCCGCATCTGATGTCTTTATAATAATGACAAATCTAGTCTTCTTCCCAACATCAAAAACCCATTTAATTAATACTTCATGACTACTAAAAATCTAAAGATAATAAATACATTTATACGTCAGATTATTAATAAAAACTCAATACAAATTAAAAATAAGAAAAAATCGTATTTATAAAAAATAAAAAATAAAAAAACTTAACAAATCTCATCTATAATGAATTCATGACTAGAGTCCACTAATATTGCAGTACTTGCGTTGTTGCAATGAGTATGAGCAGTGGCGTAGCCAGGAATTTGATGGAGAGGGGACACAAATTAATGATAACATCAGTGTGTTTGGTTTGAGTTTTTTGAATTAAATTTTTTAAAAATTGAGTTTTTTGGTTTTCGTGTTTTTTTGTTTTTAGTGAATATTTTTTAAATTTTAAAAATATTTTTTTTACTTTTTTAGATGAATTTTACTTAGATGTATTTAAAAAATTTGTGAAAAAATATTTTAAAAAATTAATAAATACATAAAAATACAAATAATGTACAGAATTTTCATATATATATTTTTTTTGTATTTTTGGTATTTAGTGAATTTTTAAAAGGTTTTTTTCACAAATTTTTTACTTTTTATGTTAGATATATCTAAAAATTAAAAAAATTCAGTAAAAATAAATAAAAAAAACCCGAAAAACAAGAAAGTAGAATTTTCTTAAAAGTATTTTTCGAAAACTCTAACCAAGCAGTTTTTTTTTTTTTTTTATAATAAACAACAATGAGATATTACTAAACTTAAATATTAAGAGTCCATTTGGATAAGTGTGAATTTTAAATTATAGGATTTGAGATTAAATTTTATATAAATATTGGGGAGTAACTATTTATAGGTAGATTGAAAAATTAAAAAAGAAGATAAGTTGAGATAGAAATAATATATTTTAGTAGAGAAATTTTATAAAACACACCATAAAAAAAAGTGTCTATCATATGTTGTAATTATGATTTTTGTGGGCTTTAGTTATGACGCATTATAGTGTTAGATATAATTTAGTTATAACTTCTTGTGGTTCTTATTTTGGCTATTACTATATATCAAGTAACAGTTAGTTATGACTCATTTTGATATTAGTTATGACCTATTGTAATTTTTTACTTTTTTTTATCATTGAAAATGTGTTACTTGATTATAATTTATATAGTGGTCATTTTAGTTATGAATGGAAAAAAACATATGGAGGACAAACTCTACATGTCAAATGTGCGGAACAATTCAATAAATTTCATATATCTTCATTAAAGTTAATTATGTTTGCATGTCAATAATTATAGACATCACTATTATATTGAAATTTTTATAAATAATAATATAACTTATCATAGTCTCTTTACTTTCAATCAAAATAACCATTATTGTTCTCATAATTTTAAAAATATCATTGACATTTCACTTTAAATAATATTTTTTATAAATTTTTTTATTTAAAATATTTTCTTTATGTTTTAAAAAAAAAAAATCCAAAATCCCGGGGGGGGCACGTGACCCCCCTGGGCCTTGAGTGCCTCCGCCCCTGAGTATGAGTATAAGTATAAGTATAATCCTCCAGGCAAAAAAATAAAAAATATATAAAAAAATGAAACTGGAAATGCATGGTAATGAGAAGCCGAACAAATTAAAAAAATTCTGTTTGGGGTTATCGGAAATGTATCTTTTATTCGGTAGTTGGTTACCAGACTTATATTTTTTGTTCGACAATGTGATGCCGGACTATTTTATTTGTTCAATTTCAAACCACCGAACAAAAGCCGAACACCAGTCCAAAAAAATAAAACAAAAACCAACCAAATAAATAAAACAAAAAAAAAAACTCATCATTTCACTGTTTTGATGATTTTTCACCACCGTTTCTTCATCCATTGCTTTCTTTAATGATCCAAATACTATGATTCTCACTTTTTGAAAAGAGATGTATAAGAGAAGAAAAAAAAAATTAAGAAAGGAAAAAGAGGAGTAGGGATTGAAAATCAGGAGGTGCAAGGAGATAACAAAATATATTTAATTTTAGTGTTTTGTCCTTAAAGGTAATTTCACACATGGATAAAATTGAGAAAAAGGAAAAAAAAACTCATATGGAAGGTGTAAAGAGGTAAAGTAGTGGTGTAAGTAGAATCAACCTTGTTTTATACATTTGCATAAAATAAATGTAAGAAGGGTAAATTACACTTACCCCCTTAAGTTTTAGAAAAAATATAATAAGTTTTACAATTTTGACATAACTATACTAATTTCTCATTTAGTGATGTAAAATGGATCGAAAGTAATCAAATGGTTCGAAAACACAAAAATAAACAACTTAAAATATATTTTGTATAAAAAATATAACAGTATCATTTTTTTATTTGTATAACTAACAAATTATTGATGGAATTGGAGCTAAGTTATAAAAATCAAAAAAATCAATGTAATTATATCAAAATTATAGGGCTATATTTTTTCTAGCATCAAAGGAGGTCAATGTAATTTATCCAAATAAAAATAATAAATTTGATGATACATCACCATTATGTTAAAATGTTTAGATGAATGCAATTTTTTTCTTTTTTTAAGATAAGATGAATGCAATTTTAGTAGGAAACAAAATGGTAGAAAACGAAATTAGCTATGAACAATGTTTAAGAAAAACAAAAAATTCTAGCAAATTTTATATCAACACACATAGTTGTAGGAATGTAACACTGTTGAAAAACTATAGGTTCACTTGAGCGCAAGAGTGAGCGCTTGAGTAATCTTTTAAACCATCTAGTATTGTGGTCTGTAGTTTGAGATTCTGAGAGTTTAAATTCTACACTCGAGCGCAGATTTTATCGCTCAAGCGGTCTGCTCTCCAATTTCTGCTCAACTGTCAGGAATGCCAGTCCTTTCTGGTGATATGTGTCCTTGATGCTAATATTGACCCCCCCCAAAAGTGGGATCGATTTTGATCTTCAACAACTAAGACCTATCCTTATCACTTTGGCTTTGTCCATTGAGCTTCAATAAAAAAAATTGAGACTCTTTTTTCATATTTATCAATTTTAGAGGGTTCAGAGCGACGAGACTTTAGGAGTCCGGATCCTCTGCCATACTTTCTTGCCATACTTTCCTGCCATGCCCCAAAACGACGTCGTTTTGGGGCTCTTTTTTTTTTTTTTTTTTTCTTTTTCTTTCTTCTTCGTCTGTTGCTGTTCACCCTCTTTCTCACTTCATCACTTTCACTTCACAATGAGCCAAAACACACCACAGAACTTTAATCAAAACCAGTCACTGTAACCTTAACCAAAAAAAACAAAAAACAAAAACAAAAAAAGAGAAAACTTTTAACAGTTCTGAGAAAATGATTTTGATTAATTGAGAAGACTTTGGGGGACTTGATTAATGGAGTACAGAAACGAGCCTAAGAAAGAGAAGACTTGTCGGAGGCCGATCTCTTCACGGCGATGCCGATCGGAACAGATCTGAGACCATTGGAGCAGATCGGAGGAAGTTCGAACATCCTGAACAACTTCGAAACAACCGTGGAGGAAGAGAGAGAGAGGTTTTGATTTGTATGCACCATGTATATCACACATATATATATACACGATCTCAAATCTAAGGTGATCGATGCACGCGGTGCGGAGGTCGTGTACTGAAGATTTCGTCAATGGAGAAGCCATGGACTGCAGCTTCAACAATGGTGTTTTTTATTTTTAACAGCGAAACTTCTCCATATTTTCCTATTTTTCAATTCCAATCCCAAAATCGCCTTCGAAGAAGCGAGGATTTGTAAAGCAAAACAAAAACCTCAGGAAGGAGAACGGGTAAACACTCCCATATTTCTCATCCTGTAACCCCAATCGATCACTGGTAGGTTTTCTTCGACATTCTCCATCCAAATCTTGGTTTTTATCGATCAATTTTAAATGGGTTATCTTAGTTTTGATCTTATATTGAATGGGTTTTGATTAATCTCCAATCGTTCTCAAATCTTGATTGAATCTTGAACTGGGTTCGATTTTCTGGTCACTTTTGTTGTTTTTTTTAGGGGAGTGTGAAAAATTGATCCATGGGGGCATTGTTTAAATTGAAGAGGGTTTGATTAATTGGTCCTTGTGGTTAGTTTATCTGCATTTGTTGATGTATCTTGATAGTGGTATAGAAAAAGATCAGCTTGTGAACGTGCCCAGCTCATTTCCGGGTGTTCTCAGGCCATTATTGGCTCTACCCTTTGAACAAAAACTGTTCTCATTTTGTGTCCAGAGAGTTCTTCTTCTTCTTCCCCTTTCCTGGTTCTATTTTGTTTTATTTTATTTTATTTTTGAAATTTTGTCCCCAAAACGACGTCGTTTTGGGGCATGGCAGGAAAGTATGGCAGGGGATCCGGACTCAGACTTTAGACCACAATCGGACCTGCTTCGTGACCCCACCACTTCACCAACTCTCTCATCACACCCACCACTTTCCCCACCATTCGTTGCCAACTCCTCTCCTCCCAATCCATTTCCGTCACAGTTACTTATCAAAAGTATAATCAATTTTAATTTATTTTATATTAAAAATGAATAAGTTAATATCATTCTAATTTATTTTATACTAAAAAGTTAACAAATTAATATATCAATTTTTAATTACCATTAAATAAGTTAATAAATATGAAATTTTCAGTAACTTTTAATTTTGTAGCAATTATTGAATTTTTTTTACCATCAAATATATATTATTGTTTTTTTTTTTTTTAAACTGAAATATATATTATTGTTTGAAATCATAAAAATTGCCCCTGAAACTGAAGGCAATTGACAGCCATAATTCTCACTAACTCTCTGTTGTGCACAATTATCCTCTTATTTATTATTTATTTGATATTTCATATGTAATAATTTAAAGGGTTAATTACACTCATTTCTCATGAAATTTAGACAAAATATAATTAGTCTTACATTTTTCACATAAATAAACTAGTCTACCTTGAGATTTTAATTCATATAATACTTTAGAATCATTTTTTTTATCAATAATTCGTTAACCATATAAATAAAAAATAATATTTTCATCTCTTTTTTTATTAAATGTATATTTATTTTAGTATCTATCCGCCATCTGTATTAATTTTGATCGCTTTAACCTTTTTAAAAGGAAGATCAGTGTAATTGTTTCGAATTTGTGGAGCTAACTGTATTTTTTTCAAATATCAGAGGAGTTGAGTGTAATTTATCTTAACTTAAAATTTTTGCTAGAAGCGCGCTCTCTCTCTCTCTCTCTTTGGGGTAAGTTATAAATATATCCCTTGTTAGCAGGTATTTTAATATTATAATGTGTCATAGGTTGTTTCTTTTTTCTTTTCTACCTAGTTTGCTTCCCATTTTAGTCTCCAAGACTTCCTAAATAAGTCTACCTAGTCTTCTCCAAGTCTTCCCATTCCTATACATTCCAAGACTTCCAAGGTAAGCCATCCAAAGTCTTGGTCAAGTCCACCAATTCTTATCCATCAAGAACCTTACCTAAGAAGTTTTCATTTCTATATATATTGAACTTATGTCATATCTTTGAACATACGAGAGAAGAAGTTTTGGTTGTGTTATTATGTCTTGAGTGAGATTATCAGACAAATAAAAAGGGTGTGTGTAATAAAGTTTTGGGTTCAACCAATTGTGCAATATTAGTGAACCATACGACTTAGTCGAGCTGTTGTATCCTAGGGGGGACAAGTCAAGGTTTTTTCTGCTGCACCGGTGTGAGGCTTTGCCTAACCGCAGAGGGCTTGAATCTCCTTAAAGAGAGCGAATTTCCCGCGTCTCAGCCCTTACAATAGTTTTTGTAATTTCTATTATTCTTATTTTCTAGTGTTTTATTTGTAATTATCACCAACATCCCTAAAGTTTTCCCTCACCTTTCAGAAATTACATCACATTCCTTCAAATTTTTAGCCACATAACAAACAGTTCACATTCGTTAATTAATTATTAAGTTAAACTAATAAAGTATATGACGTAAGAGGAAAAAAAATATTTGAAAATACCTATATTAACCTTCATAAAGTTAAACACTTTATTTTTTTTCTTATTTCACCATCTTTATTTTTCATTTTTTCTCAACTAGTAACACTACTTTGCCCAAACATTGCACCACTCTCTCCAAAAATTTGAAAATACCTATATTAACCTTCATAAAGTTAAACACTTTATTTTTTTTCTTATTTCACCATCTTTATTTTTCATTTTTTCTCAACTAGTAACACTACTTTGCCCAAACATTGCACCACTCTCTCCTACTCTCGATTAGTATCACTATCATTATTATCTACAAATATTTAATGTGTTGCTGATGAAAGTTAAAGAATATTGTAATAGTGTATAAAGCGTGATTTGGTGGTGGGTAAATGAAAATGATAGTAGTATGATAATTTGATTTTGATAGTAAAGAGTATTTGAATTATTTTATTTTATTTTATTTTTTATTAGATTAGTCACACACAAAAAAATTATAAAAAATTTAAAAAAAATTTAAACGTAAGAAAGTGCGATTTTGAGTTTTCAAAAATAATTTTTTATTTTTCATGTTTTTTTTAATGAACTTTTTTCACATTTTAACTTCTTCTTTTTTTTTTTTTTTTGAGATTGACTAATAAATCTCATATTTTGAACTTGTAATCTATGTAGTCTCTTTTTCTTTCTTTCTTTCTTTTTTTTTTTTTGGGATCAATTAGTCCTTTTGGAAGTGCAATAACTCATTTGCCATTATAATTTCTTTAATTATTGTTGTTTGTTAGAATGTTACATTCGAGAAAAGTAAACTAATGAGTTTTTGTTTGTTTTAGAGTGTTACATTTGGAAAAAAATACATATATTAAGGAGTTTTTTTAGAATTTTATATTGAACTGTTACATTTTTAAAAAAATACACTCAAAAGTTTTTTCCAATATCACATCATACCCACTACATTGAAGTGTTACATTTAAGAAATGGTAAAAAAATCTTAATATCATATAAAATACATCTAAAAGAATCTCATGAAAATACCTTTTGAAAACATTAGGACTTATGTGATCATAAAAAAAAAGTTTAAAAAACAAAAAAAGCACTTGTGAGCATGTTCTAAAACAGGACTTTCAGGTAAATTTCTCTTCTTTTTTTTTTTTTCTTTTTTAATTTCTTAAATACATCTAATCTAAATATATTTAAAAATTAAAATATTTGTAAAAAAATCTTTAAAAAATTTAATAAATATAGAAAAATACTAAAATATACTGAATTTTTATATTTTTATTTATTTATTTGTATTTTGTGAATTTTTAAAAATATTGTTTTGGCAAATTTTATACTTTTTAAATATATCTAAATTAAGAAAGTCTAAAAAATAAAAATAAAAAATTAATAAAAAAAAGTATAGAATAAATTACAAATATACCCTTAAGTTTGTTTAAAATACGAGTTATCCCCTGTAATTTAAAAAATTACAAATATCTCTTGTTGGAATGTTTTATTTAACAGAATTAATTAAAATTTTTAATTTTTAACTGCTTTTCTATACAATAATAAAATGGGAATTTATTTTTTTTTTTAGGGTCCTTGGTATTAAGATTTTATAGCATAAAGGACATCCAATATTTTCATAATGTCTAAAATCTCTCAAATCAATCCAAAGAAAATTCAGTCCAAACCAGAGAATTTCTCTAGACCAACCCAGAGAAAATTCAGTTCAAACTAGAGAATTTCTCTTGACCAACCCAAAGAAAATTCAGTTCAAACTAGAGAATTTCTCTTGACCAACCCAAAGAAAATTCAGTTCAAACTAGAGAATTTCCCTGGACCAACCCAGAGAAAATTAAGTTCAAACCAAAAAAAATTCAGTCCAAACCAGAGAATTTCTCTGGATCAACCCAGAGAAAATTCAGTTCAAACCAGAGAATTCTCTCTGATCCAAACCAGAGAATTTCAATCCAATACACGAAGCAGAAGCAGCGATCATTATGTACAAAAGTGAAAGACAATCCCACCAAGAAAAGACCTTATCTTCAATGTCTAGATTGCTTACGTCCACCTCAATTTTGAAGGAGATATGTTCAGCTAGGCATAGATATTTTAAAGTGGTCCTTATCCTATTTAAAGTACCTCTTTTCTTGGGACCAGGACAAACATCTTCTCCTTTGAAAACAACCGGCACATCAACCTTCAACTTCAATCTCTCATCAACCCAAACAAACATCAAATTCAAAATATTCCCACTCTTCTCATCCCTATGAATCTTGATGGGGAGAACAGTGCCAGATTTGAGGAAAGTGGAAGAACTAGAACCAGCGCAAATTTGGAGAGGGAAAGTGGTAGAACAGAAGAAAGGGAGTTCAACGGAGTTGAGAATGGCCTGAATCTGCTTCCTCTCGGTAGTGACGAGGTGTTTTTTGGAGGCCGACCTGCTGGTGGTAGAGATGGCAATCAGAACTTGGCTCGACGGGGACCCGATCCTCCAACCCCGAATTGAGTGGTTATTCCCCGAAAAATAGCCTTGACGAGCCGGGAGTGGTATTAAAAATTAAATTCCCGAAGATATTCGGGTCGGAGACGGGGACATGGATATATGTTTCAGCCCCGAATCCGACCCGACCCGGTCACGTCCCGCCCGCCCCGTTTGCCTCGATATAAAATTATTATTTTGCCCCTATTTATATATATAGCATGTGTGTAGGGTTTGCCAAACCTCAGTCTATCTCTTTTACTATTTTGCCCGATCCTCTCTGTCTCTTCTCTCTCTCTCTCTCTTCTACTCTCTCTCTCTCACTCTCGTATCTCTCCTCATCGCTCTTCAGTGACGCCGCGACGCCAATCTATCTTCCTCTCTGTTTAGGGTTTGGTTATCCATGACGCCGATCATCCTCCTCCGTCGTTCGTTGTCCATCGCCTCCGTCCACGATATACAGATCTCAGTTTTTTTTTAAACAGATTTTGTGTATGTATAATGTATGTATACAGATTTTTTTGTGTGTTGTTGAGACAGATTTTTTGTATGTGTATGTATGTATGCGGATTTTTTTTTGTATGTGTATATATGTATACAGATCTTGTGTTGTTGCAACAGATTTTTTTTTTTTTGAATGAAAACAGATCTGTTGTTGAAACAAATCTATTTGTGTGTATACATCTATGGTGTTGATGTTGTTGTTGATAATGTTGTTGATGGTGTTGTTAAACAAAACAGATTTGGGCCAGGGAAATTTCGGCGTCGGGAAAACCCGATCCCCGTTAGGGAACGGGGATGGGGACGGTGATAGGTTCCCCGTCAGGGATCGGGGTCGAGGCCTTGGAGATTTTTAGAATCAGGGATTGAGGACGGGGAGTGTAATCCCCGGCCCCGCCCCACCCCGCTCCATTGCCATTCCTAGCTGGTGGTAGTCGTCGTGTGGCCGTCGTTGTCTTAGGCTAATACGATAGCGAGGATTCGGCCTTGAAGTCTGTCTGTGGCGGAGACTTTGCGGCCAGTGTATTCTCTGGGAATGGCTTGAATCGTGTGGTATGATCACCGTCTTCACCACCTCATCCTCTATCGCAACTCCTTCTTCACGGATTGATTTGATTTGAGGGAGTCAAATTTCTCTGTGATATATGATGTAGAATTGAGCGACCTTAGACATTATAAAATAATATTGTGAATCTCTTCCATTATTAAAAATGGGAGAGGGATCTTAGACTAATTTTTTCTAATAAAATTACCTAAATTATTGATTGAAATAAATTTCTAATATCATTAAAAACTGTTAATTGATTTGATGATTTATTAATAAAATAGATTATTTATTATAAAATTTAAAATGTCAAAAGATATGATATAATTTTTAAAATTATAGACGTAATTTACATTTTAAACAAATCTTAAAAAATAGGAAAAATTACTCATAAATCCTATTTTAATAAATGTTACACTAATTGGTCCTGAATGTTTTTTATTAAACTATTTAGTCCTAAAAAACATCACCAACATCACTAAAAAACGTCATAAAAAAACATCATAAAAACATTAATATCATCAACTACATCGTAAAACATCATCAGAACAACATCCTAAAACATCACAACATCATCAAATAAAATATCGTAACAAACATTCAGGACAAAATAACATATCAGATTCATTTAAACATAAACACCAAAAATCATTATCATTTAAATCATGAGTGGAATCTCTGAAAAAATGCGATTTGAACCACCGACTTATTGCAGAGAAGATGAGGACCCATTTTTCATCAAAGCTTTTAGAGAAATAGGACCTATTAGTCCAACAAAAAACATTCAGGACTAAATGGTTTAACATTTCTAAATTTGGGATTTATTGGTGCTTTCCCCTTATAATTAAGAATTAAAATGTCATAATTTCTTATTTTTTGAGGTATAATTTAAAAAAATTATCATAAGTAAATACAATATGATGTATAATTAAAATAATATCATAAGAAGAAAATTGGTTTATATTATATATTAACAAACGATAAAAGACGATGTGTATCATATGCACCGACTATAGAAAAAAATAGTATAACTTCATATTTTTTGAGTTATAATTAAAATATATATATATAACCTAACATAAAAAAATCAGAACTAAATATCTCAAAATAATATTATAATTAAAAAATTGATTATAACTATAAAAAAAATTAATCATAATTAAAGGCACATATAATATGAGAGTATATTAGGGCTCAACAAGGAATTCGTAAAATCTGTAATCTAATTGGGTCTAATCCAATCCGGTAAGTTTGGATTGGTTTTTTGAATCTATGGTTCGATTCCGAATTGAAAAATTAAAAATCTGTAGTCCACAGATTGGTTCCGGATTGAACCCCATGGTTTCGGATTGGAACCGATCCGAATCGTATACAAATAGTCTATATTTATATTATATACCCTCCCGTATAGTATCTTCTTTTATTCCATATATAACCTAAACTTAAACCTAAACACGTATAATATCTTCTTTTTATTGCTTTTGTTTGTGGATTTTTAATTTTAATTTGTAATGGTCTAAATACTTATACTGGAGCTAGTTTTCCTACGATTGTTTAAATTTTAGAACAATATGTCACTATTGTAGAAAAACATGTTACTATTGTAGAACTAATATGATACTATGTTTATATTTTTATAAAATTAAATGTTATGTATTTTTTTATTTAATTATGTAAATCCGTGGTCTTAAATCGATCTAATTCGTGTTTAAATGGATTGATTCTACGATTTAAACGGATTGGACTGATTCCAATTTTTCAAGAACCATAAATAACAGATTGATTCTGATTTTACTCTAATTCGGACCATGCTCATCCCCTAAATTGTATAATAAGATTCTATATTGTACACATTTTAAAGAGTATGCACCATATGCAATTCATGACTTAAAAAATGACATAATTTTTATTTTTTCAATTATAACTAAACAAATTATAATTAAATATAATATAATATAATGCATAATTAAAAAATTCATAAATTATAATTAAATTACTTATAACTGAAAAAAAAAAAATTAAATAAATAACTAGGAGTGCACGTGATAGGCTTCTTGAAGAGTAGGTATATTAGAATTTCCCCAAATGTAAACACGTTTCTAACTTATTTTTGTTGTTTTGTTGTTTTGTTGTTTTTTGTTTGTTTGGTTTTTTTGGTGTTTCCTCTTTTGTGATCACTCTCAAAACCCTCCTCCAAGATCTTTCTCCGATCACTCAATTTGGAACCTCTGATCTCTTCTCTGAATCAAAACTTCACAGACCCACCTTCCAATTTCTCTGCCAAATCTGTTATTCTCTCTTCTACGTTTGATCTTTCGGTACGAAACCAACCGACTGTTCTTTTCTTGGTTTTGGTTGAGTTTCTTAGTTAAATTTTGAAGACCCATCTTTGATTTTCTTGTTTTAGGGTTGATTTATTGTGCAGAACTTGTTTCTACCAGTTTTGTTTGCTGAATCTCTCTGGTTCTTTTTTGTTTTGATGAAATTTTTGTAGTTTTTTTTTTATTTGGTATAGTGATGACGGGGAATTGGAGAAGACAAAGGAGTGATAATTATAATCAACAAGTTACAAGAACAGTATCACATAACAGAAAGCCAACTCTTGGTATGTAGGCTCTTCTTTTTCTTTTTCTTTTTCTTTTTCTTTTTTGTTGTTAAACATTTTTATTTGTTTGCGTTCTTTATTAGATATTTATTATGTGTTATTTTCTTCAAAGATTGTGTTTTGTTAATGTGTTTCTGGTAAAAAAATAAATAAATAAATCAGGAGTAATTCATCCCTAAAACCTAGAGCTCTAATTGAGATAGTGAGGTGAAAAATCAAAAAAAAATATATATATATATATATAAGGTCAAAAATCACATCAGATGGGCCTACACACATTAGAGCTATTATAATTCCTTTTCCAGAGTTCCCAAACATTTTCCTAAATAAATAGTGCCATTCAACCTTTTTTCTTTTTTCTTTTTCTTTTTTGAGTTTCAAAATTAAACAGATAATGTACCTACAAACTTTATATTTAATTTTTATTAAAAGCATTATTACTAACAGCCATTTTTACTAAAAGATTGTGTTATTAGATAGTATGATTAGCAATTATGTGTTCATAAAATCATGATTGTTAAACATGTTTTATTATAGTTTAAGAATAAAGTTTGTCCTTATACGACTTATTTAATTTTAAATTAAAAAAATAATGTAAAATGGTTAAAAGTCCAAGAAAACAATTGTGTTTCTTTGGGTTTTAACAAATATTTATCTTGGTGATTGTGGCTTTCTCTTTTCAATATTGAGAGTTCTTTGATTTTACCAAAAGAATTTTATAGCTTGAATGTGACGTATTTGGGCATTATGATGTTTAGGTCATTGTTCTCTGTTGCACTCAGTTCAGCTCAGGTGACTAGGGTTTAAGGCCTTTATCAACATCAAGGTCCTTTGATGTGTTTTAATTCTTGTATCATTCACTGACTTCTGGAGATCTTCTGCTTTGATATTGTACTATAGTTGATTGATATGTGAAAATTTGGAAACTGAAGTTTGACATTATTTAGTTTACATGTGTTATCTTAAATTTTAGTTTTGATGTTTCCTAATTACGGAAATTTGGGGTTCACATGTGTTTTTCAGAATGTACTGTGATGTTGTATACCCTTGCATGGACACTGGGAAGCTGTTAACTGTCATATTTCTATTTCTGGGTTCTGCAGTTACGGAAACATGTATAAGTTTGGGAATACCCAAATTTTGTTGATTGCATGTGGAAATGACACCTAGAAATAATTGGAAATGTTTGGAAAACGACAACTACACGTGAGTGAAAATGGTAAACGGAAACAAAACAAAAGGATTCTTTTTCATTATTGAAATCATGCAAGTCGGGAATTGGTTGTTCATATGTGTTACGTGTTCTGTTCTCATCCATTATGGCTGTCCACTTGTCATTTTCAATTGGACTAATAATAAATATCCTACACAGTTCCTTGGGTCCTGCATCAAGAAATATTTCTAGGACTTGTTTCGATTAGTTTTTTTATATTGTTTTCCTTCATTTCTAAATGTTGTTTCCCGCTGCCCTGTTTAAGTTGTCGAAAAATGTGGGACTTGTTTCTTATTTCCATTTTAGATTGTTTCTACGCATTTATCTCGTTTGGCAACTAACTTGAGTTTACTTTTGTTAGGAATTTTGTTCCTATTGTTTATGTCATGTCGGCACATTTTACACTTCACATTATCTTTCAGGTTGTTGGCAGCCAACTGTGCCCTCATGGGAAAAGAAATTTTGCACCGTGGTTGGTTCAGTTCCATGGCGAAAGCTGTTAGAAAGCAAGAAGTTTATACACCTATATGACAAGGTGCTAAAATGGAATGACTCTGCAGGTGAAGAGGCTTTCATCAACGCTAAGAACCGTTTCTGGGCACAGATAAATGGCCTTCCTTGTGACATATCATTACCCGATCCAGATATTTATATTGATAAGATAGATTGGAATTCCAGTGTTGATCCTGAGCTGCTATTGGACTTGGAATGCGAATCTACAGTACCTGCCAACCAAGAAAAAGGGGAGCAGGTTGTGATTCTTGGTGAATCTCTTGTCCCAAGCCACTTATTCTTTTCCACTGGGTGGGGAGATGCTGAAGATGATTTAAAGAAGAATGGTTCATCCTCGGAAATTAAGGTAAATTCATTGGAGTACAGTTGTGATCAGGCTAATGGAAATGTTAGAGAGAATGAATGGGAAAATGGTTGTAATGATTCGTGGTGCGGGAATCAAGGTAACCAAATCATGAAAGATAGTGGATGGGAAGATGGTTGGAATGATTCTTCGGGTTGGAATCAGTGGGAGAATAATAATTATGAGGATGATAATAGGAATCAAGAGCGCTCTGGTAGGTACATGTCAAGCTACAAAACCTCAAGGTTTCATGGTGACGACCATCTAACAAAACGGGAATGGAGGAATGGAAAGGGAAGGAAGAGGGTAAATTTTGTTTATGAACGACCATTTACGGATAAGAGAACCACGCCGAGGCAGTGGAACTTGATGAATACATGCGGACCAGTCAGCCATCATGGATTAGCCAAACAAGGAAATCAGTGGGGTTTGGAGAAACCAGTTTCTTGAATTCAAAAGTAACTAGTATGCTATTTGGTTGGCCTAATAAGGAAATCAGTGGAGTTGGGAGAAACCAGTTTCTTGAATTCAAAAGTAATTAGTGTGCTCTATTTGGTTGGCCAAACAAGGAAATCAGTAGAGTTGGGAGAAATCAGTTTATTTGGTTCATTCTATTATATATCAAGGTACATCTTGTAAGAATGGTACGTAATACCTAAGTAGCATCCATCATGTTTAGTTGTGCTATTTTTTTTCGGAAGAGTTTCCTCTTGAGATGTTGAACATGTTTTTGCAGAATTGGAGGAGAATGTATCATAAGGCATATATTTGTTTGTTTTCACATAGGCTTTTGGTGTCTCCCTGAGCTTATGTAATGATAATTTGGACGTCAATATGCAGTTATTAATTTGCACAAGCAGGTTAAGAATAAGATTTGTTCTTTCATTGTCAGTGATTTTGAACCTGGGTTGATCTATTCGTGTTAGTTTAATTCTTGCTGTTTGCTGTTTCCTGCTTGCTGCAGCTTAAATGAGCTCTGCTTATGGTTTTCTTATTTTGGGATTTAGCTTATGTGGTAAAAATAAGCTGATAAAAGTGAGTATCCTTGAAAATTAGGAGATGGTTTTTTTTTTTTTTTGGATTATGCTCATAAATTATCCTTGAAATTGGGGGATGTGTATTACAACTTGATCAACTTTCAGTTGCAAAATTGAATAATTTTTCAAGTCTCTTGTTTCTCATATCTTGTACAGGATGTGTAGATCAAGTTGTAATTTTCTTTTATTTTCTGTTTTATTTGTGAATCATGCCAATTTGTACCTAAAATAAATTCAAACTCATCTGTGTACTTTCTGGTGTTGGATTTTACTCAGTCCTCGTTTGGCAAGTGGCTGTTTTAGGCTAAAAGTCGAGAAGTTACTAAAAAAATTAAAAAACCAACAATTTATATCAAAAAGTCAAAGATTCTTTTTTCTCTTTATTTTTTACACATTTTTTCGTAAATAGTCAAAAAATCATTCCAAACATATTAGTTTTTTTTATCTTATATTTTAGTCAAAAAAATTAAAAAATTACTAAAATAGTTTGTTCATAAACAAGGCCTCAGTGGAGACCTTAGTTGTATGGTACTGAAAAAAATGTTTGAGATACATATTATTTTCCTTTGTAGTAAGTATTGTACTGATCTTGTTTTCTGGTTGTTTTGTGAAAATAAAGCCGGTTAAAAGTTTGAAAATATTTATTATTTTTTCATATCCTCTTTATTTTTTTTTTATCAAAAATAATTTTCAAAAACTTGAAAATAACTTTAAAAAGTGTATCCTCAAAATGAGGGGTATGGTGTCACTGATGGATTCGATGCACAGCGGTGATTGTTGCGCGGTCCATGAGACTCGTTTCGAATCTTATTTTGATGATCTGAACTGTTTAAATTTTAAAAAATATCGAGAATAATATGCTTATAAAAAAACAAGTTAATCGGATATCGATAATCACTCATTAACTTGTATATCCAAGCATTTCATCCAAGCACATTTGTGTATAAGAAAAATGAATATGTATGTATCAAACTGAATATAAATATAATTTCATAAAGAGTTTCGATATCTGATTAATTTGATTTTTTACGTGTATATTTTTTTCAATATTCTTTAAAATTTGAACGGTTCAAGTCATTAAAATAAAATCCAAAACAAGTCCAATGCCACACAACAGTCACCGCTATGCATCGCACAACAGTGACCCAAAATCCCAAAATGAGATTGGTTTTCCTCCAACCCATTATGCAAGAGCTTCTACATTCCAACAAATGTGGCAATTGATGATTGGCTACTTGCTATACAAACCAAAATTTATCCAATTCCACTTTTTTGTAATTTGCCCAAATGTTTTTGTTTCAAGTGTTAATCAAATGCCCAAAAACAAAAACAACAACATTTTTTGTGTAAAATTAATTTGTAAGAAAAATATTTTTTATGTAAAATATTTTACATTAAAACAAACAGAGCCTCATAGTATTTAGGAATCCTAAATATTTTAACTTGTGTATTTTTTTTTAATTTAATAAATATTTGTCTAAAAATATATTCTTGAACTTTTTACAAGAATTTTATTATTCTTGGGTCAATTAAATACTATGTAGTTGTTGGGTTTGAATTTGGTGGATTTGTCATTGGTTGTTAGACTTCCTAACTATTGTGGATTAGTGGTTTGTTTGATTATGTAAATATTTTTTATGATTGTAATTACTCTTCTATCTAAAAAAAAAACTTTCGTTTTTTATTAGAGAAAATTTTATTTTTACCCCTGGATTTTGCCTCAATTTTCAATTACACCCCCAGATTTTGAATAATTTCAATTTTGTCCTCAAAATTTTTGAAATCGTATCATTTTTACCCCTACCGTCACATTTGAAATGAAAAACGTTAAAAAAATTATATTTTTGGCCCAAATTTCAAAAGAAATATATAAACTCACCCTCTCTTATCCAAACTCACCATCTCTCATCTTCTTCCAATTTTTCTCTCTCATCCGCCCTTGCAAGCACTACCACTACCACCAACCACCACCGTAATCACTCAATTCTTCAACCCAACTTCTCTTAAACCCAAATTCACTCACTCAATATATATCCACATATATATATATATGTACATATCAACTCTTTATCAACTTCTCTCAAACCCAAATTCACTGACTCAATATTCTCTCAAACCCATATCAATTATTTATATATATACACATAACATCTCTTCATCAACTTCATTACCTTCATTAATTTCACTAACATCACCACCCGAACCACCAATTTCACTGCTACCGAACTCCATTACCGCAACCATGAGCATCACCACCACCATCACCACTACCTTTCAACACCAAAACGACCTCTTTCACAACCAAGTTCCATTACCAATATTTGGAAGTGCTGATATTTTGAGAGGAAAAACTTGAAAATGAATTCAGACTAAAATATAAATTGAGTAATTTACTCAAACAAGGGCCTTTTTGAGTACACAAAAAGAGTCAATTTATTTGTCTATTAGTTTATTTATCATTTTATTTTTTTACATATCTTTTTGTAATAAGTAAACAAATTATAAGCTATACTCAAAACAAATCTTCAAATAAGTTATACTTTTAAATTTAACCACGGTCACAGTTACATTTGAATTCAATACAGTTATTGTACATGGATGTGCTACCATTAAAAAAATTGATTCGTATTAACTATTATAGTTAATATTATAATATTTTAGTCATTTTAACAGGTTAGTTATTACATTAGCTATTTTAACAAAATATTTTAAGGTAAGCTACATTTGAAAGCTTTAGAAGGCTCTTTGAACAGTTCTATGTATAAATAACTAAAATAAATGGTAGTATTGGAGTACATAGATAAAAAAGGAATTAGACAAAATAAATAATTATTTTTTTACATTTTAGCTAATAAAAAATGAAAAATATGGTTAGAATTGCTCTAAGGTCATGAGTGAATTGGAACTATTGATTCTTATTTCTGGATAAAACTTTGGGTAAATAATTTCGAATTTGTAATCTTGCCGTTTAGAAATAGGATTTGAAATAGGAAGGGAAATAAAAGAAACGAAAAGGAAAAGGATTCAAGAAAATTATTAGGGGTGAGTATGGTCCATATTGGACCATATTGGGATAAAATTATGACCAATTCGTTATCTACGGTTCCTGAAAAATTGGAACAAATCTAATCCGTTTAAATTATGGAACTAATCCGAACCAATCCATTTAAAGGTAAGCTACATTTGAAAGCTTTAGAAGGCTCTTTGAACAGTTCTGTGTATAAATAACTAAAATAAATGGTAGTATTGGAGTACATAGATAAAAAAAAAGAATTAGACAAAATAAATAATTATTTTTTTACATTTTAGCTAATAAAAAATGAAAAATATGGTTAGAATTGCTCTAAGGTCATGAGTGAATTGGAACTATTGATTCTTATTTCTAGATAAAATTTTGGGTAAATAATTTTGAATTTGTAATCTTGCTGCTTAGAAATAGGATTTGATAGGAAGGGAAAGAAAAGAAACGAAAAGGAAAAGGATTCAAGAAAATTATTAAGGGTGAGTATGGTCCGGATTAGATCAGATTGGGGTAAACTCAGAATCAATCCGTTATCTACTGTTCCTGAAAAATTGGAACCAATCCAATATGTTTAAATTATGAAACCAATTTGAACCAATCCATTTAAACACGGATTGAATCGGTTTAAGGCCACGGATTCACATAATTAAATAACAAGAAAATATATATATACATTACACTTTAATTTTATAAAAATATAAACATGCACCATATTAGTTTCATAATAGCAACGTGTCTTTCCATAATAGCGACATATTGTTCTAGAATTTAAACAACCATAAGAAAACTAATTCTACCATAAATATTTAGACCATTACAAATTAAAACTAAAAACTAACAAACAAAAGTAATAAAAAAAAGATATTATGTGGGTTTAGGTTTGGGTTTGAGTTTTATATAGAATAAGAAAAGATACTATGCGGAATGGTGTATAATAAAAATATAGACTATTTGTATACGATTCGGATCGGTTCTAATCCGGAACCGTGGGGTTCAATCCGGAACCAATCCGTGGATTACGGATTGTTAATTTTTCAATCTGAAACCGAAACATAAATTCAAAAAACCAATCCAAACCTACCGGATTGGATTGGACTAGATCGAATTACGGATTTCACGGATTCCTTACTCAGCCCTAAAAATTGTTGTTTTACCTAGAATTTAAAGAGGAGTGATTCTATTTACACCACCAATCTAACTCCTTACGCCCTCAAATTATATTTATTATTTTATTTTATATTTTTATAATTTATACAATTCATTTATTACCTTCATCTCTAACCTTCCTCATTTTCCTTCTTTTTGCACTCAAAACCTAAAAAACCCTAACCTAGTTCTCCCCCATCACCACCACCTCCACCGGCCCATTACTAGCGTCGCCACTCCATCAAGGATCATCAAATCCATCAAGGACGTCATGAGATATTTCAAAATTCTCTACAAGTTCTATCCTTGCTATTTAGACGATCCTTATTTCAAAATATGGTATGCATTATTTTCTTGTACTTCAGATTCTGAAATGTAGTATTACACCATTTTTGTTTCTATTCTATAGAATATTTGCGACGTGGAGGCTGTTGTATGACCACTTGGGCTGTATCTTAAATGATGTTGGCTTGATAAATCAAAGTTCGAAGTTAACTATGAAAGAATAGGACTGTATCAAATTGGTTGACATTGTTTTTCTGTTGCAGGACTCGCTTTTCAATGGGATGAAAAGAGTTGGTGTGTTTCCAACAGATAGAACTTGAAAGAATGAAAAGGATTGCGCTTGGGCCATGTATTTTGCAGGAGCAAGAGTAGGCTGGTTATTTATTTTATTTGAATTGAGAGAATGTAACATTTTTTTTTTTTTTTTTTTTTTTTTTTTGATAACTCAGGTATCCCCAACCCGCTGATTTTAAGGGAAGGCAGGACTAATCCTGAGATAATGTAACATGTCCCAGCATCGGGTGCAATTTACCTAAAGCCGCCAAATCCTCCTTTTTTTTTTCAAAAATTTTAAAGAAGTATTTTATTTTATAAATTATTTATTTCATAGGTAAAGCAAAGAGATCAAGAGATGAAAAAAAAAAAAAAAAAGGGCAATAGAGAAGAATTGGAGTGGCCAAGATGATAATTGTGGAGGGTTTATGTCATAACCCGAGCCTGTCCCTAGAGGTTTGAATTACAATCTGTTAGACTTATTTATTTTGATAATTTATTTAATTATGTTTTAATTTATTTGAAAGAGAAAAATAGAATCAACATTTATTTTGATGATTTATTTAATTAAGTTTTAATTTATTTGAAAGAGAAAATAGAATCAAAATTTATTTTGTCTCATTATTTCTCACCTAAACTTTTATCCTAAATGTTATTAGAATGTATTTAATATTTGATTAAATCAGGAGTTCAAACAACCCAAAACAGATATTCAAACAGCCCAAAAACAAAGGTTCAAACAGCCTAGCACAGCAGCAGGCCAAAAGGTTCAAACAGTCCAGCACAGCAACAAGCCACAAGGTTCAAACAACCTAGCACAGTAGCAGGCCAAAAGGTTCAATTGGAAGATATTCAAATTAGTAATGATGGAGTGGAAGATATTCAAATGAATACAACGGTTATAAACGGCTATAAATTCAAGTGGAAGATATTCAAATGAATACAACGGCTGTAAACGGCTATAAATTCAAATAAATACAACGGCTATAAATTTTATTATATATACCAAAGCCTCTAATGTAAACAATTTACAAAAAAAATCAGAAAATATTCTTTAATTTATAATCACTCACATCTATTCTCTGAAAAATTCTCTGAGAAGTGTTCTTCAATTTTTGTTTACATCCTCTTTCAGAAATTATATACTGAAACGTATAGCTTTAAACTCATTTTCATGTGTGAGGTTTACAGAAAAACCATAGCTTCATTTTTATATCTATCTTTGAGAGATAATTCTTGTAGCTTACTGTGAAAGTAAAAACACCTTCTTGTCAACCTTGTAAGAGTGTAGTATACTCAGTGTTCTTGACTTAGAAAGTCTGTGTAAAATCCGTAGAAGATTACTCCACCTGTGAAAAGGTTACTAGCACCCTGTGAAGCTAGAAAATAGTGAAAAATCTCAAGTGAAGCTTGAGGAGTGGACGTAGACCGAGTTGAAACCGAATCACTATAAATTTGTTTGCCTCTCTCTCCCTTATCTCTTTATTTTATTTAAATTGCCATAGCGATATTTCATATTTTTATTGTGCTAAAATCATTAATTGATATAGTTGTTAAAACACTTGTTTTAATTATTTTCTGTCACGACCCAAACCCGCCCCTAAAAATTTGGCATCGTAACCGGCCAGTAATCCAAGATTACCAAAGGCCTTCTTGTACGAAACATAAATAATCGGGGCTAGTAGAAGCAAAGACAAAACACCAAAAGTACAATGAGTTGTGCATCTATATGAACAAATAATTGCATGCAAAAACGCTAATTTACCCACTTACATTACATAACATAAAACAAAATATCTTATACAAAACATGTGTACGGATCAAATGTGTACAACAAAAACAAAGCTTGCTAACGACCCTCCAAGCCTAGCCCTAACTCGGAGGTACCCAAAACACTTGGTAGGCTTCAAAACGGTGGCTCGGTTCAAGACTCCGTCTAGGCTTAACTCCCAGAATGCTCACTTATACATATATATAAAAACAGTGAGCTAAAACCCAGTAAATAACATTAAAGTAAAGGAGTTAGTGAACGAATTCCACATATAACATATCCATAAAACAAATCATGTCACAATCAATCATATCAGTCTCATATCAGAACATAATGTAATGGTACATCTCACAAAACATATCACTTAACGTCTTCCGACTAGAGTAATCGGTTCCGGATACCGATTAAACACATATCACCACAATGAAGTGGCTAACGAGATTTCGAAAACAATCATGTATCATGGACCCGCATTTACTTGCCGTCCCCCATGACTGGGGACTATTTGTGGATGCCATAATATATTTGCAAATAGGACATTCGTTCACACGATCAAAATAGCATTTAAGAACTTATCACTTAACGGTAACAATTAAAACATAATTCATATCAACATATCTTTACAGAAATGTTACTCACAGTGGGCTTCCAAAATCGATTGAGCGGTCTTCAAGTCTTGGCCTACAAATACAAACATTCATAGCACAATTTCTTAACACACATCGACATCGAGTTAATTAGTTGATTTTTAACTTTATTCGGTTATTCAGTACTCGGTTGTTCAATTAGTTCTATTCTTTTCTTACTTTATTTCATGCTTATGAGATGTTAATGGATGTAAATGACATGTGAAAACCGTGAAAATGAAGGCCCGGAAGTCAGAAAACAACAAGAGAACAAAATCGAAAAATCTGCACTGTTTGGCTGCACGTACGGTGGCCCTGGCTGCACGTGCGGTGCCCTAGCCGCTCGTGCGGTGGCCTTGGCCGCACGAGCGGTGGAACTGCAGAATGCATCTTTGGCCAAACCAAGGTTGGCCGCTCGAGCGGTCTGGGTGAAAAACCAGTCCGAAATTCTGCTTTGAAAGGGAACCTCCTCTTTTGCAAAATCAACCTCAAATTTATGAAAATCAAGACCCAAAACTCTAGAAAAACAACTTAAACTAAACATCATAACTTCATAACAAAACTTAATGTTTATGTAAAGGATCAAAATCTTGCATTTATGGGCAAAGTCAACAACTATACACATGATAATAAATTCATGGGGTTTTATCCTCCATCTTCAAAGTTATGCAAGGAGACAAGCTTATGAACATGAATTAGATGATGTGAAGCCATGTATGGAATATTATGAACCATCTCCTCTGTGTATTCTGTTTTTGTTTTCTTTGGTTTTCCTCTGTGTTGGATTCTCTCCAACTGGAGCTCCGAGCTTAATGTAGCTCCGAGCTCCTCTTTATTGATGTACTGTTTTTTATGATTTCATCAATAAAGATATCTTCTTGCTGATTAAAAAAAAAAATGAACCATCTCCCTTCAATTTTTGCCATATGAGCTCATAATGCTCTCTAGGTCAAAATACAACACAACACCCTCAATTACACATAATTCCTCTTAATTCAATTTAATTTCCATGAGATCATGGGTGTATCAACCCTATGTCAAGAAATTAGAAGGAGATTCTTACCTTAGATAGTTAATTGGAGAAGATTTGGCTCAAGTTCCTTCTTCCTCCCTTCCTTTCTCTTGATCTCTCTTTCTCTAGAACTCACTCCCCCAAATATCTTCTTTTTGTTGAGCCAAATAAAGGCTCATACCTATAGTTATATATAAGTGTCTAAAGGTTGAGCCAAACATGACCTAGCGAATCAGACAAAATCAGTTTCCAATTAAACTTCCCAAATGGCTCTAAAAATTCCCAGTAGCATATTTACGTGCTCAATTTCGGTTTCCGAACCCATTATGGTTGTCCATTTCAGTCTCGAAGTTGTAGCCTCAACAGATATTTTTCCAATTCAAACAGATATTTCCCAATTACTTCATATTATCGCATAATTAATTAAGGATAATTGTGACATACATTTTGGGGCCGTTACATTTTTATTTCATTAACTATATTTATCTATTGTGCTAGTCATAATTTTTATTAGGGTATTATTATTTTATTTGTAAAAACCTAATTCACCCACATCTTAGGTTATCTTTTGGGTAACAATTGGTATCAGAGCCTAGACTCTTGTTTGAGATTTAACCATCTAAGAGTTTCGATCTATGGCAACCTTAGCTAGCACTGCTAAAAGACAAGCCACCAATAGGCCACCACTATTTGATGGAAACAACTATAGTCATTGGAAAGATAAGATGACCATATACCTTCAAGCCACTGATTATGTCATGTGGATTATTGTCACCAAAGGTCCAAAAATTCCTACTAAATTCGTAGACAATATTAGTGTACCTAAAACAGAAGATAAATGTGATGAGAGGGATCACAAATTATTGCAAGCCAATGCTAAAGCCAAACTCACTCTTGTTTATGGATTAGACTCTAAAGAGTATAATAGAATTTCAAGTTGTGATTCAACAAAAGAAATTTGGGACAAATTAGAGGTAACGTATGAAGGTACAAACCAAGTGAAGGAATCTCGTATTGATATGCTCGTTCATAGTTATGAATTGTTTAAAATGAACTCTGATGAATCTATTTCAAGTATGTTTACTAGATTTACTGAAATTGGAAACTCTTTGAAATCTCTTGACAAAATTTATACTAACAGTGAATTGATGAGAAAACTTCTTAGGTGTTTACCAAAGAATTGGGAAGCAAAGGTCACCGCTATTATAGAAGCCAAAGATCTCTCCACACTTGGATTGGATAAGCTTATGGATTCCCTTATAACTCATGAGATCACCATGAAAGGACATGAGGATGTTGAAAACAAAAAGAAAAGTGGAATTGCACTCAAAGCCTCATCAAATCAAGAAGAACATGAAAACTCCAGTGAGGATGAAAGTTATGCCATGTTTAGTAAAAATCTCAAAAAGCACTTCAAAAAAAAAATTATGGAGGAAGAAGACCTTTCAAAAAGGAGTACAACAAAGATAACAAGAAAGAACTTATTATTTGCTATGAGTGCAAAAATCCTGGACATATGAAGATGGATTGTCTAAAATTGAAAAACCATGGAAAAGACTGCAAAAGAAATAAGAACGCCATGGTAGCAGCTTGGGGAGAAAGTAAAGATGAAAGCTCAAGTGATGAAATTGTAAATAAAGTAGCCAACTTGTGTCTCATGGCTCTTGAAGATGAACACTCTATTCAAGATGAGAAACTATGGGTACCAAAAACCCAACACTTGATTGACATCTTGTAGGTTTGCTTTAAGTCCAAAGCTAAAGAAGGGAAGTGGTACCTTGATAGTAGATGTTCCAGCCACATGACCGGAGATAAATCATTCTTTACTAAACTATCATCGAAAGATGGCGGATTTGTTACTTTTGGAGACAACAAGAAAGGAAAAATTATCGATATTGGTAGCATCGGTATTTCTCCTAACCCTTCTATTGAAAATGTTTTACTTGTTGATGGACTTAAGCATAACCTACTTAGTATTAGTCAATTATGTGATAAAGGTAATCGACTTATTTTTTATAAATCACATTGCACAATTGAAAGCACAAATGATCATAAAGTTTTATTTGTTGGTAATCGACGTGATAATGTTTATATTTTTCATCTTAATGATCTCTATACTAGTGATGTTAAATGTTTATATGTTAATAATGAAAATAATTGGTTATAGCATAGAAGACTTGGTCATGCTCATATGGATTTCATTGCTAAACTTTTGAGAAATGATTTGATTATTGGACTTCCAAAAATTAAATTTGAAAAAAATCATCTTTGTAGTGCTTGTCAATAAAGAAAACAAACTAAAATATCATTTAAATCAAAATCTCATATTTCCACAACTAAACCTTTACAACTATTACATATGGATTTATTTGGTCCCTCAAGGACATCTAGCCTAGGTGGTAAACATTATTGTCTTGTTATTGTTGATGATTATTTAAGATTTACATGGATTATGTTTTTAGCACACAAAGATGAAACCTTTTCTTCTTTCACAAAACTCTGTCGTAGAATTCAAAATGAAAAAGGCTTTCTTATTACTAATATTCGAACCGACCATGGTAGAGAACTTAAAAATGAGAAATTTGAATTGTTTTGTGATGAGCATGATATTGGACATAATTTTTTAGCATCTAGAACCCCTCAACAAAATGGTGTAGTAGAAAAGAATAATCGAACTTTAGAAGAGATGAGTAGAACAATACTTTACGAAAATAATCTTCCTAAATATTTTTGGGCCGAAACCGTTCACACCTCATGCTATATTTTAAATCGTGCATTAATTAGACATATTCTCAAAAGATTCCTTATGAACTTTGGCATGATAGAAAGCTCAACATTAGTCACTTGCATGTTTTTTGTTGTAAATGTTTTGTGCAAAATAATGGTAAGGATAACTTAGGTAAATTTGATTTAAAATCTGATGAAGCAATTTTTCTTGGCTATTCCTTAACTAGCAAAGCTTATCGTGTTTTTAATAAAAGAACTCTTGTTGTGGAAGAATCTATACATGTGGCATTTGATGAAACTAACATCTCTGCTCAAAAGCAAATTATTAGTGATAATATAAATTTGGAACCAAATGTGGAAGATTCAAGTATCTACAAAGAAGAGAGTCAACCATGTAAGTTAAACAAAGAGATTGAACAACCTATTCTCCCATCTCGAGAAGAAGAAGGAAACAATGATGATTTGCCAAGAGAATAGAAGTTTGTTCATAATCACCCTAAGGATTTAATCCTAAGTAACCCTACAAAAGGTATTAAAACTCGCTCTTCACTTAGAAACATTTGTAGTAACTTGGCTTTTCCCTCACAGATTGAGCCTAAAAACTTTCAAGAAGCCGAATTCGATAAACATTGAATGATAGCTATGCATGAAGAGCTTAACCAATTTGAGAGAAACAAAGTGTGGGAACTTGTGTCAAAACCTAAAGATCATACCATTATCGATACCAAATGGATCTTTCGAAACAAGCTTGATAAATCCAGCACAACTATAAGAAACAAGGCTAAACTTGTTGCACAAGGAAACAATCAAGAAGAAGGTATTGATTTCAATGAAACCTTTGCTCCGGTTGCTAGATTAGAAGCCATTCGCATGTTACTTGCATTTGCATGTTTTAGAGATTTCAAACTTTATCAAATGGATGTAAAAAGTGTCTTTCTTAATGGTTTTATAAATGAGGAAGTTTATGTTAAACAAGTCCCAGGTTTTGAAGATCGTACTTTTCCAAATTATATTTTTAAACTATCAAAAGCTTCATATAGTTTGAAACAAGCATCTCGTACATGGTATGAATGATTAAGTAAATTTTTGATTGAAAATAATTTTTCTTGAGGAACGATTGACACAACACTTTTTGTTAAAACTAAAAATGATGATTTACTTATTGTGCAAATATATGTGGATGACATTATATTTGGTGTTACTAATGAAATCTTGTATAAGGAATTTGCTAAGTATATGCAAGGTGAGTTTGAGATGAGCATGATGGAGGAGCTAAATTATTTCCTTGGGTTTCAAATCAAACAATGTAAGGAATGAATTTTTATCAACCAAACTAAGTACACAAAAAAACTACTCAAAAAATTTGGTATGTTTGACTCAAAAATAGCTAGAACTCCTATGAGCACATCCATTAAGCTAGACAAGGATGAAAAAGGTAAGTCCATTGATCAAACAAAATATCGAGGTATGATCGGCTCATTTCTTTATTTAACCGCAAGTAAACCCGATATTATGTTTAGTGTTTGTATGTGTGCTAGATATCAATCAAATCCTAAGGATTCACATCTTAGTGCTATTAAAAGAATTTTTAGATATCTTGTTGGCACTCAAAATTTGGGACTGTTTTATCCTAGAGGTGTTGCATTTAATTTAATTAGTTACTCGGATGCCGACTTTGCCGGATGCAAACTTGATAGAAAAAGCATTAGTGGCACTTGTCACTTTCTTGGTAACTCATTAGTATCTTGGTTTAGTAAAAAGCAAAATTATGTTACTTTATCAACAGCCGAAGCTGAATATATAGCTTTCAGAAGTTGTTATGCCCAAATACTTTAGATGAAATAACAATTGGAGGATTTTGATTTGCATTATGATCATATCCCTATTAAATGTGATAATACTAGTGCCATCAATTTAAGCAAAAATCCGATTCAGCACTCACGAACAAAACATATTGAAATTCGACATCATTTTTTAAGAAATCATATTCAAAAATGGGATATTGTACTTGAATTTGTAAACACTGACAAGCAATTGGCGGATATTTTCACAAAACCCCTAAACGATGATCGCTTCAATTTTATTCGTGGCGAGCTTGGAAAGTCGATTTCTACTTAAAAAGTTTTGTTATGACTGTGAAACTTGAATTTTTGTTAAAATGATATATGTGTATTGCTACATTGATATGGAAACATTTATATCAGTTGAATACTCTCAAGTCCTTCATACATTTATTCTCCTTAACAATTTGTTATTCTCAACTGTGTAATTTTTTTTAGGTTCTGCATCTTGAGGTAAAATTAACTTTGTATACATTGATTTTTTTTAAACCCTCATGGTATTTTTTTTGCATTACCATTCCAGCAACACCAACGTCACATTAAGTTTAAATTCTGCTAGTATTATTTTATTTTTATTTTGCTATTAGGCTTAATTTCTTTTATTTTTATTTTTTTCTCATTATTATTTTTTGTTTGGACTTAATTTTCTTTTTTTTCTGCTTTTTAATTTCATTTTTCAGTACTTAAACATAAAAACAAAAACAAATCAAAATACAAATATTTACATATAAAAAAAAACACCTTTCATTTTTTTACGGTCATACGCCGATCAAAATAAACATATTTACATAAAAACAAAAAAAATTAAAAAAAAAACCCTTCATTTTTTTTACGGTCATACGCCGATTTTATTTACTCGCCTCTTCCACCGCTCTCTTCTTCTTTTTATCACCTTGGGTGACGCTTGACGTCCTTGCCCCCGTGCTTTCGTCGGGAGCAAGCACTTCCCGCCGACTATCAAAAGCCAAGAACGACGTTGCTCCAAATCGGGCAA
Source organism: Camellia granthamiana (assembly GCA_036172215.1). NCBI lineage: Eukaryota > Viridiplantae > Streptophyta > Magnoliopsida > Ericales > Theaceae > Camellia > Camellia granthamiana. The sequence goes on from CM069914.1 coordinate 19,688,672, forward strand.
TGGAGGTGGTCTTCCATTTAAGCTCTTTATTTTCGGCCTTCAGTGCGCCTATCTCTGCTCGCGCATCCTTGTACATATGCTAAAACAGAGAGAATTGGGCGTTGACCTGATGGAGCTCACTCGTTCTGTTCTGCAGTCGGTGAGCCAATTTTGTGACTACAGTCACCATTTCCATACAGGACGTCAATGTGAAATGATTGGCTTCAATGTTTGATTGAACTGCCATTATTTGCTCAATCAACATCATAGGAAGGTTGGGAAGAGTAAGAGCCAGGGCACTCGGCCCAACAGCGCTTGCAGGATCATTCAAGTCCGAAAAGAGAGTAAGGGGACGGGACGAGGCCATGTAATAGGAGAGAGAGATGTAATCGAAAGGAGGGTCGTTTTTGGCAGCCTTTTTGCTATGCTCAGTCTCTCTGTTCTATTTCTCTCATGTAGAAAACGAAAGGGATGGAAGCGAATGAGGAAGAAGAAAGCGAAGAGAGTGCTTAAGAAGAAGACGGAGGAGAAGAAGACAAAAATGAGAGAGAGCCGAGGCAGCTGATTGACCCGTCTCGCTTTTGTCGGTCAACTAACGCAAAAGCGAGGCCGCGTTATCCCTATCTTTTGTCGGTCGAATCATATATATATATGTGTATATATATGTTTTGATAATCTTTTTTTTGCTGCTATTTATCCCTATCATTTTCCTCCTCCTCCTCCAGATTCTGACCCATGATTTCCTTTTGATAATGTCACAGGGGGAGAAAACTTATGATGTTATGATGTTATGTATTATGGTATTATTTTCAAACTAATCTGATATTATGTATTTGTAATTTGATATCTTAATCTTAGTCTCATATCATGTCTCTAATTAAAGCTTATTTATTACACATGTGCTAACCTATGTATTTAGAAATGAATTCAGGGAGCATGACTTGAGGGGGAGCTTTTCTTACTCCCAAATCAAATCAAAACATCATTATGTGCCATCATCAAAAAATGGGAGATTATTAGACTTATTTATTTTGATGATTTATTTAATTATGTTTTAATTTATTTGAAAGAGAAAAATAGAATCAACATTTATTTTGATGATTTATTTAATTATGTTTTAATTTATCTGAAAGAGAAAAATAGAATCAAAATTTATTTTGTCTCATTATTTCTCACCTAAACCTTTATCCTAAATATTGTTAGAATGTATTTAATATTTGATTAAATCAGGAGGTCAAACAACCCAAAACAGAGGTTCAAACAACCCAAAAACAGAGGTTCAAACAGCCCAGCACAACAGCAGGCCAAAAGGTTCAAGTGGAAAATATTCAAATTAGTAATGATGGAGTGGAAGATATTCAAATTAGTAATGATGGAGTGGAAGATATTCAAATGAATACAACGGCTACAAACGGCTATAAATTCAAATGAATACAACGGCTATAAATTCAAATGAATACAACGGCTATAAACAGCTATAAGTTTCATTATATATACCAAAGCCTCTAATGTAAACAAGTTACAAAAAAAATCAGAAAATATTCTTTGATCTATAATCACTCACATCTATTCTCTGAAAAATTCTCTGAGAAGTGTTCTTCAATTTTTGTTTACATCCTCTTTCAGAAATTATACACTAAGACGTATAGTTTTAAGCCCATCTTTCCTATGTGAGGTTTACAGAAAAACCATAACTTCATTTTTATATCTATCTTTGAGAGATAGTTCTTGTAGTTTTCTGTGAAAGTAAAAACACCTTCTTTTTAACCTTGTAAAAGTGTAGTACACTCAGTGTTCTTGACTTAGAAAGTCTGTGTAAAATCCGTGGAGGATTGCTCCATCTATGAAAAGGTTACTAACACTCTGTGAAGCTAAAGAATAGTGGAAAATCTCAAGTGAAGCTTGAGGAGTGGACGTAGGCCGAATTAAAGCCGAACCACTATAAATTTGTTTGCCTCTCTCTCCCTTATCTCTTTATTTTATTTAAATTGTTATAGCTATATTTCATATTTTTATTGTGCTAAAATCATTAATTGACATAATTGTTAGAACATTTGTTTTAATAATTTTTATTTCATTAACTATATTTATCTATTGTGCTAGTCATAATTTTTATTAGGGTATTATTATTTTATTTGTAAAAACCTAATTCACCCCCCCTCTCTTAGGTTATCTTTTGGGTAACACAACCGACTAGTGATCACAAGATTATCTACAGTCTCAAATAGAATTCAAATCATAATTAAGTATATATGACCAGAAGAGGAAGCAGAATAATAAAATTTTGTTCAATAAGTTGTGCATATATAGCATAAACAAAACATTTTATACGTTAATAACTTACATTCATATATATACAAATGGATATTACATGTCCAAAGATCATTTATAAGTCATCAACATACAAACCCAAAAACTTATGTACTGGTCAAATATGACCAACGAAAGAAAACAAAGGACAAAGGTATGAGGCACTCCATAGTTGACTTCATAAAAATTTGAATAATCTTTCACAGCTTCACTAGGACTGGACATCCCATTGCTCACCTACATACATATATATAATAGAGTGAGCTAAAACCCAATGAATAATATCAGAGTAAAGATGTTATATAAATAAATTCTAATACTTAGATAAAATTATTCTCATATCAATTTTGTATCACAGCGGAACGACCTTGGGTCCAATACGTGACATAACGACATCGGGTCCAACGTATAACAGATGTACAGAACATATCATACTTGGTGGAACGACCTTGAGTCCAATTCATTACAACTATATAATGACCATTTGGTTAACACATAACATATATCTCATAACGACCTTGGGTCTATCACATCGAACATACAAAACGACCTTAGGTCCATCATATCAATTATACAAAATAACCTTGGGTCCATCATATACATTCATACTTAATCAATCACATTTACAGATATAATATTGATCGGATAGATAAAAGGCTCATTCATAAGCAAAATTATGAATTCAGAAAAGCTTATCACATTGGAACATTCACAAAATAGAGTATAATAAAATATCTTTACTAATATATTACTCACAGCGATTTAAGTTGTTGTCACGTCTCCATGGATCAACTTACATATCACATAAACATGTACACACATTGAAGCTCGTTGTTTAATCGAATCATTCTTAACTTATTCAATTCTCTTATGTCAAGTTCTTTCTTATTATTTTATTCATGAGGCTTAATTCATGCACAAGAATGCTTAGAAAGGAGTGGGAACCATGATATGAATAGAATATGACTTTTCAAAATGTGCTGAAACAGGACACTTCGCTCAAGCGCACTAATGGTCACTCGAGCGGACCACATAGTCTACAAAAATATTGGATGGTTTGAATCTAGGCTCGATGGTCGCTCAAGCCAATGTGCAAAATAAACTGAGGTTGTTCGAGTAGTCACTTGGTTACTCAAGCCATATGCAATGCTCTGCAAAAATACTGGAAACTCTCATTGTGCGCTCGAGCAGTGACTTCATTGCTCAAGCGATGAGGTCGAATTTTGAATTTTCAAAATAGGCTTTTGAGCGTCAAATTTTGAGTTCCAAATGTAAAGTCTTGCATGATGCATATTAAACCATGAAAACACTTCCAAAACATGAGCATAAAGCCAATTCTAAACTTATAGCTCAAAAACTTCATGATTTCACAAAATTGAAGCTTAAAACTTCATGCATGTATGAACTTAGCTCAAATTCTTCTCCCATAATTTTCAAAACATGAAATTGAGTTCAAATCAACATCCTAAGCTCAATTCTTGTGTCTAAACTCGTAATCTTCTTGAATTCACATACTTGTTGACTTTGATTCATGAATTAAAAGCTAAATACATACCTAAAGCGTTCGATTAAGCTTAATTTGGCAAGACCTTGAGTTCTTCTTCACAATTATTCAACCTTCAAGCCAAATCTTCCAAGTTGTAGCTCTTCTCTCTCTAAAATGACCTCACTCTCTCTCTCTCTAAATGCTCTCCTCCAGCAGATTTTTGGTATGAAGATGAGTTCAAAGTGCTTAACTTCTTCTAACTTAATACATATATATATACATGTGTAAGTTGATTAGCTTAGGGTCTTAATTGAGGGTTAACTAATTGCAACTTAAGTTAATTAGTCAAGACTTAATTTTTCTGAAGTGAATCAAATTTTATTCAAACTTCCATATAGGTTCTAAAAATTATACCACATTAATTAAACTTGTCAATTTCAGTTTTTGAAATCATTGAGACCTTCAATTTCAGACTTAAAGCAAAAATCACAACAGATAATTCATCAATGAACAGATATGCATACAAATACACATCAAACACATAATTAACATTCAAAATAAAATAGATATAAGTATAATACACGGTCACAGTTTACTTCTTTATTCTATCTTTATTCATATTTACCATTCAAATTTATTTTTAATACATTTTTTATAGTTAAAATCTAAAATGTAGATCTAAAATTGTATTAAAAATGTAGCAAGAAATGGTTGTTTGGCATTAGTTTTTGGCAAAAGATGAAAGCTAAATCCAAGCTGCATTCCTCAGCATTTGAATAATTTGAATTATTATTATTATTATTATTTTATTTTTTTTGCTATACCTCAAATTGTAAATGAAAATTGCACTTAATATTTTGGCCAAAAAAACTTTTGAATTTTTTTTTTATTTATAGAAATCAAATATTATATAACAATTTTTTTACCACTTGTCAAACGTAGGTGGGCACCATAGTCACTCTATGGTAGTATTCCATGTGACGGAATGGTAAAAAAAAGGGTGCTGAATATTTTTCTGTCTCCAATATATCTTGTCAAAAAGGTTGTAGGCAGAGCACAAAATGGGGCAATTTTTCCCTGGCGGTTAGGCTGGAGGATGAGTGAGATGCTTGACGAATCGGGAATGAGAGACCACCTCCTGAGGTAATTCCTTGTAAACGATGGATGAGACAAATGATCGGTTAATTACTAATGGAAGCGCAGGATAACATCGTGGATGAGCCGCCCCAGCCCCCTGTAAACATCTCGCTCATTGGGCTGGGTAAGTCAGCCATTCGATCGGTGAGAGCCAGTTCTCTTCATCCACAAGCTCATATGAGAGTTGCTTATAGGCCGGGCTTCCCTCCACTCCCAAATTGAACTGGAGGGTACTGTTGGGTCCATAAAGGTTCACAACCGGTCCCGTTTTAATAATTCGAACCGTTCAATGTATAAAACTCGTCTAGTACTATATGTCTGTAAAAAATCACGTTGATCAAATATCAATAGCTACTTGATCAAATCAATTTTATATATAAAAAAAAAATAGTGAAAAAATAAACAATTGACAAAAATCTGATCCGATAATATAACTATCAATATCCGATCACCGCAATTGTTTACAAACATATAATACTCAACGAATTTTATACATTGAACGATTTAAATTATTAAAACAAAATCCGTGATAAGTTCCCACAGGCCCAATAATACCCTCCAATCCAATCTGGGACTGGAGAGAAACTAGACACTTGCTTATAAGGGTACTCTCTCTTTGTTGCAAAATTCTACATCTACAGCTACAATTACCTGCCACTATATGCTGACTCATACACATTTAAGGGGAAAGTAAAGAAATAAAATAAAAAATACGTTTGGAGACAAAATCATGAAATTGAACGAGGTATCTGATCTGATCAATGACTTCTGGATACACAAGTGGGCTTTTAAGTCGACAATTTTCCCAAGCTGTTCACCTTGCTACCCTATTTGAAATGTTCTAAATAAGTAAACTTTTTGACTAAATAAGCTAAACAGCTGAAATTTTATTTGTCATCATCTAAAAAGTGGAAAAATACTCAAAATTGATCACTCACAAAAAAGCAAAAAGTCCCTCAACTTTCCAATCGTATAAGCATCTTTAGATTTTACACAAAAATAGTCTCAACAAATTACTAAAAAAAATCCATCCTACGAGGTCAAGTCTCTTGCCGGTAAGGATACAAAATGAGGAGACTAGAGAGGCTCCAAATTAGGGAGTAAAAAGTTAAAATACACTTGGAACTGTGATTATTCCACTATGTAGTCCATGTCTAGTGATTCTAAACAAATATGAAATAAGATGAATTCTACGAATCATTCTCTGAATTTAGAAGCATTCTTAATGTGAGATGTAATTTTATAATTCCAGAACTACTAATCTCATGTAATCCCGTAAAACAAACATGGCTCAATTGGATGGAAAATCCAGCAACACTACCATTTTACCAAAATACCAAACAAAGATAATCAATCACCCACCACACCCAAGCATTCATTTTGCATAATCAGATCTTAACAAGGTTATAACTTCATCACTGCCATAGATCTTAAACAAGAGGAGCATCAGAGTGTTTACAATCCTTGGTTAGGCCAAGTACATATTGAAAATGTGGTAAAGTCATCATCATATTAGGTTATCTAACAAAATATTTGAATCAGAAAATGATATTTGTCACTACATGTTTTTGACAGTTTATTTTCAGCTCCTATGTGTGTACATGTAGAACCCATCATATAGAAAAATAATGAAATCCATGGTAACACAAAACTACATGAGGTGAAGAATTCTAATAAAATATTCCTGTGATATAGAGCTACCCTCGTCATATTACTAACCAAGAAAAACATCAGCAAGAAAAACATCAACATGGTCTCCTTTTGAACTTCTAAATCTGTGGGTGGAAAAAACTCTATCATCTTAAATGAGCAAAATACAAAATTTTTACACAAATCAGCTTTGGCCTCTTTGTTTTTCTTGATTATTTTATTAAATCAACTCCGCTCCAGCTGTAAGACATTCGTGTTTCCTACTGATGGATAAATCTAGCAAGTCAGTCTTTTCAGGAGAAAAAAATAATAATAATAATACAACAAACCTATGTGGTGAGATAGTCCCGCAAGTTAATGAACTCAACCGGAGAGGAACCACCTACTGATAGGCAAGTTCACTGGTCTTGCTGTCTCATTTGTACCAACCAGTGAGGAACCACCTCAGCATGAAACAGAAGCAGCAGCATATGGCCTGTGGCAAATAAATAAATGAATTCATAAAATAAAATAGCACATATCTTATAATATAGACTTTCCTTGTCCATGCAAGGGCAGCTCCAACGCAAAGCATATGCGCTTTAAGACCAAAAAGCCTGGGTTAGAAACACGGAAATTGGGCAAGCAAGTACAGATCTTGCACCTAGTGTAGTCCCATTAAATATCACGACATATTTATATTATTGACCAAGCATCACATTCAGCCGTTTCTGAAATCAATCTCTTGATTGTCTAGGGTCTAAAGTACCACTGCCAAATTGGAGGTTGGGTTTGCATAAATTACAAGGTTAAGGTCACCAAAACCAGACCTCAAAAAGGGAGTCAAGTCCAAAGCAAACCCACCAAAGCAATAAAAGTAGAAAGCTAATTAATTAAAAAAACAAAAGAATTGAGAATCTGGTGAGTAGGGGGTTGGTTAGAACTGCAAGCCTAATGATTTTTTTTTTTTTTGATTGCCACCGAGGTGTCTAGATCAAAGCCCAACTAATCCCCAGAGGTGCACAGACCCTCGGCAAAGAGTTTCCTGCAAGTGCATCCATGGTTAATTCAAGGGTTTATCCCCCAATCCAATCGCCCCAAGGAATTGTTAGCATCTAAGAGGTTTCGATCCACGAACCTTTGAGGGAGCACACGCCCAAGACCTAAGGCCTTGCCACCAGGCCAACCCCTTGGGGTTAACTACAAGCCTAATGATAATAACATGTTCACCTTCATGTATGAACTAGTTGGTCTTGCGTCTTAGGAAACTATGTAGATTTTGATTTTTCTAGGTCGTCTGCGTCCTCATGAAGTATGTCCACTTTATCTTTTTCTACATATCTCCATTGTATTACATCTTGTGTTCTACTTATCATTATGAAATGAAGTGATGATCTTGTTGCCAAAAAAGAAAAAGAAAAAGAAAAAAGTAAACCATTTGAATTTGTTTTCTATACAAATAAAACACACTTATTCTAGGTGGGGTTGGAAAAATTAAGATAGATCATACCATTTTTAAACCATAGCAAGAAAGAAGAAGGGAAGAGGGAGGCAAAGTGTCAAAATTATCCACAATCATTTGTTAGGCAGGATCATCAATAATTGGGTTGAAGCAATGTTATTAAAGGCACACCTAGGACCAAGGCTCATCAAGGCACACGTAGTGTGCTTTGGAACTTCTCAGGCCAGGCGATATAAAACAGGTCCCATAAAGACACATGAAGTATGCACTTTAGGCTTAGTCTCAAGGCGCACAACTTGTGCTCTTGTTTTAAAATGTTTGTTTATTATAATTATAATCCTTGATTTCACTTGATTTGATTGTTTTTTGTTTACATGCAGCTACAGGAGATTAGACCCCTAAACATATATTGCAACCCAACATTTTTTTTAGTCCTAATTATACAAAGGAGTTGGTGGATAGAGCTTTCTCTTCGACCAAACTAATAGTTGTCGATCTTCTTCTTCATCTCCTTAATCTCCTTCTCTATGCTTATCTTGTTTGACACTTGTTTCATCGCTATTTTCAAATGTTTATGATTTATGAGTTAGATGTTTGTGTTTATGTAGATCTTGAATTATTTGTCTATGATAAAATATTGGTGTTTGTTGGTATTTCTGTTTGAAAAGATTTAATATTTCATTTTATTTGTTGAACCTTGAATTATTTGCTTATATTAATTTTTTTTTTTTTTTTTTTTTTTTAATTGTCAACCTGAGCATCACTTCGATGAAGCTCATGCCTCGCCTTGCACCTTGTGCCTAGGCCCTAGGAAACCTTGGTGCTTCAGTGTGCCTATCGCCTTTAATAACACTGGGTTGAAGTCTCTCAGGTAACCAAGAGTAAGATAAATAGTGTCTGATACATATGATATGCAACTTGAAGATTCATAATCAGAAAATCATGATTCCATTACCTGGAAAACAAGTAGATAGATGCAAAGTGACTTTTCTGACATCCTCCCAAATTTTCTCAGGAACAAGTTTACAAGTGTCCCATCGTTTGTTCCAGTCAGCAGCCCTGTCCGAGGATCAAACCTGAAAAGTTCAAAAATTTCACATCATCTTAAACAAGAGTTTGTAGCGATACAAAATGCAACGCAACCAGAGTGAAGATATGTTGGAATTTACCTGGGCAGCCGATGCCGTGGACATGGAATATAGCCAGAAAGCTAACAGAAGGTAAATAGGAAATTAGAGCCTTCGAAAATCAAAACACGGAAATATTGTAAGTAGAGAAGAAATGCAGTGATCAAACCTGAGGGAGTGATAGGAGGAAGTTCAAAACTTGAGGAAGGAAGAATACCAAGAGTGTTTCACTGTAACAAGATTTAGTCAAAATAGTTCAGTACTCAAAAGCAATTGATATATAGACAAAATGAATAGTCAAATACATAAATATAGAAAGACAATTTTTGCCAAGCACCACATGTTGGTAGTTGAGTCTTAGTTGAGTTTTACACCCATCTAATCAACATTCATATATCAATAACTGAATTCCCCGAAAGAACCAACGCCAAACTTTTTTAAGTGTGAAAACTATTTATTTTTAATTTTATTTTATGAACAGTGTTAGCTTTCACTACTGTATATCTTTCTGTGCTGACTTTAGCAATATCTAACGAGAAATTCTGCATATCTTGAGCTTCTATTTTTATACAAATCACTGAAAAAGATCAAGCTGCAAGTTGCCAGAGAAGTGGTTACTCTGCAAGTCAATGATGCTTGTGTCAAAACATCCAATAAATGTATCTGTGTCATGCTAATGCACAATAGGAGGAAGGTTTTGTTTACGAAGACAAGAATGTCACTCGTAACAGAATACAGGTAGAATTAAAAGCAAATAACAAGCATTTGAAAGGGAAGAATTACATACTTTAATAAATAATGGTGCACCAGGTATGCGGACAATTGAAAGGACATCATGATGCAGAGTATAAGAAGCTCAAGGAAGGCAAAATTCAGAGAAGTGATGATACTTGGACATTGGCATGATTTCATAGAGAAACTGATAGAAATCTTCTATAATTATGTTTCTAGTATTATTAGAGTCTTATTTTATTATTATTTTTATGTTTTCTAAGATTTTTAAGGTTAGGGGTATTTTGGTAATTTTATATTTGCTGACATGGGTCGTGGGTCGCCTATGAGTCATCTTGTGGGTCAAGTTATTTAATTAGTCTTTGTTTTCGTTTTTTTGTTTGGTCTTAAATTGGTTTTAGAAATCAAAAATATTTTAGTAATTTCCTTTTTTAGTTCTAGTTGGTTTAGCAAGTCTCCTAATCCTATATAAAACTATATAATGCTTATAATTTAATAGAGTTGATCTTTTAGAGAATTTCAAGAGGTTTTGAAGCTTCTTTATGGATTGTATAATGCAATCAAACTCTAGGTGTGATGCCTAAGGGATTCTAGGAGTGATTTCTAGGCTGATCTTCTTCTTTCTTTTTCTTTTCTCTTTCAATTTACTATTATCGGATTACTATTCACAGCCCTCTAATGCGCATCTTTTAACCTCAAAACCCTATCCAATCACCCCCAAATCAACCCTAATCCCTTCCCTTACCTATTAGCCTTCAATTTAACCCTTTAAACCCTAAATTATTCATTGTTGAGGCCGTCAAATAACCTATGCTTTCAAAATTCAGTGCAGTGCTACATCACATCAACTTAGCCATTAGCCATTCTAATGAGTATGAAGTAGAAATGATCACCTACCAAATGAACTTAAAGAGATACAACTAGGACAAGTGTTGAGTCACATCCACAACATACAGAGTGTTAGGGTGTGATACTAGTGTCAGAACAGTTTTTGGCAATTGTATATCACCATTGAGGATGGTGTGCTTCTCAACAGGTTTAGGTTTCATAAGGTCTCCACTTTGAGTTTCCATTAGAGGTCTACAACTAAGTAATGGCTTAGTGAGGTGTAAGGGACACGGCCTACGTCTTTCATACAATATCCTCTTCTATATGGATGAACATTCAGTCTGAAACCATTATCAATAAGCCAGATTTCCTTCATCTCTTTCTATCAGTAGAACAAATTAATATTTGAACTCCGAAGACATTGACTAAGAGTTTCAACATGACAAACTTGCCACGAGAAGCCAAAATTAAAGATGAAATCTTTTAATGTTTTGCAGCTTAATATGAAATCATGTATACTTATCAGGGAAAACAAAAAAGAGAAAAGAAAAAGAAAGAGAAAGGAAAATTCTCGCAGAATATAAGAAGCCAATTAACATGTGATACAACCAATACCTATGAAGCATGGTTACTTCGACAAACATGCCGTACCATTACCAGGTACTTACCAACGTATGGTACTTCTGCATACATACCGGGTACACGAAACACGTGCCCAAGTTTTTTTTTTCTTTATTTTTGACGTACCCAAACGTACCTAATATATACCCAAACCATACCGTACTTCAATCGAGAGATAAAATTCCTTTCACTAGACTTCTTTTTTATTTTTAGTTTTATGTTTAACATGATTTTAAAATTAAGCTATAGTTTGTATGTTATTTAATATAATGACATTTAATTTTGGTTTATACCTTTACTTTTGGCATTAAATGTTAATTGTAGGTTGGATGTTAACAAATTAAACCATTTAATCAATTTTTGCATTACTCTAAATTAAAAATAAATATTTTTTACAAATGTACCAAGCCGTACTTGTACTCTATTTTTTTTGGATTTTACTACATCAATATACCCATATCGTACCAATAGCAGTACTCGTACTCATACCCATGCTTCATAGGCCAATACTAATCATACAAAAATGACATATAACAAAGGGGAAGGGGAGTTTCATTAAACTTCCTTATGCTGCCAGGCTTCCATTTTTTATTTTTTTTCATGCTATAAAACATGTCCCTTTGGTGGCGGTAGCAGCAAGAAATTGTTTCAATATGTTTGATTTAATGTCCCATCAAACAGTTTTGAGCCGTAAAACATATAGTTGTAATTTTTAAAGCTACTACATGTGTTACACATTTAAGCTTACATGGTAAATCATACCTCAAGACAGCATAATAAACTTCCATATATCGTTCATTAAATTCTCAGTTCGAAACAAAATATATTATCAAGCAGAGAAAGATGGGGAGTAGGACAATTAGAAGACACACCTAAAGTGGCCTAGAATGCCAGCAACAGCCATAGTCATTCCAGCAAAGTATGTGTATGTATCACCAACAAAAACTGATGAAGGATACCTAGAACAAAGCCAAGAGAGATTTTCAAGATCACATGATTATGCCATAAGAACATCTGCAGAACGACTAGGAAGGACAACAATGATCTCATTACCAGTTGTACGAAAGTAAAGCTAAGGAAGTGGCAAGTAACGGTTGCACAAGATAAATAGAAAATGCATGGGCCTGTTTATACTCAGGGTCCGAAGATACTCCAATTTGCATTACATTGTGTATCAAAATCTGCAAACCACTATTATGTGTCAGATTTCATAATAGATTACATTCTAATGTTTGTGTAAGGTTCAGCACTTACAGCAGACGCAATTACAACTGTCTGCCCAACTTCCAGGCCATTTAAACCAGCATGAATATTGATAGAGTTTGTACAAAAAATAGCCAAAAGCCACATATAGAGTTTATATATCCAGCCTGTACGCATCAGAAATTGTAGAAAATTAGAGTAATGAATCAAGCTATCGACAGAACTCAAGTAGCTAGTATGAATTTCATTATGAAAGACTCAGCTCACACAGTTAACGATTGTTTAAGGGATATAAATTTGGCTCGTACAGGGAAATGAAGTACCATATGAATAAGAAATTACACTAGTGGTACTTAAAAAGAAGAAAGAAAACAAAAGATCCCAGTTTTAGAAAGGAGTACCCAGATCCAAAACCTCAAGCCCAAGATAGTGAACGAGAGGCTTTGGTATAATAATAGTTGTATGCCCAGCATAGGCCATCAACAAAGGAAGAGCAGCAATTGATGGCAATAATAATTTCCTGTTCTTCAAAAATACATAAAATCACATAAAGATCTAGTTTAGAATCAATTCTGAATATAATGCAAAGGGGAAACAGTGCTCCCAAAATAAATGGGTCTCTAAACCTTCAAGATATGATCAAAATACTCACACTCTCCAAGGGACATCCAGGACATCATCTACAAATCCAAGCAATATCATGAAGCATACTGATGCCAATGCTGCATTGTACTCAACAAGCCACTGCACAAGTTCAATCTAAACTACTTGAAGCAAATAATGTTTTAAGAGTCCTATTGAATAATGCAAAAAAAAAGAGTTTCGATACCTTTAAAAGAAAAACAACAATATTACAAAAAATAAAAGATAAGACTAAAGGATGAAAAACAAAGGTACAACGAGATACGTTGATATGAAGGAATCTTCATCTGTTAAGCCACCTTCTTGGCATGGTTATCAAAATCCCGATCCGGATCTTACAATCCATTTGAGTACAATCGATCCGGATCGTGTAAAAAAATCCTTATAAGTAGGATCTTTCAATCCTGGTAATGGGATCTTATAGGATCGTGGAATCCCGATCCGAATCCAATCCTATCCGATCCAATTTACAAACCTTGTTTTGTATTTTATGACATATTTTATAGTAAATTTTATATTTGTTGTCTAAATACCAATTCACGTGGTCAAAATAAATGATAAAAATTAACTAATATTGAATCAAATAGACTAAGAAAAACAAACTAGGAAACAAACATTCAAATATTGCGGTAATTTAATAAAATTAACTAGTCGGAAAAAAAAACTTAGCTTTAGCAGAGTCTAAGGAGGATAAGATGATTGCAACTTTATCCCAATTTTTGAAGAGATTATTTTTGTGACTCGAATCTGCTCTACCAGGGATGCTAATGACAAACCTTATCATTCGGTTAAGCTGCTCTTTTGAGTTCTTAATCTATTTTCATATCCAACTTCATAAAATATTTTTTCTTCAACTTTTATGCATTCTTGTAGATTGTAAAGTATTTCGTTATAGAATTCTTCTTCTTCACTTTCTTTTTTGATGAAATACAAAACTTTTACTATCGAATTTTCTATTGTATAATATTATATGTACATTTTACACGGAGTATTATATTTTTCACAACATCTTCATTTCTTTTTAATAGAATATAGGCTCATTTTGTGTATACTTTTTAAGAAATATTTATTTAAATTAAATTATTATGTAATTTGTCTTTTTGGATAGGATCTTACGATCCTCGATTTGATTCTACGATCCGTTCCTATAAATACCTCTAACGATCCAATGTAGAATCTCGATTTTAACAATCTTGCTTCTTGGTTCCTTAAGCTAAAATGAAATGAAACAATAATTAGGTAATTCAATACAAAGTTGATATCCTCCCTATCCATATCACTTTGTTAGGTAAACTAGTCAGAGTAAGGCGAAATGATTGGTTCCTACCAGATAACTTTAGACTTAAAATAAGTCAAGAATGAACAAAACCAAATACTTCCTCATCATCTAACTAATACTCCTCAATACTTTAACAGCAGAAAGTAATGTGAATGTGATACAATTCTTTAGTCCATTGACCATAACCTCAAGTATTTAGATAACTGAAGATAAAGCCAAGTCACTACTCAACTAATCTCCACAAAAGCCTCATCCTAACCATGCAGGTTAGAAACAAACATCATTTTTTGCAATTCTAAGGTCAGTTTCTTCCATATGACAAGCTATGATGTAAGAACATTCTACATATACAAGTATGACAACAAAAATTCTGTAAGGCAGACTGGACATGGCTATGTGTCACGGGTTGCCTTGCAAGGCCACTCCGTGACATTTTGCTCGTGGTGGTGTGACCATTCAAGTGCTCAAGAGTAGCCTTTTGAAGGGCCTCAACGTGGCCTAACATTGGCCCCAAGCAGCCCAAGGCACGTAGGCCACCAGCAGCCAGCAAACAGCATGGCCGCAGCCCATGCCAGCAGCCAGCACTAGCTGCCAGCAGCAGCAACCAGCACCAGCACCAGCAGCCAGCAGCAGCCCATGCCAGCAGCCAACATGCCAACAGCCAGCAGCAGCATGCCAACAGCCAGCAGCAGCATGCCAGCAACCAGCAGCAGCAGCAGGCAACAGCAGCAGCACCAGCCCAGCAGAGCAGCCAACCAGCAGCAGCCAACAGTGCACAGTTTTGGCGCATTGTTTGGGCATTCAAATGAAGGAGTTTCGGGCTGAAATTTTTATTGTAAAAAGGCCTCGGGGTAAGTGTTTTCCCAACCAAGTTTCGTGATTTTTCTCAACTTGTGAAATTTATGAAAAATCATTATGACTCCTCGGACAAAGGCATGTTTCCTTCTGCCAGATGGCTAATTGCTTAACAAGCATATATAAGGGGGCAAGGTGTGCTACCTACCTACCTACCTCCCTCCCCGCCCAAACTGGGCTTCAAGTGAGCAACCTTGGGACAACTCAAGGGCAGGCTTTAGGCATCCAGAGAGGTGTCTAGAGTCTCCACGTGGGTTTGGGAGCCCCGTGGACGGTGCAATAATGTAAGCACAACGAGTGCCTCCCGAGGGAGAGGTTTGACACGTTGTCTCCCTTATGCCACGCGCTATGGCATCTTGGAGACTCGTTTTAGACCAAATGGGCTATCGAGGCACCACCAAAGTGCCAACTCAAGTGCTTGGTTTGGGTTCAACCTTGCATGAGGGGATCTCGTGGCTTAAGCTAAGTGATTGGAAGGCAACACCGCATATGTGAGCCATCGAATGAAGGCATCAAGCTATGCATTGACTAAGTCCATTGAGGGACTACATTATGCTGCAAGCGAGCTACAGAGTGAGACGTTGCCTTACTCATGCAACACGTTGGCGCAACGCTAAAGTGCGCAATAGCCTGAAGCGGAATCTAACACACGTTGGCACAAGGACTACGCCGTGGGCAAAAGATTGACCCTCGGTGGCTTGTGAGTTTCGCATGACCAAGTGGCCATCCAATATTGAGACATGCTTGACCCTATGGCACTTCGAGATGCTATCAAAGACCCAACATGCAATGTTGGCTTGTCGGCTAAGTCGAGGGCCTTCGCTAGCACATTATTGTGTGGCTAGGCACCTTGATGACATGAGCCTAAGTTGGGCGAGCACCTTGAAATAAGCTTGGCGCTATGAAGCGACTTATACCATGCTTGGTGCACTTGGGGCGTTAGGCCTGCTTGTGGCATCCAGGTGAAGACGGACCTTTCTTGTGAAGTTGTTTGCTTGACAAAGCATTGGGCCCTAATGTTCAAAACAGGTGAGATTATCAACACTCGATTTGTCAATGAGCTATGGCGGGCTTAAACTTGGTGGAGTTTGAGCGCCACACGAGCGAAAAATTGATCCGCTGCGCCTCTAAAGGAGTTGGCCCGTGACAATATGGCAAGGATAAGATTATATATTCAAACCAAAACAAACCAAACCACACCTTGTTATATATTAATAATATATCTACATATATAGGCAGCACATGAAACACTCTTCATTCTACCTTTCCCCCATTGAAACCTTTGTTACATAAACACTAATCACATTTCTTCTATATTTAACAACAGCGATGAACACCAATTCCAAAATGCGTCTTATCAATGTCTATAGAAGAACTAACCACATGTAAAGAATATGAAAGTTTACTCTAAATTATTGACACTCCCAAGATGTGGTAAATATATTGCCTAGGATAGGAGTACTTGACAATATCAATAACCTTATACGATATGTCATGGCATAGAGAAAATTCTGCCTCCTCGGAAGCATGAAAACACCTCCTAGGGTGCTATGTCAATGTCCCATATGTATTGACATTAACACCCGCAATACACATGTCCACACATGACATGCCATTTTTAAAAAAAATTATAAAATTGGACATGCTCTAGACACGTGGAATACATGTATCTATCACATAGACACACAAAAGACAAAATTCTTTCAATCTAGATTGGCAGCTCAATATTCTCAAAAATCCATCTATACTGCTCCTGCACGCATGAAAATGAGGCACAAAGGAGCATCCCCCAAGTTAACTCCACACTCCTACTCCTAAATGTGCAACCATACTCCAACAAACCAGAACTTTTTCACCGACTTTGACACAACCCAACAAATATTGTACATGGAATATAACATGCTCCACAACTCCCTAGCAACATCATGGGGCAGCCAAAAAAAGATACACAGATTTATCTGATGTGTACATGCAACACAAATGAGGTAGGTTCCCTCCCTTGCACCCCAAGACAGTCAAAATAACCTCCAAAGTTGCAGTCCAAACAAAAAAGGAGACGACAGATAGAACTTTCACTTGTCCAATCACCTTTTTGAAGAAAGGTTGGGTTCTCATATCCAAACAAAAGACCATTGTATAATTTCACATCAAACTTGCCCACCTTTCCTAGCTTTCGTATTGATAGAATCATCAACAAACTCCAAAATTTCCATAAAACATCTCAAAGCTCATAACATCTTCCAACTCCCAACACTGGAGAGCTCTCCTAAAACAAGGTTCCACCAATCTTCCCTTAATAAACCAAAGCACAATCCACAACCAATGCCTCACTAGGAGCAAGTTAATAAATAAAAATAAAAAATAAAAAGGCTAGAAAGACTTCCTTGAGATGTGCATGCCCACACCACCTCGACACACCAAAACAGATTTCTTTAACTATATCTATTACTAACTAACCCAATGCGTTCTAGAAATTCTTCCCTTCTAATGCTTTCCCAAGCCAACTCAACAAGATTTGACAATCGAACCGAACACCTACAATAGTGTTAGAGATAAGATTATTTTGTTAAAAATATCAGAAGATATGGAAGATATCAGAATATATGGAGATCCCATTATTTGTGCTTATCATGCTTTTTTGTATCTTTGATTTATTTCAATTCCTTAACTGAAGAGATTTGATTGTATCTCACACTGTATATATATATGGTGTATCATGTAATCACGAGTATCAAGTTGAGTAAGGCTTGGTTTGGCATAACCTAAAAAAGTTAAAAAGTTAAAAAGTCATTATCCTATTTAAGTCACATCATCTTATTTAAGTCACATCACCTCTCTACCACATCACTTCAAACCCAACCCATACTCAACCCATATTTCATAAAAAGTCAAAAAGTGCACTTATTTAGTTTATCTCAAACAACCCCTAAAAGATGTAGCCCCATAGGCTTTATGTGTGTGGATGTAGGCCAAGATTGGTTGAACCTCGTTAAACCTTTGTGTCCTTTCTTTTATCTTTTCTGTCTCTATTATCTCTCCATATTCAACCTTATTGCCTTACTACAAAATTCAATTAATAGCCCATGACCAGCAATTCTAAAATTTATCAAAATACCCATTGATTCTAAAAATAAATAGAATATATAAACATGGCGAACACCACACCACACCACAACACACCAACTTGAAACTAATATAATATATTCATATTCAACAACGTAACATTCCAAGAATAAGAAAGGAGAAAAAAGGAAAGTAAAGACAAGTTACTCACATGATAAAAGTAAGAGATGAAATCCTTATTTTGATAAGTAACAACAAACAATGAAATCATAAAAGGAAAAAGCTATTGAATAGAAAATTTGACCAAACAATCTAAAGAAACAGTAAGCTGGAGTGCTTACGTTTGAATCTGATGTAAAGTTGAAATACTGAAACAATATTGCCAACACTAAAAAAACAATCCCAACAGCAATACCCAATGACTCAGGCCTGCAAAACACAAAATAGCCACAATTAGTGAAGTTCACTAAAAGATGTATATAAAGAACAAGATATTATCTTGATATGATCTAATCACATAAAATGATGTGAGAAATAAAAAGGCTACTCAACCAGCTAAAGCATTTCACAACCACAAATTTCAGTGCAAAATCTGTATAGCATATGTACAGGATCACCATTCACTCTATTTGGATCGACGTGAGAAAAGAAAACAAAACAAATGATTGCAGTTTCTCACCTAGGTGGGAAAAGAAAGGAGCTGATTATGGTTTCTCACCATTCTGTTTGGATGAATAAAAGATAAAAGAATGTGGTTTCTCAGACTAAATAAGAGAAAAGGAAAAAAGTGTTTCATTCCATTTTACCAAAATAACCTTCCATATTAACCAAACATATATATAGTAATAGTATTAATAAGCTATTTTTCCAGATCTGACACCAAGCTACCATTGACTATAACCATTACAAAATGCTCACACTCAGCCTCTCCCTACAAAAGTTTTTAGCCATTAATCAGACACCAAAAGCAATTTGTTATATGATCACACATGATTAAAATAAAAACTTGATATAAAAACAAACAAAACAAAAAAAACAAAACAGAGTGAATGATCTTCGGCAAAGATGGAAGTCGTCCAGCAAAGGAGTCCAATGTTGTTCGGCAAGCAAAGTAGTTCGACAGTCTTCGGCAAGCAAAGTGAAATAGATGAATGTAAAAAATGAGATACACAGTCATCTGAAAACTATAAACTTATTATAGCAGGGGGTAAAGTTTGTCTCCCTTTTGTTTGTTTGTTTGTTTGTTTGTTTTTCATTGTTCTTAATAGAACATAATGCAAAACCCTCCAAGCTAAGGAATCCAGTTTATGATCTCCATAGGATATATAATACCAAAAAGTATCATTAGCAAAAACACTAGCCAAATCATGCTGAGACAACACAAACATCAAGGCCTAGATTAAAGGTAAACATTTTAAGAACTTAAACTATCCTTCAACATTAATAAACAAAATAAGAATCTAAAAGTTGCTTACTTCATTAAATCAACATGAAATTACAAAACCCACATTTCAGATAGAACATGCAAGTTGCAAATAAATGATCTAACAAATAACACCAAAACAGTCTCTCACACTTTGATTGAATAACGACTAGGAGTGCGCATGGGTTAGTTTTGTTTGGGTTGGCACTAAATTTAGAACCAACCCAATTATGATAGGTTTCAATTTTTTCAACCCTGGACCAAACCAACCCAATGTTGTTTGGGTTGGAACCACAATTCCACTATACTAAAATTATGCGAATCAATCAATAATAAACAATCAAAATAAACAATCTTTAATATTTAGACATAACACAAATAAAGAACAAAATATTATTTCACACAATAGGAAGTCCAACTCAAGCTTAAATACAACCAATGCAAATTAAATCCAGTAACATAGTGAATAAAATAAAATCAACTATTGTAAAATCCAACTCAAACTTCCAATACTTCCTTCGTTCAACATAAATAAAATTTTATGTAATATATATAGTTTTGGTTCTCGGTTGAGGCAAAGCCTAAATCACCAACCAACCCAATCCTATAGGGCTGATGATTTGAAGACCTAGAACCTGTTAGAGCATGTTTGAAGGTAGAGTCCACATCATAGATAAAAAATAAAAGAGATAGGTCTTAACATACATTAGATGGGCTCTCCACTTAATTAGATGGGCTCTCCACTTATAGGCTTAAGCTTTTAAGCGGGTATGGTGTTAGGTATGTGTATTGCTTTGCATTTGTGGGCTCCTCGATTCTGTAACAGAGCCGAACCAATGTAGTTAAAAACTGAATCTACGGAACATGGGATTTGTTCGGTTCTTCTGTTTACTGGGTGGTATTTTGTGCTCAAACTAGTAATCTAAAATTATCTCAAAGTCATTAATTTCAACACATAGTATGCTCAAGGATGAAGTTGCAAACGAATTAAAATCCAAAACATTCTCAGCTCATGAACTGTGACAAATTCAAATGTTTTCCTCAAAAAAAAAAAAGAACTCACACTTTGACAGAACCTTGAGGAGTGCCCTTCTTGTTGATATCGAAACCAAACAAATTGCGCCTCAAGACGTATTTGGAGGCGACGGGGATCATAATTAGGGTTAGGAAAAATCCAGCGGAGCTGAGGAGGGCGTTGATGAGGATCGATCGCTTCAGCTCTGCTTCGATGTTGTAGTGATACAAAATCAAGTACAAATACGGAACCAAGAAGAAGATCACAGACACTTTCAGGATTTGTCCCGCCTTCGACGGAGCGATCGGAGCCTCCGTGGTTTTGGGTTGAGTTTCGGTGGTGGTTGGAGGCTTCGCGGTGGTGCTGGTGCTGGCCTCCGATGTGGCTCTCTTCCGAGCTGCCATGAGGTCTCGTCTCCCTCTCTCTCTCTCTCGTTTGCTTCAGAAAAACTCGAATCTGTGAGCTCGGGAAAACACACACACACACAATCACTTGGAAAGCCTCTCTCTGTCTCTCTCGTTTGCTTCAGAAAAACTCGAATCCGTGAGCTCGGGAAAACACAGGCACACACTCACTTGGAAAAGCCCCTCTCTGTCTCTCTGTCTAATGATTCTGCGACATGGTCCTCCGTGAACAATCGGAGGGTTAAGATTTTTCCTCGTTAAAACGACGTCGTTTTAGCGTGAAATTTGCAAAAAAAAATAAAAAAAAACTCAGATTTGTCTCTGTTCTTTTCTTTTTCTTTCCTTAAGATACTTCTACTTCCTTATTTTAAAAAATATCTTCATAGAGTATCGATTGTCGTCGACTTTTGTGAAACCAGAGAGATACTTCTCAACCTCATCCCAGTTTCCATTGTGCACCTCATCCTCAAAATACTTCATGTTAAAGAAAAACTCAGATTCTTGTTCAAGCCTAAGTATTAAGAGGACCCATTTAAGGTAAAAAAGATCAATAAATAATCACCAAAAAAAAAAAAACTAGGAAAACTCATATGACAAATAAACAAACAAGTTGTATGCACATAAGTTCAATACAAAATCACCTACTTGTGAACAGTCTCTTTGAACTTTTCTTCATCTAGGAATTGTAAGATCAAGAACACAAGCTCTCTACTGAGAGATGTCATTGTAAGCACTCCGACTGTGAATCCAGATGAGCAAAAATCAGTAAAAATAAGCAGATCTACAAACCCCTCTTCCCCAAAAACAAAAAAATCTGGGATATATATATATATAAGGAAAATGAGTAATTAGGTGGCAGTGGGTCCCACCAGTAATGATGTGATGTTTTGATCTTGGAGTTGTATTTTTTTTTTTTTTTTTTTTACTTTTTTAATGCATTAGTGGTATTAGTGGTGGTGTTTTTAGTGGGATGAATCATTGTTGTACATATAAATATATATCCAAAAAAAACCCAGGTCAGATACCAGAGGCTTTATTAATTTTATAATATAACTTGTTTATTTTCCCAACAATGAATTGAAGTAAATATAAATTAAAATAGCAAGAAAAATCAAAATCTAAAAATTTGAAAACTTTACTTACCCAGTACTTAGATCATTAAAGTGATCTTCAATTTAACACACACAACTACATTTAGTTTGAGCATATACACAGACAAAACATGAAACCCAGAACTAGTTGGTAAAAAGTAAAGAAAACAAAAATTAGGGGGTTTTTTTTTTTAAAGAGAATCAAAGACACAAAAGCAGCTTTAAAATTGAGGGAATCAGAGATGCAAAAGAAGATTAAATTAACACAAGCATCATTCAGTTTCTTCAAGACAGAATCAAAGACGATGGAGATCGGCAGACATAGAGATCGGCGAAGGAGATTGTTCAGCTCGTCGACGGATCGAAGATGAAGGCAACGATAGAAACTCTTCCAGATCTCCGCGGCAACTGTGGAGCCATCTCGGCGACGTTCAACTGGGTTTCATTTGATTCAACTAGGTTTTGGGGAAAGAAAAAGAAGAAAACAGAGACAAATCTGAGTTTTTTTTTTTGTTTTTCAAATTTCACGCCAAAACGATGTCGTTTTGGCGAGGAAGAATCTCAGCCCTTCGGTTGTTCACTCTAGGAGTTCACTCTAGAGAAGAAACTCTAGAGGAACCCCACGCCCTCCTTCGGCAACGTTTAAAAATTATTAAATTTTCCTATTATTCTTTTTATTTTTTTAAATATGTTTTTTTATACAATATTAAAAAATTATTTAAATAATATGCACTTAAATCAGGTCTAAATCCACATAAGATGCACTTGGTCAACCGTGCGCGAACCCAAGTGCTGATGTAGCCAAGATCAAATAAATTAAGAAATTTATACCTACATCACTAATTCAATGACTTGTACTTCTAAAATTTAATTTTTTTATTTTATAATTTTCTTATCGTCCTCATTTATAATCCTTCTTCTTCTCCTTCTCCTTCTCCTCACACTCAAAACTTAAAAAAAAAAAAAACAAAAACAAAAACAAAACTAGAGGTGAGCGTGGATTGATTGCGGCCACGGAACCTGAGAGGGAGTTTTTATGAACATTAGGGCCGAGCTAGGCCCAGGTGTAGTAATGCACCGATCTATGGGCCGTGGTAAAAAGGGCTTAGCAAAGTGGACCATTGTTGTTAGCTTGGTCCAAGTATGGTTACAATTACCACGGTCGTAGTGGTGATATTTAGCTCGGTCATAGTATTCGGGGCCGAGGTGCTTGGGCTTCTTAAGGTGGACCTTGCCCTTGTTAGCTCGGTCAAAACTTGCTGCAGTTAGCTCGGTCTAAACAGACAAAATCGAGGTACAAGTGAAACAAGAGCAGAGCTATGTCGTACAATTGGGAAGGCGCTGGATTAAGTATGACAAAGGGCTAGTGTTACCTGGGTCATACTGTTATCCAACCATGGTAAAACCATCTCACTTGGTTTAAGTAGTGAGGGGAGTGTTGAAGGATAAGCATTATCTTTCAGGAGTGTGATTCCTATGAGGACTCTATATGGAGGAATAAGAGTCTTACTAGGATTGTGCCAGGCAAAAGCTATAAAAGCTCTCAACATAACCTATGTACAGGTAACACAACTTTGATTTTCGGAATACACAGAGCTTTTGTCTATTTGTCTATTTTACTGACTTAGGCATCAGAGAGGTATCCGGCACACACTCGCCGGCTAGCTCACGTTTGTGTTTTCAGGGAATAAAGCGACGACGTTTGGAGGAGCGAAAACTTGATCAACAGGATTATACGAGAACATTATTTCGTGTTCATACAATTGGCGTCGTCTGTGGGAATTCCACAAAGAACAAAACCTCTTGATCAAGCTTTCCACTCTAGTTGGAAGCAATGGCGCACAATGAAGACTTGCCGCAATCAGCTATTGATGGGCAAACCCCGGAGGGGGGTGGGAGGCGCGAAGGTTTGCCTTCCATCCCTCCCATGATGGGTTTAGAACCCCAACGACAGAACCCCCAGAGGGATGCAAGAGGGAGACGGGGCGGCAGTCCCCGTCGCTCTCAAAGTCCTGAAAGACAGAGACGAAGGATGGACCCTCAAGTTCTGGAGGATCGCGTGAAAGAGCAAGACGAGTTAATAAGGAGGATGGCGGCAGACATGGAGTCAATGAAGTGCTAGATAAAAGAAAAAGGGGTGGTGACAGGAGAGAGGTACAAAGGTAACACGCCCCCTCGCCACTCGGAAGATCGTGGTAGGCATACCACACTATCGCAAGCAGAAAGTAGAAGTCTTAGAACAGGCGACACTCAATCGCGGACTTCTAGGACTCGTTACTTCAGGTCTGAGAGAACGAGAACTGAGAGGTCGTGTACTGAGGGAAGCACTTATCGGCCCTCGCACACGCACCAGACGTCATCTAGGCACACGGAGTTACCTAGATCATCTGACTTGCGAACTGTGCTTGAAGAAAGGGCTCGATGGAAGGAGGACACTAAGGCTCGCGACCCGCACAGAGTTTCAGCCCTTCAACGGTTAGCCCCTCGGACGCATGGTAGAGTCGAGGTAGAAATACCAATGTCGCGCCTTGCTTACGAACCAGCAAACAAAGTATTAACAAGGTTACAAAGCTCACCATTCGTTCCGGCAATTGAGAATGCACCATTACCCTCAGGCTTCCACCAGCCCAAATTCACCACTTATGAGGGGAAGTCCGACCCTCACATGCACCTAAGCCACTTCCGCCAGGTTATGGCAGTATACCGGCGAAACGAGACTTTAATGTGCATCCTATTTCCATCCAGCCTTGGCGACCTAGGTCTAACTTAGTTCGAAAGGCTACTAGAAGGCAGCATCACCTCCTGGGCACAATTGGCAGAGGCGTTTATGACTAGGTTCAGAACAAACACCAAGACACCATTGGAGATCGATCAGCTACTCTCCATTGACATGGGCGACAAGGAGACGTTGAGATCCTATAGCAGTCGCTACTGGGAAACCTTCAACCAGATTGGGGATTGCCCCACAAACCTCGCCGTTGCACAATACAAACGAGGCATGCCAGTTGGTAACAAATTGAGGGACTCAATTACTATAACGCCACCCCTTACGATGGAGGCCTTAATTGAGAGAGTGCACCAACATATTCGCGTGGAAGAAGATAGCGCCCGTGCTAAAGCGAAATCTGGCACAACAGCAATGCCAGATAAAAAGACTACAGCAAAAGTCAACACGGTAGAACAACCAAGCAAGAATGGGCGAGGCAGGCGGGCCAACAGAGAGGACCCAGACAAAAGGAGGTTAAGAGTTCGCACTGCCATTACCACAGTGTTCAAAAAACCAATCTACCGGATTCTCAGTGAGATACGCAATGAACCTTTCGTCCGATGGCCAGCTAAGTTGGGAGAAGCACAAAAAGACTATGACGAGAGGTCCCGGTGCACCTTCCATGATGAAAAGGGGCACCGCACTGAAAATTGCACGCCGTTGAGGCAACATTTGGAAGAGTTAGTGGCAGCTGCGCACCTGGACCAGTACATAGAAAGAGGGACACAACTAGCCCCCCAGAACCACAACAACCCAAACGGGATGCCGGTCGACACTCCACCTCAAGGCGTAATTAACGTAATATATGGGATATTCGAACCTGAGCGGATATGTGAGCTCAGGGGGATAATAAAAAAGGCTGAGCACTTAAGGGAGGTATTAAGTGCACAACCTACCATCAAAAAAGGGAGAACAGAGGCCACAAATGTCATATCTTTTTCGGACAAAGATTTAGCGAGGATATACTGCCCTCACAATGATGCACTGGTTGTCACTCTACGCGTCAAGAATTTCGACATCAAGCGGATTTTGATTGACCAAGGAAGCTCATGTGAGATCATGTATTACGAAACCTTCAAACAACTAAAACTGGAGGACAAAGACCTGGCACCTGCAAC
Source organism: Camellia granthamiana (assembly GCA_036172215.1). NCBI lineage: Eukaryota > Viridiplantae > Streptophyta > Magnoliopsida > Ericales > Theaceae > Camellia > Camellia granthamiana. Next base: position 19,714,843 of record CM069914.1, read on the forward strand.
ATCTCCCCTAATTGGATTCAACTCAATGCCAGAATGGCCAGTGGGCAAGATAATCCTCCCAGTCAAGGCAGGAACCATGACAAAACAGATGGAATTCTGGGTATTGAAAGTCCCTTTCACTTACAACATAATCATGGGAAGGACATGGTTGCACGCCATGCGATCGGTAGCGTCAACCTACCATCAAGTATTGCGGTTCTCCAATGAAGCCGAAGTAATTGAAGAGGTCTTTAGAGACCAAATTATGTCCAAACAGTGCTTCATCACAGTAAATGGCAACTGCGCTGCAAAAGGGTATGTACAGATGGTGGAAGAGCCTGAGAGCAATGAACTATTTGTGGATGTTGGCAAGGTAGCTGAACAGAAGGCAGTGGAAGACTTGGTACAGGTAAGGATAGATGAAAAAGACTCAGAAAAGTTCTTTTTGCTTGGCTCGTCTTTGTCCAGCACTGAGAGAATAGAGGTCATGGAATTCTTAACCTCTAACATCGAAGTGTTTGCCTGAACGCCGTATGACATGCCTGGCATTAACCCAAACTTCATATGTCACCAACCGAATATCCACCCAATTGCCAGACCAATTATACAGCGCATTCGCAGATCAACACTCCACCATGCCGAGATAGTGACGGAAGAAATGGAAAACTTGCTGGAGGCAGGAGCTATCAGAGAAGTGCACTATCCCAGGTGGATCTCCAATACCGTAGTAGTGCCAAAGAAGAACGGAAACTTCTTTCCAAATTTGGAAGCCTTACCTAAAAATTCCAAGTGTGCTAAGAGATATCCCTCTTTTAGTGAAGATTGCTCAGTTTCGGTCCAACCGGAATGATGCCCAACTTCAACCAATCATATCTCCTCCATCCGGACTCGGCTTTAGAAGATTCTCAAGTGAAAAATGAAGCCCCGGAAGTAAGCTTTCCAAAGGTGGTGGCCTCATATCTGAAGTCCAAGTATTCAAAAGGATAGGCTTGATTTAGCGAGGGTTGTTCGACTCTCTCTTAAGGATTCATACCCAACTTCTTCCTCAACTAGGTTTCTTCCCTCTCCTCTTCTTTTCTTCAAATCCAAACCCCTAAACAAGGTGTTTTGAAAGATTTTTCAAAGATTTCATCTCTCTTTCATTCATTTCCACTTTGTCCTCGCTCGGTTTACCGAAAAGCGCAACATTTAACGAAATGCGAGCCTCGGAACATCGTAGGAACTTTATTTTAAAAATATTTTGAAAGAGAAGTTTTTAAGGTCTAAAAACCATCCAAAATAGCTTTGGTCCAAAATGGGGTGTGGGGTTAGGATTTGACTCTCCTCTTGCCGAAGAAATCGAATCTCTGCCCTGCACATCTTTCATCACCAAGTAAACCATCAGTAGCGCCCAAGTCTTAAGGGCGGTCAAAAATGGGGTGTCTACAGTTGCCCCTCTTTGACAGAGCTCGGAAGTCATGAAATGACATGAGTGAATGTCAAAGCCCAGAGACGACCCATTTTTGAGAAGGCCGAAGACTTGGACAAACAAACAAAATACAGATACAGAAATAAGCCCACAGGATGCCTACGTATCCCTTTGCAAGGAATCAAACCAGCGTAGTTCAGGGGCAGGATGCAAAATGATATGCAATATTACAAAACAATGTAATAATATACAATGTATTTAAATGATCAAACCACAAGCAGTGCAAAACCACACAAATATCATAAAGGGATGGAGATGCAAAATCAAACTACGTTTATCATAAAAAAGGTGCCAGAGCATTCTAACCACAATTCTCCTTAGTGGGATAGGTGCATACACAGACAGAACTATGTGTTTCGCAGCAAGAATACAAGTAATTGGGTGGCATGATATAAGTGAGGAATGATCTGCTGAGGAAAGATCGTGATCCTACCTGCTAAATGCAACAAAACAAACTACAATGCAATGGATGCAATGGATGAAATGAATAAGGCACGCGGCCAAACCATATTTTGCCTCGAAAAGGCATAAACACAAAACAGACCACGTCTAACACAGAAATGGTGCCGACACCCTCAGACCACAGTTCTCTTAGTGGAATAGGGGCATACGCATAATCACAGAACCATGCTTTAACGAAAGACAGTATGGGCGCATGCCAAACTAATCTTAACATGGAAAGGATGCAAGCGATAAATGGACAATGCAGTATATGCATGCAATAAATGCTATATACAATGCAATGTAATAGACGATGTAGTAACTAGGAAGTGAAGGTACCTCACAGGGGCAATTGGCAATGACTCACATCGGCAATGTCTCACCTCATGCTAACGGGGATCTTCCCCTTCTTCTCGATTGAACCACAGGTACTACTTTTCTTCCTGGCTATGGTCGCAGCTTTCCCTATTCTCCAACAGGGTGACAGACTAGGTTGGTTCAGTATCCAGAATTGAGGCGCATACACATGCTATCTCAATCTATGGGGCTGCCATATAGATTTCAAGCCAAGGATACACCTCTGGGTATTTAAACCAGACTTTAGTCTTAGAAATCCCGAACTTTTGCGTTCTAGGCATAAGCCATTCAAACTCTAGTTTCCACCGTCTTAGTTGATCTCCTAGGAACTTACTGCAAACACAGACAGGTGGCTATACCAGACCACCGGAAGTCGTTCGAGCACGACAAACACCAAAGGAATTGCACCTTTAGAGGATTTAAGGTCTCTTAGATCAGAGGGTGCATAAGACAGTGCGAGGGGAGATGCAAGATTTAAGGTCTCCTAGACCAGAGGATTTAAGGTCTCCCAGACCATAAAAAAAAATAGATATGATGCAATAGATAATAGATGCGATGTAACAGATAGTATAGTAGATGCAAAGGGTGAACACACTCCAACCACGCTGGAATCGTGAGAGAAGGAAGAACAAAGAAAACCAATCAGGAGTGCATTCTTCGCAACCTGAGATAAATTTCAAACACGCTGAAATCATGTGAGGAAAGGAACACTCTAACCACGTTGAAATCGTGAAAAGAGATCCGAAAAACCGCTCGGGCTCGCGCTTCATGCGTCCCGAGATGATACCCGCCCAAGGCCACGCCTCACGCGTCCTGAGATAAAACCTGCCCAGGGTCGCGCTTCACACGTCCTGAGATAAAACCTGTCCAGGGTCGCACTTCACGCATCCTGAGATACAACCCGCCCAGGGCCGCGCTTCACGCGTCCTGAGATAAAACCCGCCTAGGGCCGCGCTTCACACGTCTTGAGATACAACCCGCCCAGGACCGCGGTTCACATGTCCTGAGATACAACCCATCCAGGGCTGCGCTTCACGCGTCCTGAGATACAACCCGCCCAGGGCTGCGCTTCACGCGTCCTGAGATACAAGAGATAGGTACCAGACTGTACCACAAATACACAATTGTAGCGAAATTGTGCGCTAGATGCACAAAGTAAATAAGTATGATAGATAGCAGTCAAACTGAACCAGAACTTCTCTTGAATGAACCGTACATACAATATCGTGCCTGCACAAAAGAGAGATTTTGACAAGTATGATATAATAGGAACACATGATCAACGCTATATCAAGATACAATTTCAATACAAGATAAACGCATGCACATATGATGCTAATGGAAAGGTGCATAACAATGCATGGGAGATGTGCATAACAATGCAAGTGAAGCGATGCATAACAATGCAGGTGGGACGGTGCATAACAATGCAAGAGAAAAGTGCATAACAATGCAACTGGAACGTACATAACAATGCAGGTGGAGTATGCATAACAAAGCAACTAAAAGGGTGCATAACAATGCAGGCGGAGTGTGCATAACAATGCAAAGAGAACAATGCATAACAATACAAGTGGAGAAGGTGCATAACAATGCAAGTAGAAGGGTTCATAACAATGCATGTGAAGTGTGCAAAACAATGCAAAGAGAATGGTGCATAACAATGCAAGTGAAAAGGTGCATAACAATGCAACTGGAACATGCATAACAATGCAGGTGGAGTATGCATAACAATGCAAGTAAAAAGGTGCATAACAATGCAGGCGGAGTGTGCATAACAATGCAAAGAGAATTGGTGCATAACAATGCATTTTCAGTGCAACATCAACAGCATGTTTGAAGTAAAATACTGAATAAAGAAATACACGCCTTAACGAGACCAATTCAAACGCAACCTCCGATTTACCTCTCGAAGGACTTGGCAACACGCTCAACTTAAAAGGGTACACCTTGTTCATATTGGCGAGAGATAACATCTGCATGTGAAAACCACGGATGCCGCTTTTCTTCCCGATCATATTCACAACTTTCCCTATTCTCCAACGGGGTGGCAGACTAGGTTGGTTCAGTATCCAGAATTGAGGCGCGCACACGCTACCTCAACCTATGGGGCTTCCATACAGATTTCAAGCCGGAGATACACCCCTGGGTATTTAAACCAGACTTTAGTCTCGAAAATCCCGAACCTTTGCGTTCTAGGCAACAGCCATTTGAACTCTAGTTTATACCGTTGTAGTTGGTCTCCTAGAAACTCATTGCGAACACAGCCAAGATGCCTCTGGCAGGGAATGGTACTCAAGGAGAGCACTTCTGATCTCCATTCTGACTTAAAGCAGGCTTAATCTTGAGCTTGAGGTAGAGGCACACTCATACTTCGGAGCATTGACAAGACCTGAAGAGGTACACACGGAATGCAATCTCGGAACTTGCTGAAGGTGAAACACACTCAGATGCTTCAAATTTTTCCTCTTTTCTTTTGCTTTGCAGTCCGAAACCTATATAGCTTCAGATAGGTCCTTGTTTTACTATTCTCACATGACCTGGGTTGAACCCTACAGTTTATGAAAGAACCAAATCTTGTTTTGTACATATGTAGAGAACAACACAGCATTCTGAGCACAAAACGATTCATTTTTGAAATTGAAATTGAGAATGAGTCTTTAACCGGGTATTGAGTCTACGACTGACCACAGCAAAAATGACTCAACAACAGAAAACAAAGGTAAAACAACCTAAACACATTTGTTGACATTCGAAATGACTCAAAACAAGAATCGAGACAAACAAAAACACAACAAAACACAAGACTCAAAAGTGCACAGGGAGCCTGTTTCTCCGGGTATTATTTCCCACCCTTTTTCATTTGTGATTCTCACATCACTCTAGCACTCAATCTCTATTTTTCTGAAATAGCCATTTTCTCACCTTTTCTCTCAGCGCACATCTCTCTATTCTTCAATCTCTCTTATTTTTTATCCCTTCCCGGGTGGTTTATGGATAAGCAAGAATGGGCTCTTGTCCCTAGTATTCAACTAGATTCCCTTCTTCCGCTTACAACAGTGAACTTTCCCACAGAGGGGTTGTGACGCGGCTGGATGTGCAGCAGATCTGCAACTGACAATGGTTGACGACGCCCTTGGCCAGTATGGATGTGATCAGACCTGTCTAGATGAGGGAGTGGAATATCCTGATCCATTCCATTTCGTGCTTCGCATTTGGCTTGATACCTCGTTGCTCAGAGGATGTGAGAGCTTTCTGCCCCTTGCTGTTAACTTCAGTCATGCCTTTTCTAGCAAATAGAATGCCCTTTTCCGGCAAGTATGTTGACAATGGGGAAAAGACAGAACACCTGACTCAACTGTGCCTCTAGTTCATCATTTTGACCATTTTTTGTTTTGGCTATCTACTAAAACGATTTTGACCAATATGAGAGTTAGATTAACATGTTTCTTCAATTTTCTGATTTGAAATCATGCAAGTTAGATTGTGAGCACTGAAAATTTTCCTTGTTTGGGTCCAAGATACGGTCCAGTTTTGGGAAAAATAGAATAATTTTTGAAAAAATTAGTCAACCTCATTAAAAATTCTCAAAACTGTTTTTACAAATGGCCATGGCTCGACCAACACAGAATTTACTCTTGAGATGCACAACCTTAAATCCAAAATAATGAAAAATTGCCTCTTTGCCTGAATGGCACTGAACGGCACCAAATCTAGCAACGAAAAGTTGCCCCTTGTTTGAATGGCAACCGATGGCAACGGAAAGTTGTCCCTTGTCTGAATAGGGCCGCAGCACACTGTAACCAGTCCTTATAGTGACAATCACAATCGAACTCTCAGATACAAGGAAGACAAAGATAATCAGAACCATTACACAGACGCAGTCGATTTGGAAGTGTTTATGGCTGGACTTCAGAATGAAGTTGCCTACATATCCCAAAGATGGGAATCAAGCCTGACGTAGTTCCGGGGTAAGGTACAGTTGGGTATTAACCTCTCCTTTTGCACTCTAACTTTTGCCAAGGCCACCCTTCCGGGTTTTCAACCTTGCGAGCTTTGTTTTTCTTTTCTTTTCATTTCTTCTTTTCTATTTTTCATTTCTTTTCTTCTTTTTTCATCTTTTTTCATTTTCTTCATTTTTTTCTTCTTTGATTCTTTGCATTTTTTTCTTTTTTGTTCTTTTTCTTTTTCTTGTAGGATCTCGAAGCCATCTGAATCCAAAAGAATGGCTGTTGTTCATTGATGATGTAGAAGTCCATCGAATAGGGGCTGAATTTGCCCCTAGTGTTGTGGATAGGAACTCAATTGTCCTTCAGCAATACTTTCTTCTTTCCTCCCTTCTGGGATTTAGCATTCTTGTCGATCTTCATTGGTTTGCAGAATGATCCATCTTTGGCTCTTCGAGCACATTTGATATTTTTTGCCCCTAGTTCAAGGGCTGCTTCTTATCCAGCTTTGCAAGCTTTCTTTTGATCATATCTGACCTTCTTGATTTGACTTTCTTGTCCCTAGTTCGTGGGCTGCTTCAAGTATGGCCACACAGGTCTCACATTATGGTTGACCTTTGAACATTCTGAATCCAAGTTCAAGGTCTGAAAGCTAGGGGTCGAGTCTCGAGGCTGAGAGCGATCCTAGGCTACACAATCTCAAGAGCGATTCCACACAGGTCTTCGCAGGACCGTGCAAAACATTTTTTGAAATCTTTTAAGAAAGTGCCTAGTCGCTCGCGCTGAAGACAATGTGAAGCCGATCTGGATCAAGCTAGGATCCTTCTCAGTACTCACGTTAACAAGCATGATCTCAATCATTAAGGGCTCAGCATGCCTCTCTTTCTCTCGGTTGATCAAATTTTTACAAATCCCGAGGAATTCCTTCCTCTTTGTTTTCATCACAGTGTTCAAAAAGTTTTGAAAAACTTAGGTTAATGCAATAATTTCAAGGCACAGAAAAGCAAGTGAAATGCACTGTCATTTCATTCAAACTTGCTGGCATAATAGATTGAAGATAGCAACAAACACAAAAGTGTGAAAATCACCGCTGTTTCATTCAGATCTTCTGGTGTAACTGGCTCCACGGCAGAAACAGACTTAAAAGAGTGTAAAAGACAAACACAAAACAAGCAAGTGATATCCGAGGTAACACCACTGAAATCACCCGACTCTAACAAAACAGGACTGACTCGATACAATAAGACAGACTTGACTGACTCAGTACAAAAATACTGACTCTATACAACACAACAAAACTGACCCAATACCCAAGTCAGAAAGTAAAGTAAACAACATTTGTACATTGCTCAAAATAGTGTGTGTCATCCCCAAGTCTGGAGTAAACCGAGCGCCATCCACAGGTGGTTCATCCCCCGATCAAATGATCACATTATCTCCCAAGTTCACTGATCCAGTGTCGATAGACTCTGCAGAGCCTGGTGCGATGATGACTTTATTGTCAATCAGATCTTGTATTTCGTAGTGAAGATGGTAACAACTATCCGTGCCATGACTGGTTTGTTGATGAAAGGCACAGTACTTGGCCGGATCATGAGAGGGAGGAAGCTTGTTTGGCAGTGGCCGCGGCTCCAGGGGTTTCAGATCCCCTTTTCTAATCAGGATCCTCAAGGCCGCTGATAGAGACATGTACAGTGGGGTGAACACCCTTTGGCCCCGAGGTTGGTGTTTTGAGGTTTGTGGAGTTTTGTTGGATGCACCAACAAAGGGATTGACAGGCGCTGACTGGGTTTGCTGATCTCTTCCAAGCACGAGATTAGAGCTGAAAGGAACATTCTTGGTACGATGGCCCTTCTCCCGGCTTGCCCCTTGATTCAAACTGTCCCCAACTTGAGTAGCGAAAGTGTCATTCATAGCCTTTGCAATAACTGCAATCACCTGTTGTTTGTCCAACCCTTCGACTTTCAAAGCCTCAACAGCCCACAGAAGGTGTTCATGAGGATCAATGTCTACCCCTACCTTGTTCTTTCCACTCACTTCTACTTTGCCAAGGGATTAGCCTTCTTCAAATGCAGCCCGTCCCAAGATTGGGGAGCCTTTTGACATGAAATTCCCGGTATGTGGTGTGGTCGATGACGGAGCCAATATCCCAAAGGCTAAATCTGCCACAGTTCTCTGAAGATCTTCGATCATTCTCATCAGCTCAGAAGTAGTGGGCTCACGGGTTTGAGATGATTGGGGTCCAGGTGCATCCATCATGCACAAGTTCGTGCTTTCCGGGATAAACACCTCAGGCTTGGGTAGATGGGCCGGGGTGATGTATATGCTCGGGTTGTAGGTAGATGGCAATATATGGATGAGGTTAAGGTAGGCAGGAGATGTTTGGTCATTGGGACCTTGAGGCGGAGCTATCGTCCGGTTGTCGATGAGATTCTGGACCTCATGACGAAGGCGGTAACAACGATCGGTGCCGTGACCGCGCTGCTGATGATACACACAGTATTTGGAGGGGTTATGCCTGGCAGGGAGTAGGTCAAGCAGAGGTTGAGGATCAAGGGGTTTAAGATACCCTTTTTCCATCAGGAGTTTTAGTGAGCTGGTTAGGCTCATATAGAGGGGAGTGAAAGTTCTACCCTGAGCTCGGGTTGGGTCAGCTATTTGTAGGCTTGGTTTGGCAAAAAGGTCGGCTGTGGCGACTGTATTGATTTCGGTGGGTTCGGGAATAGTGCTACTACCAGTATTAGTACTCCCTGCAAAAACCCTCCTTATCGGTTCACTTGTTCTGGGAATGATCCCACTGTTGAACGCATTCTCGACCTGAACCCCCAGTTCATGCAAACTTTTGAAAGTGAATAGTGGAGTGACTATCAACTTTCGCAACATATCATGCTCGAGGTTTCGCACCACTATCCGCACTTGATCCCTCTCAGAAGGGCGATCTGTCATCTGTGCTGCCTTTGCTCTCCACCTCGCAACAAATTCCACAAAAGGCTCTATAGGATTCTGGTGGGTAGCTTCTAGCTCTTGAGTGGTCATTTCGACTTGGGTATTGTAAGAATACTGATCAACAAAGGTCTCAGCCAGTTCTTCCCAGTTTTGCTTCACTTTATCCTCCAACTTAGCGTACCAAGTAGCTGCTACACCCGACAGGGTTCTTCCATACAGAGAGAGTTTCTGTGGCTTAGTCAGACCCATCGGCTTCAGGACATCCAAGAAAAGTCGGATATGTACCATAGGATCTCCAGACTCGTCGAAACAGTCAATATGTGGCATTTTGAATCTGTCTGGGAGTCGTACGACAGCCTCGGTGTACCAATCCTCAATGTCAGAAATGGAGTTAAGGCCCTGTGCCTTTTTGAATTGCTTCTCAAGGTTCGCAATTTTCACTGTAGTCAGATTGAACTCATTAACATCAAAGGGATGAAGCCTCTCAGTAGGCTGCACCAGGGGTGTGGAAACTCGAGCTTGAGCCAACCCTTCTTGGGGATCCGGACCATGCAAATCTTCAGCTGGCAGAAGTGGGTCAAAGTTCGGCTGGGGTCCCGAGACCGGATGTGTGGCAGATGCCCCAGATGGGCGTTGCATTTCGGTATTGGTCTTATCCTGCACAGCAGTTCCCTGATTTAATGCCGCTATCACGGCCACAACTTCTTCCGAACCCTGTGCTATCACGGTCTGTCGAGTTTGAACAAAGGTGATGCGACTGGTGACTATCGGATCAGTTGAACCGGTGAGCCCTGACTAGCCCTTCTCTGCCTTGCCTTAGCGAAGGAAAACACTGGCTGCTCTGAACTAAATCTCTAACCTGACAAAGTCCATCAGCACAAGTCCAATGTACCGGAGGGATATTCGGAGCCTTCTGAAGCTATAGTTCCAAGACTACCCTAGCAAAAAAGAAAACAGGCAGCATCTCAGCCTAATTTCACCAGAACAGATATAAGCATAGTTGAATGACTGTGCTCTCTACTGAATTCTGTCCAAAATTCTGCTTGTAAACTGATACCCTCAGGTAAAACTGATTCTTCAAATGCTGATGCCCGCAGGCCTGATACCCAGACTTTGCAAACTGATACATGCATTCCTGTAGAGGCACACTTTAAAAGCACATAGCAAGCAAATGAAAGCCAAAACACCTCTATGGAGGGGTAGGGTTTCCCTGTCCTATTTTGTCAAGAGCTAGGGTTTCACTATGCACGCAGCGGTTTCAAACAACCTATAATCGGGTAAGCAACCTGTCTTAGCTTGGAATGGTCACTACAGTTTCCGATATGCACTAGGTCGAATGGTCAAAAAGGGTGCCCCGGTAAAAACCGGGGTTTGTGTTCCCGTCATGGCAAAGCGCACAACCGGTCAGCCTTATGGCACGCTTTTCAAAGCAAGCCTCCGGCAAACCGTTCAGGAATAGCATACGGCAAACACGGTATCCTAGGCGCACCAATGCAAATGCAATGCAAAGAGACATATAAGTGTAAACAAAACAACATATCATGAGTTCGAGTCAAGTTCTCTAATTCCCCACCAGAGTCGCCAGAAACTGTAGACCGCCTGAACGTCACGGCTCCGCGCGCGAAGGCGCGAAATTCGTTTTGTTCATTAGCTACTACAGCTCGGACTCAATGTCACTGTTCTGAATCTAATCTTACAAAGTGCAATGCAAGATTGATAAATCACCAAAGAGTCCAAATCCGGCAAATCGTTTTGGAAAACTGATTTTAAGAAAGAAGTGCCAAACATGGACTGCTTTGCCAGATACAGAGTCGCCACCTAAATATTTTATTTTGGGAAATTTAGGAAACCCTGACTCGTGCCTAAGGCCACGTGTCCGTCATCACCAAAGTTGCCTCGGGTTGGGAACTTGGGTACAAGAGGGGAAGGTCATGCAATGAGCACCCCCGCTCGCACGATCTAAAGATCGATCTTTACTAACATGTTATTTTGTTTTTAAAAACACATGTGTTCTTATTCCAGTTTATTAACTAACCTAACTACGTGATGCGCACAGCATACAAGTATAGATTAGATCGCCTAAATTAGAACAAAACATTTCATATTTGTTTGTTTAAAAATGGTTTGAAGGTGCTACTTGCAAGTAGGCTAAGACGTGAATTTGCCACCCTCAAGTGGGCTTAGAAAACATGATTTTGCCACTCTCAAGTGGGCTTAAAACTCGCATTTCAATGAATTGTTTCAATTCAAGCAATCCAACCTTCACCCACAGGCATTCAGGTAGTTATATCATTTAAGCAAATAGCCTCATGGCAAGCATGCTAAACATGGCAACACTTACACGCATGCAAGATGCTAAAACATAAACACTTACAGTGTACTCTGAGCCAAAACAACAACTAGTTAGAAATCATGCATGATCCTAGTTCATGTTAAGATGGCTAATGCAACACATGCAAAATGCAACTAGAAATAGGCTCGGCTATTCTAAGATGGCATATGAGATGCAACTTGATAACATGCTGTTGAACACGTATTCAAGTAAATGTATTGAAATACAATGCAGTTTGTATGATGCGCCGAGCCTGGTGCATGCAAGACAGATGAATGATGCACGCATGCGAAGCATAAGGATGCTAATTGAAATATGTCCTAAAAACTAACCATCAAAAGCTAATAAGTAAAAGGGAGAAAGACGTAGGGTTGAAAGACATTCACACACTCACGCACACTTATTACAAAATTTGCCCTCTCGTCAGAGGGTTCGAATGAATAAACTAGCTAGCTACGCTACGCTAATTAATTATTACAAAACCTTAACTAATTAAGCAAATTAATTAAGTTACAAAACCAACTAAGTAAGAAAAGAAAGAAGCTAAATCAAGCTGCCACAGCTCTACCTCAAAATAATGAATGATACATGCTCGGTCGCGTCCTCCCGAAAATCCGTTGCTATGCCTCATGTTGCCTTTGTTTGCACTGTTCTGCACCTCTGAAAATTATGCTAACTTCCAAAACACTTCTGATTCACCTCATGGACACTCTGAGAGGTCATCGGCCAAGAGGGGTGACCATCGGCCAGTGGATAATGGCCATCGGCCAGTGGATAATGGTCATCGACCAATTTTGAGGCTATTGGCCAAATATTATTAGCCGATCGGCACACCAGATAGCCGATCGGCCATCTCTTCCTACAAACTCTCCTTTTTGCTGCAACAGAGCACAAACAGAGGCATGGCAATGTATTTGCAAGAAAATGTGTGTGCAACCACACTCCTTATCATGTTTGAAGCTCAAAGGAGTGTAGTGCTCGACTCTCGAGCCATCAATCACGCATTTCGACACATGATGGCCAAAGAGGCCGAGTTGCACAAATCAATATGGATGAAATGCACAAAAACATATAAATGCCTTAACCTCTATCATGCATGATCAAGAGGGTCGGCGACCGAGAATTGAGGCACGTTTCATCACTTCAGGTATGAAACGTCCCTCGTTTCTCGTGTTTGGCTTAACACCCAAACCAAACACATGCAATGCATGCACAACATAGAAATGCAATGCAATGCAACATGAGCATGCCAAATGCAATGCAATGCAAGCATAACTTAACAAAGCTAATGACATGCAAACAATGTAATGCGACATGAGCATGCAAGCACCATGTAATGCAACCTAAACATGTAAACAACATGCAAGAATCATGCAATGCGACAAGCATGCGACAACATGCAATGCGACAAGCATGCAACGCGACAAGCATGCAACAACATGCAATGCGACAAGCATGCAACAATATGCAAGATGGACTTAAACTAAAATGGACAGACCTCAATCATGCCCAAATCAGTGGCCAAAATGTTGAAATGATGGCATGAAATATAAGACAATACATGCATATGCTCTAGCCCACCAACTAAGCATAAAAGCATAACTCTCAAAAGTGCTCAAGGAGTGACAAATATAAGAGTGTAGCAAATGAAATAAGGTATGAAATGATGCCAAATCATTCAATCAATACAAGCATGGCATGCTAGGGTCCTTAAAGCATAAAGCTACCAAAGAGGACTACAAAGGAGGCATGCAATACATGGTACAAAGGCATGGACCAATCATGGACAGAGTTCAAATAGGTCTAAACAAATACCAAAATATGCTAAGATTGAGGCACAAATGCCTAGGCATGCATACACACTAAGCCACAAACAAGGTAACAAATGCACAACCCTTAGAGGCACTCAAAGGGTGAATGAAGTAGGAACATGGCAATGCTACATGCTCTAAAATGTCGTGTGGAATGATGCCAAATCATGTACATGATACAAATGAAGCATGCTATGGTGCCCAAAGCTTAAGGCTAGCAAGGCATTTGCACTATAACTATGCAAAACATGAAGCATATGGAAAGGGCAACCCAAAACAGTCCTAGAACATATTAAAATAAGTCTAAAACATGTATGAAAGGAAGCCAAAATATGCTAGTATGAAGGGCATAAGACATGATGGATGCAAGGCAAATAAGGTGGATTACACTACACCTATCAAGACCAAGCATGAGATGGCTTCGCAAACAAAAATCAGAGTTATATCATGGCAAAATAATCCCAAATACACATTGAAATGATAGCTTGCAAGCTTAGGCATGAAGGCATATGCAAAGGCTCATGTTCAAGGCATAAAGGACCAACCCTTCAACACATTGAAAATGTGAAAGATGTGAGTGCATGGCAATGAAACATGCTCTGAAATCACATAACAAATGATGCCAAATCATTCAAATAGGCCAAGCAATGCATGTTAGTGGACTTGATGCACAAAGCTAACAAGCTAAAATGAACCATAGCTATACAAATCATGGCATGCATGGCCAAAACAACAAAAACCAGAGCTTAAGCATGCTAAAACATGACCAAAAGGTTCTTAGAGTTAAGCCAAAATCATGCTAGAATGACATGTTAAAGCATGATACACATTAGGCTAATTCGTGGAATTGCACTACAAGTGCATGGAGCATGCAAGGGCCAACCAAACCAAACCTTACCTTAACAGAGGTATGACATGGCAAAACATCACCAAAAACATGCTGAAATATAATCAAATCATGCTAGAAAGGCATGCTACTTTGTGAAGCATACAAGACTAGTTTGTGAGAAATACACTACAAGTGTATAAACCATGCAAGGAGTGAGTCCAATCAAAATTAGAGTTATAACATGTCAAAATAACACCAAAAATATGCTTGAACTAAGCTAATTCAAACCACAAAAGCATGCTACTTTGTAAGGCTAACAAGGCTAGCAAAGAGGATTTACACTACAAGTGCAATAAGCATGCAAGAGGTGACCAAAACAGCCAAAAACAGAGTTATGGCAGGTCTGATAAATCACAAAAATGAGCCTAAACAAAGCCATAAAGAAGTAAAAACGCATGCTCATTTGGTTGGCCATCAATACTAGTAAGCAAGACAAGAGGAGAGGGGACCACCCTCTCCTAGTTGGGCCCTCAAAATAGGGTTTTTACCATTGAAAATCCTCTGGATTTCAGTGGTTAAAAGGGCACAAAAATTTGTTTTGAAAGGCCTTGGAAGATGGCTCAAAAGTTATAAAAGCTAAGGAACAAAAAGGAGAGACAACCCCTTAGCCAAACAAGGCTTAAATCAACACTTTTAGGACTAAAAAACAGAGATTTTCTCAATTCAAAACCAAGCCAAAAATAGTTTGCAAAGGTGGTAAAACAAGCATGCAAAGCAAAGGTTTAAAGGAGTAAGTGCTTACCCTTGAAGCACCTTGAAACTCAGCAGCAAAACCAACCAAAATCTGAGCCAAAACCAAGCTTTAGCAGCCCAAAACAAGTTCCAAGGGACCTCAGCCCAATGGTGATCAAGTCTTCTTAAGGGTTGATAGGTTGAAGATGGATGTGTGCAAGCCTTCAAGCACAAAATCCTTAGAGAGAGTGAAATCTAGAGAGAGTTTCTAGAGAGAGAGGCTCCCAAAACTTTTGCCAAAATTGTTCTAAGCTATATCCCAATCTTCTAACCTTTGAATATGAGATATAAGGCTTCATTATATAGCAAAATATCAAGCTTGGTCGAAAATATCTGAGCTAGGACAGATGGCACAAGCTGGAAACAGCTGGAGGAGAAATATCTGTCAATTCTAGGCTTTCTGGACATTTTTGGCTGATCGGCCAACATTTTTGGCCGATAAGGTTCACTGTTGGCTGACCTATAGCTGCTGAGCTCCAATTGTGGCCGATGCAGTTCCATAGAGGCTGATGGAAAAAATCAATGCTGGTTCCTGACTTGAAGCAAGCCTAATTCCTTCATCTGGACTCCTTTGCAGGTCATTCTTGAGCCTAAACTGTAGCCCCGGAAGTCTTCTTTCCAAATTTTGAAGCCTTACCTAAAAATTCCAAGTGTGCTAAGAGATATCCCTCTTTTAGTGAAGACTACTCAGTTTCGGTCCAACCAGAATGATGCCCAACTTCAACCAATCATATCTCCTCCATCCGGACTCAACTTTAGGAGATTCTTAAGTGAAAAATGAAGCCTCGGAAGTAAGCTTTCCAACGGTGGTGGCCTCATATCTAAAATCCAAGTATTCAAAAGGATAGGCCTGATTTAGCGAGGGTTGTTCGACTCTCTCTTAACGATTCATACCCAACTTCTTCCTCAACTAGGTTTCTTCCCTCTCCTCTTCTTTTCTTCAAATCCAAACCCCTAAACAAGGTGTTTTGAAATATTTTTCAAAGATTTCATCTCTCTTTCATTCATTTCTACTTTGTCCTCGCTCGGTTTACCAAAAAGCACAACATTTAACGAAATGCGAGCCTCGGAACATCGTAGGAACTTTATTTCAAAAATATTTTGAAAGAGAGGGTTTTAAGGTCTAAAAACCATCCAAAATAGCTTTGGTCCAAAATGGGGTGTGGGGTTAGGATTTGACTCTCCTCTTGCCGAAGAAATTGAACCTTTGCCCTGCACATCTTTCATCACCAAGTAAACCATCAATAGCGCCCAAGTCTTAAGGGCAGTCAAAAATGGGGTGTCTATAACACCTTGTGAAAGTTGTCTCATCTACCCTCCACCAAATGCTAAAGTACCCTCACAGGAAAAGAGTGGCGATTGTTTTCGGGAATTCATCCATTCACCCGCCACCAGAGGTAACTACACTAATGTTAGAGATCACTCATGGCGAGGAGGATGTATTCCTCTCAGAGTTCACTCTAGCTGAGGCCCAGGTAGTGCAGACCATTTTGGCCGCAGATGAGGGCATGTATATCAGTGCCTAGTCTGTTTATTTCATGAATAAACTACAGCATGTGCCAGGAATGGGACTTGGAAGAAGTGGCCAGAAAGGTGTCATAGCATTGACAAACGTACCGCACAATTCACATGCCTTTGTTCTGGGTTATGTACCCACCAAAGAGGAATGGATTAGAAAAAGGGAAGAGATGATAGGCAGAGCCACAGTCAAGCAGGTTGGGAAACACTATGAGCTCATTCACAGGCCAATCCGGGGAACGTTGAATGGCTGTTTTGTTCAGGAAGGAGAAGATTTCCCCTTTTGCGGCTTTCTCAAGCCCTGGATGAATTCTACGAAGCAACGTGTCCCCAAGTTCGAAATCTTCTTCGACCCACAGCTACAAGATAATGATACCGAGGAAAAGGCTGAACTAAGTATTGAAGCTGAACAGAGCATGGAAAATGACTCAGACAACAGCGAGTTTGGAGCAGGGACAGCACTGGCATGTCTTCTTACAGATCCTGCGGCTAACTCAAAGAACTTGGGGGATAATCTTACCATCTCCATAATCGGGGAACAACTAGATGTGTACCCATCCAACAACATTTTGGATACATCAGAGACACCATCTCTTATCTGGCAAGTAGAAGAGGGCTATCTGCCTAGTTTTGCGTCAGGTGATGAGCTAGAATTTGATTCCACTGAGTCTGTGGAGTCAGGATCAGATTTCTGAGTCTGACTTTGGTATTCCCTAGGGTGATAACCCGGATGCCAAGGTCTTGTCCAGGTCCTCTTTTCCTTTTGCTTTTGAGTCGGTTATAGCTGAAGATCTGGATCTTATGAATGAGAACGTTGCTGATTCTGAGTATTTCTCTGGTCTTATGGGGAACGTTGCCGATTGTAACCAAGATTTTCAGAATTTTAATGAAAACGAAGAGGAAAGAATTCCTCTAGTTTTGAAAATTTTGATTAATCACGAGGAAGAGAGGTTTGCTAAACCCTGTGCTGATGAAATCATTGCTATTAATGTGGGTACTGAGAAGGATCCACGTCTGGTCCAGATCGGGTCCACGTTGTCTTTAGAGGAGTGCGATCGCTTAGTCTCTTTATTAAAAGATTTCAAAGATGTTTTTTGTGGGCCTATGAAGACATGCCTAGAATCGATCCTGAGATTGTACAGCATTGGATCCTTCTTGACCCGTGGCCCGACCCGTCAAGCAGAAGTTGCGTAAAGTCCATCCGGATTGGGCGTTGAAAATCAAGGAAGAGATCACCAAGTAGATCGAGGCAGGTTTCTTGTTAGTATCTGAATATCCGACTTGGTTGGCCAATATCGTCCCAGTGTCGAAAAAGGATGGTAGAATCCGGGTATGTGTAGACTTCCAGGATTTGAACAGAGCCAGTCCGAATGATGACTTTCCTCTGCTACACATTGATGAGTTAGTGGATTTCACTGCGGGCTATGCATTGCTATCCTTTATGGATGGGTTTTCCAGGTACAACCAGATTCTGATGGCACCCGATGATAGAGAGAAAGCCGCATTCACTACGCCGTGGGGTACCTACTGCTATCAGGTTATGCCGTTTGGACTGAAGAATGCCGGGGCTACCTATCAGAGGGTTGTAACCACCATTCTGCATGATATGATCTACAAAGAGGTCGAGGTGTACGTGGATGACATGATTGTCAAGTCTAAAGAAAGAGAGGGCCACTACACCGCCTTGGAGAAATTCTTTCAACGGATTGGAGAATACAGGTTGAGGTTGAGCTCGTAGAAATGCACTTTCAGCATGATAGTAGGGAAAATGCTGGGCTTTTTGATCACACAGAGGGCATCGAAGTAAATCCTTCTAAAATCAAGGCCATCCTAGAAATGCCATCACTAAGGACTAAAAAGGAGGTGCAAGGCTTTCTAGGTAAAGTGCAATTCATAAGACGGTTTATTTCTAAATTAACCTTGACTTGTGAACCACTTTTTGGTCTCCTGAAAAAAGGGAAGAAATTCTGATGGGATGATCGATGTCAATTCGCCTTTGAACATGTTAAGCAGTACCTCCTGAATCCACCTGTGTTGTCGTCGCTAGAGCCAAGGAAGCCTTTGATTCTGTACCTATCAGTGACAGACATGACTATGGGATGCATGCTCGCTCAAGAATCTGAAGATAGGGTGGAGAAAGCCATCTACTATTTGAGCAAGAAATGCTGGATTATGAGACCCGCTATACTCCGTTGGAGAAAGCTTTCCTAACCTGGGTATGTGCTACCCGGAAGTTGAGGCACTACTTATTAGCTCACTCTGTAATCCTGGTTTCGAGATTAGATCCCATCAAATATCTCTTTGAGAAACCAGTGCTTACAGGTAGGCTAGTTCGTTGGTTGCTTCTCCTCTCCGAATTTGATCTCAAATATGTCACCCGCAAGTCAGTCAAGGGAAGAACTGTAGCAGAGTTCCTGGCAGACCACCCAGTAGAAGGGGATGAGGCAGTGGAATACTTGTTCCCAAATGAAGCCATTCTGCAAGTTGAGAAGGAGACTTGGACGATGTACTTTGACAGAGCATCCAATTAGTACGGTTATGGGATAGGTGTGTTGCTGACAGCACCTGACGACTTCCATATATCTTTAGCCTTCAAACTCCGATTCAAGGTATCCAATAATGAAGCAGAATATGAAGCGTGTATCGCTGGTTTAGAAGCCGCTCTGGAACTAGGGGTAAAAAGGTTGGATGTTATCGAGGACTCGGACTTAGTTGTTTCTCAAGCAAATGGAGACTGGAAAGTCAAAGAAGAAAAGAGGAAGGTTTACCATAAGACCCTCGATATTCTGATTCTTAGATTTGAAAAGCTGACTTTCATGCTTCTATTGAGAGAGAACAACAGGTTCGCTGATGGTTTAGTAACTCTATCTTCTATGGTAGACATCCCACTTGGAGTCCGGATGCGTCCGATTATCATTGAGTAGAAATACATGCCGGCTTATGAAACTATCGCCGCAATAGATGAAGTGCAAGACAAAAACAGTTGGTACTATGATATTTGGAACTTCTTGAAAAAGGAGATTTATCCACCAAGGGCAAATGCCAAGGACAAAAGGGGAATACGGCAAATGGCCGTCCAATTTATCATTTGCGGCGGTAAACTGTATAAAAGAGATCATCTGGAAATGCACAAATTATGTGTCGAAAAAGATGAATCAAAGCACCTGATGCAAGCCTGTAGACACCCCATTTTTTACAGCTCTTCAAGACTTAGATGTTCTTGGTTGTACATCTAATGACGAGTCTGATTGCTCGCCGAGCGCTCAAAGTCCTCAACGGAACACCACAGGTTTAAGCTTTCCAAACCCTGCATCCTTTTTGTCTCCTTTTTGGATCATGTCTTGGCCTCCCTCCCCTGTAGTCTTTGGTGGCCTGCCGGCCATCTATGAGGGATGCCGACCAGGGCTTTTGGCCTACCGGCCATTGATGTGCCTTGCTGGCCATCAATGATGCCTTGCTAGCCATCACTAATGGCCGGCCAGCCACCAGTGTTTTCCGCAGATATTTTATGCCAGCTGGTTGCATAGAGGCTTGCATTTGCCCACAGATGGAGGGCTGGATCTCTTTTGTATGAAATTCATATTTTCTATATATAGGGGGGTTCCTCCTCCATTTTTGAGGGTTAGAAATTTTGGAACAAAAAATCTCTCTTTCTCTCTCTCTCTCTTACAATTTCGTGCTTAGTTTCTTGTTTTCTCTACACTTTTACATACACTGCCTTAATCAAAGTTGCTTTTCTTTGGGCTAAGGTTATTTGAGACCCTCTTTGAGTCCTTGAAGGTGATTTTAGCTTGGTTTGGTGCCTAAACTTGAGCTCTGCTTCGAAGGCATAACACTTAGCTTGTTTACTTTGTTTTAATATACTTGTTTTACCATCCTTTCTTACTATTTTGGTGATGGTTTTAAACTGAAAAAAGTTCTATTTTTGTGGCTTAAAAGTGGTGGTTTGAGCCCTTTTTTAGTTAGGGGGTGGTTCACCCTTCTTGCTTCTTAGTTTGTAAGGTTTTTGTGCCTTTGTTCAACACTTTCAAACCAACTTTTTGGGCCTTTTAACCACTAAATTTCAGAGTTTTTTAGTGGTAAAAAACTCATTTTGAAGTCTAAAATTGGAGGAGTTAGCCTCCTCTCCTTGTGTCTTGTTTGCATGCCTAGTTAGCCCCATATATTAGCTTAATGTTTTAGCTTTTTATGGCTCAAGTCCAGCATGTTTTACACTCTATTTTGAACTTTTGCCTCTATTTTTAGCTATTTGTTTCATTTGAGCCTTGTATGGCATGATTGTAGTGTAAGTTCCTTCACTAGCTTAGTGTTTTAAGGCTTTAACCACCATTGGTTTGAGTTGGTTGCATGTTTTAGTGCTTTTATCACTCGTTTTCAGCACTTAATCATCTCTGTAACCTCCCTCCTTTCTTGGTTTTATTTTTGCTTTGAAAGTGGTTCAAACCATTTGCTTGTTTAACACATGAAATTGAGGTTTTGTGCTTAATAGTTTAATCCCTTTTAAGGTTCATTACCAACGACATGAGGTCTCTTTCATGCCTAAAACAACCTTTGGTTTAAGCCCTCTTTCGACTAGAGGACACTCACCAAAGGACTTAATTGATTAAAGGATGACTTGGTAATCAAAATGAGTAAACAAAATTGATAAGTAAAAAATGCAAGATAAGCATTCTTTATGTTGCATTGCATGTGTTCAAATTGGATGTTAGTTTGAGCACAAGGAAAATGGGATATTTCATACTCAAAAGTGATGAAATGTGTCATTTTCCTAGGTCTCCATTGCCCTTGAACATGCATGATAGGGTGATGGTCATTTTGGCCTTATTTTGCATTTATTTAACTTGCACAATTGGTATCACAGTCAACAAGGCATGCCCAAAGGACAGTTTTCCCCTACCATGGATAGACCAACTGGTAGACCTGACAGCAGGACACAATCGACTTAACTTCCTTGATGCGTACAGAGGTTACCATCAGATCGCTATGTATGAACCAGATCAGGAAGTCACATCCTTTACAACGCCTAGAGGATTGCATTGTTACAAGGTCATGCTCTTTGGCCTAAAAAACGCAGGGGCAACATTCCAACGGATGGTCACCAAGATGTTTGAACCATTGTTAGGCAGAACAATGAAGGCTTACATAGATGACATGGTGGTCAAAAGCAAGGATGAGAAGGACCATCTCAGGGACCTAGGTGAAATGTTCTAGATTCTGAAGAAGATCAAGTTGCGCCTAAATGCATCCAAGTGTGCGTTCGGCGTAGGATCAGGCAAATTCCTAGGCTTCTTGGTGACCAACCGAGGTATAGAAGCAGACCCCTCCCAGATCAAAGCAATACAGGATCTAGAAAGGCCCAACATAGTAAAAGAGGTGCAGCATCTCATTGGCCTAGTTGCCGCACTCAATTTGTTCATAAGTCGGTTGTCAGATAGATGTCGACCATTCTTCTAAGCATTAAAGGCCAAGTTTGAGTGGGATGAAGAATGCGACCGTGCCTTACAAAGCTTGAAAGAGTATATGTCTTTTCCACCGTTGCTAGTAACCCCAGTGCCTGGAGAAGAGCTCTTTTTGTACCTAGCAGTTTCACAGCATGCAGTCAGCGCAGTGTTGGTCAGAGCGGAAGGAATCCAACACCTGCCCATCTTTTATGTTAGCAAAACCTTGCTGGGCGCAGAAACCAGGTACCTACCATTGGAAAAATTGGTCTTAGCCTTGATGATGGCCTCAAGGAAGCTATCGCATTACTTCCACGCCCTAACCGCTTTTCCCTTAAAAGCTTTGTTTGAGAGGGCGGACTTTTCTAGGCGAATCTTGAAGTGGGTGGTGGAATTGGGACAGTTTGATATCAAGTTTTAACCCAGAACCGCAATAAAAACCCAAGCTTTGGCAAACTTTGTGGCAGAGTTCACACCAGGAAGTCATCATATTTGCCCAGTTGACTTGATTGGTACAACCAAAATAGGGACGAAAAGTGCCGCAGAAAATACGTAACTTCTAATACAAGACACCCAGCCACATTGCAAACCACACAGGCTTGAGGATCAGAAGGAAGGAATAAACCATGCCATTCCCAGTGAGGACTCCTCAACAAATAAAAACTTGGGGCAGTCAGATAGTGAAGAGCAAACCCCAACAGCAGGCATGGACTTAGAAGAAAACATCAGCAACACGCATGACCCCAAGACATCATCCGACCCTTCCACTTGCTGGAAACTATTCGTTGGAGATTTATGGAAGTTCTTTGTGGATGGAGCATCCAACAGGCACGGTGTAGGACTTGGCATAGTCCTCATCTCACTAGATGGCCTAATAGTGGAACACGCAGTCAACCTTGGCGTCCCAGCATCAAACAATGAAGCGGAGTATGAAGTGCTTTTAGCAGGCCTAAAATCAACACTCTTCATGAAGGCCACCAAGCTAATGGTTTACAGTGACTCCCAGCTGGTAGTAAACCAGATTTCAGGCGACTACGAGGCAAAAGATGAGAGGATGGCTAAGTACCAAGAGTTAGTTAAAAAGGAAATCATGAAATTCGACATAGTACGGATAGAGCAGATTGGCCAAGAAGAAAACAATAGAGCAGACAAACTAGCAGGCTTTGCTTCGATGGCAAATACATCCATTCCACATCCATTACTGATTGACTTCTTACCAAGACCAAGCATTGAAGAACCCGAAGTAGCTGACGTATGTTGTGCCGAACTAGGCCCTTCATGGATAGATCCCATTATAGTATTATTAAAAGACGGCGTCTTACCTGAAGAGAAAAAAGAGGTCAACAAGATCAGAGCAAAGTCACAGCGATTTTGGCTCTCTCCATCACTGGCCTTGTATAAAAAATCCTTCACAGGACCTTACCTGAAATGTGTTCATCCCAGCAAGGTCGAGGCATTCTTGTTTGAGATACACGAAGGCGTATGCAGAAGCTACCAAGGGGGAAGATCATTGGCCTACAGAGCAATTTCACAAGGATATTGGTGGCCATACATGCAAGCAGATTCAGAAAAGTATGTCAAGATGTGCAAGAAATGTCAAAAGTTCGCACACCAAATACATCAACCAGCCAGAGAGCTTCTACGATTAACTAGCCCAACTTTGAGTAGGAATAACTAACTTTGAGCTCTCTTCAGCCAAGATCACGATCTAGGATGAAGAAGTTTGGCAGGAATAACCAAACACTTGACTCTAGGTTGGCAGGAATAACCAACTTTGAGCCATCTTCAGCCGAGATCAGGATCTAGGCTGAAGAAGTTTGGCAGGAATAACCAAACATTTGGCTTTAGGTTGGCAGGAATAACCAACATTGAGCTCTCTTCAGCCGAGATCAGGATCTAGGCTGAAGAGGTTGGCAGGAATAACCAACATTTATCTCTCTTCAGCCGAGATTAGGATCTAGGCTGAAGAGGTTGGCTGGAAAAACCAACACTTATTTCTCTTCAGCCGAGATCAGGATCTAGGCTGAAGAGGTTGGCAGGAAAAACCAACATTTATCTCTCTTCAACTGAGATAAGGATCTAGGTTGAAGAGAGTTAGCAGGTGTGACCAAACAGAGTACAAAGTTCCAAAACCGAGATAAGTATCTCGGCCATAACAGAAAATGCTAAACTTTATACAAATCATAGTCGAAAAATAAGTGCAGTATGGAATAAACCGAGCAAAAAGAAGAAGATTTCATTTAAGATCCAAAACAAAGTTACAAGAATTAGGACTTTATCCCGGTTACAAATTCTTTCCAAAAGTAAAAAGAAGAAATTACAGGATCAAACAAAAAAGTCATCCAAATCGGCATCCAAGTCAACCCGAGCTTCACCACTTGGTAGCCCGGTGTTGGCAGGTAGGTCGGTCACTGCCACATCTTCGATCGAAATGGACACCGGTGGATCCACCTGAGCTGACTAGGCGATTTGGAGTTCGGGATCAATGGTAGCAGCTGGGGTGTTGTTGGGCTCTGGAGATGCCTCATCTTCCTCCCCTACTTAAAGAAGTTTTTGTTGAATGGCATTGGTGTAGTCTGCCATATAACTCGGAATGAAGTGGGGAGGAGGGTTCTGGAAGACCTCGGTTTCGTGGCCATAACCGAGCTGAGACAAAGCCGTCTTCCATCCGCATTTGAAGAATATGTCCTTTACAGCTTCGCACTGTAGGATGTAGGTGGCTTCCTCGTCCTTGTAGCCACGGTCCTCAGCGTCTTCCGTGCTCTTCTTCAGCTCGGCTATTTCGGCGTCTTTCTTTTTCTCGAGCTTGACCAGCTCGCGAAGATATTTGTCTTTCCGTTCGGCCAAAGCCTTCTGCTTGTCCGCTTCCGCCGATTTGACCAGCTCGGTAAGACGGGAGATTTCGGTCTGTAGCTCGGTGGTCTTTCGTTGGGCTTCTTCTAGTTCGGCTGTCTTAGCGTTGGCCTCGGCCACGGCCAGTCGTGTTGTCTTACACAGCTCTAACACGCACTTGTGAGCAACGTGATTCTTCTGCATGGCCTACAAGAGGAGAGAGGACAAGTATTATTAAAACCGCGCAAACAAATGTACAAATTAGAAAAACAAGCAAAAGGAGAACTTACCAGCACCATCGATTTTGTTGCCGAGCGAATGGTCTTCAGCTCGATGAGATGGTCGTGGTGCTCCATATCGGCTGGCAAGTATATGCTCTTGGTGAGGTTAAAAGCCAGCGAATGGTCATTCTCTACGACCACTGAGTCAGTGTTGGTAATAGCTCAGTTCTTGAAACTCATCCTTGGTGCCCATTCTGAAGGGCTAGCCCAGTCTGAACGCACTGGTTCTGGGCTCGGCCGGGTGGATTGAGGAAGCACGATGTCATCTTCATCAATAAGTTGTTGTGGCTCGGTTGCAGATGTGCGAGCACGCTTGCTCGGCCGGGATGACAAGGCCCGGGCCGTTTGAAGGGCCACCACTTCCTCATTTGTTTGGCCGGCTTGTGGTACCTCGCCTGGAGTAGCTGTTTCGGTGATCAAGGCTCAGACAGCGCGGCGCTTTGCCATTTCTTGTTCTTTGGTTAAAGGAACAAGGTTGATTTGGGGAAGAGATGGATCTGGTTCTGGGGAAGGTTCTAGGAGGAAATCTGTCACCTTGGTCTTCCTCCTACTGTTATATCTGTATGTCGGTTCAAAATTGAGTAGCTCGGCCCAACCTCTATCACGGTACCGAAGCGCGACGCGGAGTGCGTCTAAGTTGGGGTATTGGTACTGTGACTTTAGATGGTTCAAGTCTGCAAAAAGAAAAAGCAACGGTTAGCACGACGCAAAACTTATAAACAGTAAAAGAGTAAAAAAAACGCACAAGCTTAGCCGAAGTATTCATACCGGCTACTCCCTTATTCCAATTAATATCATAGCCCGGTATTTGGGCTTCTTAGTCTTCGAAGTTGCCAGAAACCCAGAAGAAGTCATCATCATTGACGTCTTTGTCCGGTGTATTTTTTATTATTTTCTCTCGGCGTCTTCTTATTCTTAAATAGTATACCCAGCCGTCTTCATTCTGGCCAAACGAGTATTGGTGAAATAGCTCGGCTAAACTGAGGTTGAGGCCAAGCCGACGATTTAGCTCGGCGATGCCATTTATTATTCTGTATGAATTTGTGGAAAGTTGGGTGGGACAAAGTCTTGTCTGCCTAAGGAATTCACAAAGAAGAGGCTGAATGGGAAAACGGAGACCGGCCTCTACAATGGAAATAACGGAGAAGGGAACGAAACCTTGTTTTCCCCATGGAGTTGTGTCTAGCTCGGCTAATGAAAGGTGGACGTCATCAGAGATGTTGTAGTCCTTGCAGAATTCGGCAATGGCGCCAGGGGAATTTACTAAAAACCGGTATTTACCCATTTCACTTAAATTATGTATAAATTAGCTCGGAGCCTTAGCTCGGTGTTGAGATGACGTTGGGTATCTCGGTTGAGCGTGCAAAGGTGTGCCTGGCCAAACCTATTCAGTCTGCAAAGTGAAGATAAAAAGTGTTATGCCCAGACAACTGCACCGGGCTAAATAAGAAGGATAAGCAAATGATAAAAACTCTAGATCGGCTAAGTAGGTTGCAACCTTTAGCTCGGTTATAGTGCGAGTTTTTAGCCCGATCATTGAGCATTAAGGGCCCTAGCCCAGTCAGGGCACAAGTTTTTAGCTCGGTTATTGAGTAAGGTTTCCTAGTCCGGTTGGAGCGAAGGACGTTGGCTCGGCTAAATGAAACGGAAGGTTCTTAGACCGGTTGAAACTTAAGGTGTGGCGTGAAGTTTTAGTTTGGTTATTGGGGGAGTTATCTAGTTCGGCTAGGTGCACACCTAAAAACGAAACAGGTTCCTAGTTCAGTTGAAGTATAATTTTGGATCAAAGGCGTCATTTTTCAGATTGTTTGTGAATCCAGTGGATCTATTACATGGTTTTTGGAACAAAGTGGTTATTTCCCATTAAAATGGAAACTATAATAGTGTGTTTTGAGAAACATACGAATATTATACTACATACTGCAAGACTATACAAACAAAAAGAAAATGGGATTGAGTTACTTACAGTTTCAAGGTAGGAGGACGCAGATCAAAGCCGCAACAATGGCAAGGAGAACACAAGCTTTGCAAGGACTATGGTGGTGAAAATGGAGGCTCAAAGGGCAAGAAAGAGAAGATGAATAGTAGAGTGACTGGTTCAAAAGCTAGGGTTTTTGTATAAAGCATAGGTTTGGGCGGGACTGTTCAAAATTTGCGAGGTACAGAGCCGGCTGTGACAGTTGTACGTGACCAATAAGGGCAGGCCACGTGTCCATGGGAATAAGTAACGATTCAGATATACTTGAGAAATGGAACGGCGTACAGAGTAATTGATAAGACGTTTGTTTACCGGGCAAACCGGTAGTCCGGTAAGCGTGAGCTCGGTCAATTTTGGGCCTTTAGCTCGGCTGGTAACAGGTAATCCCAAATCATGCATGGTAGATGGAATTAAGGGGCAATTGAGAGGGAGTTTTTATGAACATTAGGGCCGAGCTAGGCCCAGGTGTAGTAATGTGCCGATCTATGGGCCGTGGTAAAAAAGCCTTAGCAAAATAGACCATTGCTGTTAGCTCGGTCCAAGTATGGTTACAATCACCACAGTCGTAGTGGTGATAATTAGCTCGGCCATAGTATTCGGGGCCGAGGTGCTTGGGCTTCTTAAGGTGGACCTTGCCCTTGTTAGCTCGGTCAAAACTTGCTGCAGTTAGCTCGGTCTAAACAGACAAAATCGAGGTACAAGTGAAACAAGAGCCGAGCTATGTCGTACAATTGGGAAGGCGCAGGATTAAGTATGACAAAGGGCTAGTGTTAGCTCGGTCATACTATTGTCCAACCATAGTAAAACCATCTCACTTGGTTTAAGCAGTGAGGGGGTGTTGAATGATAAGCATTATCTTTTAGGAGTGTGATTCCTAGGAGGACTCTACATGGAGAAATAAGAGTCCTACTAGGATTGTGCCAGGCAAAAGCTATAAAAAGCTCTCAACAAAACCTATGTACATGTAACACAACTTTGATTTTCGGAATACACAGAGTTTTTGTCTATTTGTCTATTTTGCTGACTTAGGCATCGGAGAGATATCTGGCACACACTCGCCGGCTAGCTCACATTTGTGTTTTCAGGGAATAAAGCGACGACGTTTGGAGGAGCGCAAACTTGATCAACAGGATTATACGAGAACATTATTTCGTGCTCGTACAGAACCTCAAATCCGTCATCCGTCCGCCAAATTAACAGATTGGAGAAAATCAATCCTCATCCGTCCGTAAATCTGATAGATACGGATTGATGGATTAACGGATGGATACAAATCGGTTTAACGGTTTAAAATTTTATAAATTTTCAACATAATTTAACTTGTGTACTTCCTAAAAAAAATATTACAATCACTGTATTCCTTAAAGAAAAAAAGTTTGAAATTTTATAATATTATAATCACTGCATGCCTCATCCACATATTGCAAGCACAACATGCTTTATCCACATAAAGTATTACAATCTGTGGTTCTTAAAATATAAAAATAATTCAAATCACCAAAATTATGAACATAACAGTAGTAGAGATTGTATGTCTCTGTATTGTTACATCTATATCTATTTTTGAAAATAAAAACCAACCAGCATATATCATCTTTTTTACTTATTATTTTTAAAGTTAGATTTAAAAACCAAAAAATATAGATAAATAATACATTTATTTTTTCAATTCAAAAAAATATTCAAGTTGAAGGCTCTTTTTCAATAGAATATATTCACCATAATATTTATTTTTTTTTTTCAATTAAAAATACAAATAAAATATCTAAATAAATTTAAAATACAAAATTTTATAAATTACTAAAAGTGATTGCAATTTGGAAGTTACCACAAATTCGCTATCCATCCGGATTAGAAAAAATCAATCCCCAGCCTATCCAAGACCATTCATTCCAACCCCCATCTCCAACAACTACAGAGAAGAAGAAGAATCAGCCACTCAAATTGAACCAACACCAAATTACTCAGTTTCGTATTATCGCAAATTACTGTTTCACCCATCTTCCCTTCCTGATATTCAACCACCCAAATCACCAAACTCCACAAGAAACTTCAAAACAACAGTTCCAAAGAGTTCTCACCATGATTACCTCCAAAATCTTCCTTCTTTTTCTTCCAAAAATCCTCCATTAACAACCTATTTGTCCAATGTTTCAAGCTCCCAAGAATACCCACAACCCAATTTCCCTAATGATTTGATCAATCAGTTGGTTGATTCTGATTTGCTTCCTTCCCGACTTCAGTTGTGTTATAACATTAAAGAAGTTAGAATCAACTGAGTTAAAATCAACTGATTTGCTTCCTTCCCGACGTAGATTCAGAGGATAGCTCAATTGAGTGTGATTGTGATCTTGGTACAACACAGTTTCGCTGGACTGTGGAAATGCAAGCCTCACCTGAGCAATCACCAAAGCAGCATCAAACACCTAATGCATGGAACACACCAACTAGAGTGCTAACTGATGTTGAGCAGTGGCCAAAATTGACCACTGTGTCCCCATTGGTGGCAAACGAAATGATGTAATGGGTTCCAAGGAAAGAAGTAATGGGTTCCAAGCAACGAGAGAGTGATAAGCCCGTGCGAGCTTGTCGAAATGAGGATTCGGTTGATCTACATATAGAAGATGGTAGTGAAGGTCTGCATACACTTGCTATATCAGGTAAACCTCTACAAGTTGGGAGCTCTTTAATTAAAGAAGAGATTAACAAGGTGTCAAAATTGAAGTATAAAATAGGTGCCCATAAGATTGAGAACCAAGTAGATGGCATTTACAATGTCCCTATTGAGATCTCAAAAAAAGGCTTTTCTCATTGGGAAAATGCTTTGGTTGGATACTTCATTGATAAAAGATTATCTTTCCATTATGTGAAAACTTGGGCGGAGAAACTTTGGGGAAATTTGCTTAAGGACGTTGTCTCCATTGACAATGGTTTTTTTATTTTTAAAGTAAAAAGTGAAGAGGCTATGGACACAATCTTGGAAGATGGCCCCTATTATGTTGGGACTAGATTGATTGTTATTAAAAAATGGCAACTTGGACTAAAACTAACAAAGTGTGAATTTTCAAGTGTGCCATTGTGGGTGAAGTTGTACAATGTTCCTTTGGAACTTTGGAGTGAAGAGGGTTTGGGCTACATAGCTAGCATCTTGGGAACTCCTCTTTATTTGGATGAGCCAACTTTCAAGAGAAGCAGACTTACATTTGCGAGAATTTGTATTAAAGTGCCAGCAAATAAAGAGATCCCTAAGTCTTTCAAAATAAATCTTGGTTATGGTGACCCATATGAGATTCAAGTTGAGGTACCATGGAAGCCTCAAAGGTGTGATGGTTGTAAGACTTTTGGCCATACCACTAATTTGTGCCCTCAAAAGCCAAAGTCTTTGAACCCTCCCTCCTTCAAACATGAGTGGAGAGTCAAGGACACTAAAACACAAATTTCGACTAAATGGGAAGTGGTGAAGAAAAAAGGGAGAGATAGTGGGCAAGGTTCAACGCCATTGATCAACAAAGAGAGAGAGAGAGACGCAGTCTTCTGTCCCCTCAACATCTAATGCCTTTGATGTCCTTGAATTGTGTGATATGGACGAGTTAGGAAATAGAGATTCAAGTCAAGAGTTAAGAAATAGAGGGAGTCCATCTCCAAGTGATCCTAGTTATGGGGAGACTTCAAAAGAGGATAACAGAAGAAAACTTAAAGCGAAACTTCATGACTTGAAGAATGTTAGAAAGAAATTCTGAATCCTTGTTTTGTTGGGAATGTTGTGCTTGTTTTCTATAAGCTCAGTTTGTCTTTTGATGGAGTAGTTTATTTTGTTTATTTTTGTGCTCCCATCAAAAGCTGTGTATTGAATTTCATTATATATCTTTCTTTTTTGGTTATAATATGACTTACTTATCCCAAAAAAAAAAGTTAGAAAGTTACATATAATTGTTATAAAGTGTTGGAGCTCTGTCATATTTGTGGATAACAATTTGATTAGTGCCTATGCGAGAATCGGAGATTTAGTTGATGTGCGTAAGGTGTTTGATAAATGTCGGAACGAAATGTTGTTTCTTGGACTGCTATTCTTAATGGGTATTTAAGGTTTGGGCTTTAAGATGAAGCCTTTGTGTTTTTCAGGGAAAATATTAGACGCAAAGTTCAGGCAACCTTTAACACTATGTTTGGGAATCTAAGAGAGAAAAGAAAAGAAATGATTACTTAAATTATAAGAGAAAAAAAAAGAAAAAAAATGATTGTGATTTTTCTCCTTTTTGTTTGGATAAGGAAAAAATAAAAGAAAAGAAATGATTGTGATTTCTCTTATTCTTATTTGATTAGATTTCATTAAGAGAAAAGAAAAAAAATTATTTTATGTTATATTACTAAAATAACCTTTTTATACTTTCAATCATTTTATTCCTTTTATTTTTATAGGGACAAAATTGATATTATGAAAATAGTGATTTCTTTTCTCTCCCAATCTCTCCACTTTTGGGAAGATTGAAAATGAAGTTTATAAGAGAAATGAGTTTCTCTCTATTTCTCTCCATTTATTTCCATTTCTCTCTACTTAAGTTATCCAAACAAGTGAGAAAAATACATCTCTCCATTTCTTTTCTTTTCTCTCCAAATCACTCAATCTAAACATAGTGTAAGACTTTTGTGTGTGTATTAAATTTATAAAGTTGGAATGAAGTCATTGGAGTTCGAATTTGAAGGGAACAATGAAGATGATGATTGATCTAACCGTTTGGGTTGGAGGTGATCGTGGTAGCTGTTAGGGTATTTCAGATTATGGGCGTAAAGAGAAAGAGAAAGAGAAAGAGAAAGGTTAGGGATAACGATAATAAAGAAATTATAAAAATTATAAAATAAAAAATAAAAATAATTATTAAATTTTAAGGGTGTAAGGAGTTAAATTGGTGGTGTAGGTAGAATTTTCTAATAAATTACAAAGCCAGTAATATTTTGGGCAATTCTGCACTTATTATGTATTTTTTTTATATATATATTACCCATTTTTGTAATAAATATGCTGATGTGGCAAAAGTCAAATAAATTACTAAGCCAGTAATATTTTGGGTAATGCTACCCTTATTATGTATTTTTGTGATGCATGTTTTTTGTAATAAATATTTCATATTTTTCTTTGTAGAGTCACTTGATTCAAAAATGAAATTACACATTTTGTGATAATATTAAGTATTTTTATGATAATGTTATACATTTTTTGGTTAGAAAATGTTTGGATAAAAATATGTGTAACATTATTACAAAATGTGTAATTTCATTTACGAATCACAAATTATTGTAACTTACCAAAAAAAACATTTGCCACAAAATACACATGACAAAAGTACTTAATAAGGTGCATATAATATACACCTTCTAAAAAGTGTGTATCATTGAAGTTCCTAATTTAGGTTCACATTAAAATAAAAATAAAAAAACTAAGCCCTAATTTTTATTTTTATTTTGAGAATGAAACAAACATTTATATATCATAACATTAAGTATTAACAGTTACATTTTTAGCCAGATTATGCGCTGGCTGAATCACACTTCTTGCAACTTTTACGAATACATACATAATTCAAACACTTTGCATAAGCTAGAATATCATTAATAAGAGTAGCAATTTGCCAATACTCTTGACTTCCTAGTTATTGAAGTATCTTGACCATTACCTGACAGCCTGTATACACATTTCTATGTTTCATTCCTTGCTGTATAGCCCATCGGAGTGCATCCAAGTATGCATACGCTTCAGCTAGTAATAAATATTGTAATGATGTCATCATCACTTGCAAGACAAACTAGATTAAAAGCCCTTGGACCCAAATTATGCTCGACTCCATCATGTTATTGTCATCTCGTATGTTAGTATATGTTTACGAAAAAGAATAGAATGGTAAAAAGCATATTTATTTATTTTATATGAACAACATATTTATTTTAATGGGAATTTCTAAAAAAAATTTCATTTTTAATTGGAGGCTTTTATCTATAGAACTTCCAAGTCATATTGAGACTTTAGAAAGTGTATAAAACCTTCTAATTTATGCGTCCAACTCAAATGTAAACCTTCGTTTTTTAGAAAGGGAACAATTAAAATGTAAAGATAAGGATTGAAATAATAAATAAATGCTTCGAATAAAGGTTTTTATTTCTTGAATTCATGCTACAATATAAAACTGGCTGTTATGATGCTAAAGTTTCATAAAACAAATTCAAAAAATAAAAAATCATACCAATGATTGCCCGATAGATTACTGGCCAATAGATTATCGTTAAGGTGAAGGAAATGCTAAAATTTGGTAAATTCCAAGATATTTTTTTGCATATTTTTACATATTTCCAAACGCTTTTCACGCATTAAGCCTCAACCACAAAAGCCAAAGATCAATTGTTTGTTCCATCTTCTTCCAAGTGTAGTGACAAATTTTTTGTACAAAAATGGGTCAATAGTACTGTTGTGTTACCTATCAAGCCCTCTTGAGTTGAAGCAGTCTCTACTAATAAAAGGGCATTAATGTTAAGTCCAAAATGTCAGTCTCCCGATAACCAAACAAAATGCGTTCACAGACATAGAAAATCTTTTCACTAAATGCTTAATGCATGCATCAATAACCATTACAGCCAAAAATAGAGTGAATTCCAGGGAGATCAGAACAGTTTGTACAGGACTTATAGTGTAGGATGATACCACACAGGAGCTTTCTGCAAAAACCCAAGTGTCCAAAATGCGATTAGCCTGTTCATAAGTAGTAGCAACAGTGCATCATCAAGATCAGAATAAACCCACTATGCAACATTCTAACGCAATTCTGAATTTCAAAATGCATCATCATAATTTCTGCCGGCACCTAGACTTCCAATTGCAAGGTCCTTGTCTTCTGATGATATTACTTCGGCAAAACTAAGACCAACACAGCTAACTAAATCAGAATTCTGCTAGTATGTGCCTGGTAACTCGATCAACACCTGCAAATGGACTTCATTAGGATTCTGCCTCCACCTCCATCAAAAAAATTTCCTTCCTCAAGAGGATAACTCTAATAATGTTGCAAAGTTAGATCTTGAGAACAAGGCCAATAGGACTATGATCACTCCCAGTAACATCTGGAAGAATGTAAGAGTCATGAACATTGTCTGCTATGGATCTTGAGACAAGGAAGTAGTCAAGCCGCCATCCTGTTTCATGTTTAACATACAAATATAAGAAAACATAGAGAAAATATGTCACATTGGCACCAACTATACTCCAATGCGAGGTGTTTGGATTTCAAAGGAAAACTTTACTACAGAGGTGTTTGGATTTCACATTGAAATGAGATCATTTTATTTTGTATCTTGAATCATTTGAAGGCACAAGAGCCATTGCCAAAATAATCAAACTAATAAATGAAAGTTTATTGCTTCATATAATCTAACAAGTTTGTTCACGTAAAGACTTCTTACACAAACACACACACACACACTCTAGGAAAGAAAAAAAAGAAGCTACATATTACAAAAAAGACTGGTTAAAATTTAAAACCACAAAAGACCAATCCACTATGAATGCTAACTCAATGAAAAATCATACTACCTTGCCCAAACAGTGATGCAAGGCAATGCCATATAATATGGTAAATTACATTGATAGTCACTATAGTTTGAGCGAGATTTTACTTTGGTTTCCACATTGCCAATTTCAATATATAAAATCCTATATAGTACGAGGCAAGTTTCAATGTGTTCTCCCTTTGGATCCATTAGGAATCTTGACAGAAAATGACCACATCCACATCACCAAGGGTGAAGCTACATGGTGGTCGGTGGGATCAACTAACCCAATCAACTTTGAGAAAAATTTATACATATGTATTATCACGCAAAATTTTCATTGATTCGGACACTTCCCAGCACTTGTTCAACACTCATCCATAGTGGTCCTATTTTTTAATAATTTTTTTAGACTCGGACACTCTTTGGATACTGGAGGACACGGGTGTCCATTGCTTAGACATATATGAAATTTAAAAAAAAAAAAAAACCCTTAGAATACAATGCTAAAGAAAAAACAATGCAAATAAGAATTAGAGTAATATTGTATTTTTTTATTATCTTTAAATGATATGTTCATATATATAAATTTATATGTTTTGTGCATGTCCCTTACGTGTTGTGTTCTTTTTTTGAAATTGTCGTGTCAGCGTGTCCGTGCTTCTGTGAGAAGCATCTCTCTCCACCCCATCCCTTGAAGGTTTATTCACCAATGCACTCTCAGTCACAGTCATCATGAGTTTTAACTTGAAGCCACCAAATGAATCCTGACAGACATCATCAAAACCCTTCATGCCTAACCCAAGCTTTGATTGACAGGGTCTCCATGACATATGCTCTGAAAGAGCATGTGATGATCTCCATTATCTCTGTTTCCATTACCCTCAGAATTGATGGTGAATTGCTTCACTATAACCACAAGTATGACTGGCAAACCAGTGCAGTGGCATGTGAGTGCTTGTGCACATTGGAGAGAGCTTACCCTCACGTGCTATTTGAAATCACAGGACATTTGTGGGGATTGTTCCAGAGTGAGCAGGCTCAAGCTGCATAAAGCTATGTATCATTGTTGACCAGTGACATTTACGGTACTATAATGTGGAAGGCCAATTTCTCAATTTTAATATGGCGATCCCTTTAGTTTCATTCAATTTTATGTAATTCTTTATATCAGGGAATGGTGGTTTCAACGAAGAGATTCAGGACCTGGTAATAAGGAGCCTAAAGAGTGATATGTCATTCTTGCTCAAGTGCTGCAATTTTGGACTTTGTGCAAGATCATGGAATTCATGTCGGTGATACTGCTAGTGATGGTGGTTCACAAGTTGCAAGCGTCGCTATTGAAAGTGCATCTCTCTCCCCTGCTTTATACCTAATGCTTTATCTGTGTTTCTTAGATGCCTTCAGCGGGCAAGAGGGCAAAATTGCTTGCTGCCTCATCTTAATCTCAAGAGAAGCCCAACATTGTTTGGATCTCCAACTGCTTACCTTTCACTAGTTACTGGGTTCCATTAGGTTGTTATCGAATGGAGAAGTGGGAAATAGGAAAGCAGTTCTTCATATTAGTAAAAATGACAAATTTTCCCTCCTAAAGCACACATGACATGCACATGTTCATTTCCCATCAGGATTCCTAGTGGATCTATAGACGGAAGGACAATATTGAAATTCATCTTAAACTAAAGGATGTTATATGTTAAAACTGAAAATGAAACTCAAGCTATAGGAAAGGAATGTTGTGCCCGGCCCATTTTTTGGTTTCAGATTAAACTTAAGAATGAGACCCTTCAAAAGGAAAGGAAAAACTGATGAAAAAGGATAAATATAACCTGATAAGGAAAGCCAGCTGCATGACTATGAAGGCCCAAAAATAGAAGTTTCAAATCAGATTTCTTCCCTTTCCATGGGATTCACATCTCAATTAGCAACCTAAGATCACAACAACTAACTTTCAAATTCAATTTAGCTCCATAGATGAGTGAGGGGATTGGATTAGTAATCCAGTGGATCCCACATAAATAACGTTTGGTTGGCAAAAATAGCATGGATGGGACTATGAATCCTCCACATAGATGGGACTAACATTCTCATGGAGGGTTTGGGATTAGAGGGAGAAAATACATATTTTGTCCCCCACTTTACAAAATCAACAAACCACCTTTTATATAATGAGGGCTTTTAATTATTTTTTAAATTTAATCCCAACCAACTAATACCACCAATACTAGTGCACAAACAAAAAACGCAATTTATCTCACATTTTCAGCCCTAATACCATCATACTATACTAGTAATCTCATCATTCAATCCCATCATACTCTGGGGCCAAGAGGAGGGGATCTCATGTTTTAGGTATATAAACCCCCCCCCCTCCCCCCCCCCCCCAACACACACACACACACACACATTTCTTCTATGTTTAAAATACACAAAAAGTCCCTTCAAAAGTGTTATTTTTTTTCCCCTAAAATAACTCATTATTTTTCTTTTCATCTTTCCTCATGCAGTTGACAGACAACTCTTTTCTTCTTTTTAACTCTGATATTGTCTCCCTTTTTTTTTCCCTCTCTCTTAGTCTATTTCCTATTTTACTTAAGGAAAAACCTATGGTACACACTCCCTTACCATAAGAAGGGTTCTTAATTGTTTGTGGTGTTTGTAATGAATCATAGTAGTTATGTTATGAAGGGACACACCATAAGAAAAGACTTAGTTACGAACCATTGTGGTTTGTTATAAACATTAAAATGTTACAAACTATTGTGGTGAGAAAAGTTTATGAACCATTATAGTTTTTTTCACAAATAATTGTGATAGTAGTTATGTAGGTAAGATATGCATCTTTAAGAGTGAGTATTATAATTTTTTCCCTTCATTTAACTATTTCTCTCTCACTATATTAGTATAAAGACTTCAAAAATCTGTGGACATCGTGCAATATGGAATTCATT
The DNA here is from genome assembly GCA_036172215.1 of Camellia granthamiana. Classification (NCBI taxonomy): domain Eukaryota; kingdom Viridiplantae; phylum Streptophyta; class Magnoliopsida; order Ericales; family Theaceae; genus Camellia; species Camellia granthamiana. The sequence goes on from CM069914.1 coordinate 19,752,276, forward strand.
ATCACTTACGTACTAGGTGAATTATGTGATACAGCTTTTTAATTTGCATTTATAGTGGTGAGTCATTGAAGTTCAAGATCTTGGAACACATTTACAGTGTTCTCATTATTAATTAATTCATCTCTACTAGTAATATATTGATTTTAATAATTATTTAAGTTTTTTTAACCTGTCCTGATCTCGATCGCTTGAAACTTGCTCCAATAAATTTCTGGTGTAAAAAAAGGTCCTTTTAGTATTCAATTTTATCATATTTTGAGATTATATTTCAAGCTCTTGTATCTCTGTTTAGATATTTTCTCTCTCTAATGAAATCCATTTCTTGATTTGGCTCTATCACTTTTGGCCTCCCCAATCATGGAGTCCTGGCTCCCACCCCTGACCGTACCCACAATCCCATCCAACCCTATAAAGTCCCACTTTATCATTCTTAGTTGCATTCCATAAAAGATATTAGAGAGTTACAAGATTTTGTGTTCCTCAATTTAGAGGGCCACCAATAATTCAACATACATAAATCACCTTATCCCCATGGTGAAAGCAAAGGAATTTCTCCATGTTGAGCCATCTCTATAAGATCTCTTAGAGCACAGTTATCCAATTATGATTCAAGTGCACTCCAAAGGACAAGTAGTGGATTTCTAAAGGGAATCCCTTTGACATCATAAGAAAAGATATGCCGTTGCAGATATAACATCTTCCCCACTCAGATATATTACATTTCAGACAAATAGCTTCTGTATTCAGAGTTAGGCCCATGACCAAGGCTTACTAATATTGCAAGTGTACAATGACATCTACAAAAAGTACTCACATATAGAAAAATACAAAATTGTCACAACAATATATATATATATCAATGCATACTCATCCAAAAACAGAAAATGTCATTTCAAAGGAGTGCAGTTTGAAAACTACCTCTATTGTTTTTGCGTCCACCATGCCTGTAACCCCAGTATGTATAGCCAACAACACCAGGATGCTGCTCTCTAAAGGTATCCACAAAACCTTTAGATAAGAAATTTTCCTTGAATGATTGTCTTTCTTCATTTGTAAAACCAGCACTTCTTTTGTTTCCCTACATAATAAAAAGCAATTAGACTATGACAATGAAAAAATAACCAAGAGAAATAACTATCAAATTTCAAGTACATATTCAAGTTTGGAAAGAAAAAAAAAATTGAAAAAAAGGAAAAAAAAAAAAAAAACTGATCTGGAAATATTCCATATCACAGCGGTTGATTAACTAAACTACATAGACAACTCTAACTGTCACACCACAAGACTGAAGCCAAGGGCACTTCAAATACTGTTGCAATCTTTTCTATTTTGCAATTAGGACTTCGATGCTTGTTCTTGAAACATTCTTCGGTTACTTAATGGCGAGGCCCTTGAGTTCACCCAAATTTGCCCTTAATGTACAGTCTTAATGGCGAGGCCCTTGAGTTCACCCAAATTTGCCCTTAATGTACAGTCCCTTATGAGTTGGAAGTAAAATTTCCTTGTCACTTCATGTGCTTGCAGCAAACTCAGATTTCTGGGCCTCTGAGCCAAATTCTCTCCTTTCAATAACATCTATTTGCCTTTGCTAAGAAAAAATTCAAAACACGATTTTATCAAACCAAACCTATACACAGTTACCACCTATACCAAATTCTTAATTATCAATAGCTAAACACTATTTTTATATATTGCTAAGAGTGGCATTGTCCAAAGAGCTCTTTTTCCATGAAACACACTCTTTTAACACCCCAGCATAGGATTGACTGTATGAGAAGGATTGAGGAAAATTTTGGCTAAACACTCTATTCTGTATAGCTAAAAGTGGCATGCTCCACGAAGCTCTTCGCCATGAAACACACAAAATTTGTTAGATAACTTGATATACATTGTTGGCCTACTTCCTAAAAGCTTGGGCTTTTGAGAAAATTGGTAACTTAACATGGTATCAAAGCTTTGGTTTAGAGAGGTCTTGGGTTCAAGTCTCTCCGTTTATGTCCCCGTTTGGTTTCTTCCTTTATGTTTGGTTGTTTGCTTCTCCTTCTGTTTGGTTCTCTGTTTGTCTCTCCATGTGCAAGACCTTAGTAGCAAGAATTGTGGAAGGGCCTCGCGTTTCTGAGGAAAAAGCGCGATTTTGCACTTCTGAGGAAGAATCACATAAGAATCGTGCTTCTAATGCTAGAGAAACGTGATCTCGAGCTTTCGATCTCTCTATCTCTCGATCTTCTTCGCTCTCGCGATCTCTATCTCGATCTCGCTCTCTGTTTCAATCTCCTTATCTCTTTCTCTGTTTTGATTTCCTTCGCTCTCGATCTCTCTGTCTCGATCTCCTTCTCTCTCTCTTTCGATTGTGATGTGCGTCTGTGAGAGAAAAGAAGAGAAGAGAGAGAGAGTCTCCATCATTGTTTTGTGTTGCAGTCAATAGGAGAGAAGAGAAGAGAGAGTTTGACTGACTTGATTTGTATGCTAAACCCTAATGGGCTTGGGCTTGGGCTTGGGATTGGGATTTTTAAATAATTTGAGCTTGGGATTTTTTATTAGACCCAGACAAACATTTATTTGGGTTTGTTGGCTGTTTTATTTAGTGTTTGGGCTACTAGATGGTTTGTATAATCATCACGAAAAAAATGGGCTTTTAGGTTGTTTGCCCTACAAATTCAAATACAAAAATATATCTAAAAAATAAATAGATTTTAATTCTAAATAAAATCTAAAAACAAAAAATAAAAAACAATTTATAAAAATTTATGATAGTTATAATATATTTCAAATATTAATTGGAGAAAAAAAAATTATATCTCACAATATATTTATATATATTATTTAAAATATATACATATTTTTTATATAATATATATAAACGCTCCCAACCTACAACTCTCTTAGGGGTCACGATTCCACGCTCCCGCTTTCGCTTCGTGCAACTAATTGCAAGACAAAATTGCCCGTGAAGGAGAGTATTAGATAGCTCGATATACATTGTTGGACTCATTTCCTAAGAGCTTAGGCTTTTAGGAAAATTGGTAACTTAACATTAACGCCCTAACATAAGATTGAGTGCATAAGAACGATTGAGGAAATTTTTGAATCATGTAAAAACAAAATAGATCAAATAAAAGATACAACCTACTCATGGAAAAGATCTAAAAATCCAAAAGAAATATTGAAGCCACAAAGAAAACTTTGCCTTGCGGAGATGGCTAGGTCAAACCTGAACACAACCCACTTGCAACTTGCATGGGATGGCATAGTCGACTCTCAGAGCTGTTTGACCCTATGTGACTTTATTACTAGTTAAATGTAAAGAAGGCAATTGCAACTCGAGTGTATTACAATGGGAAATGCTAACCACCGCCCATTAGGTGGTCAATAATGTTGGTATATGAGTAATAAGTGTATTGAAATATGTGAAAAGTATATAGAGATGTATTGAAAGCATATTGCAACTAGAAGCCGTTGTCTCTCAATATGAGAGATGCATTTATGTGTGTCTTGTGAGGATGCATATTTAGCTTCATTAAACATCTTTGGTAATAGATATATGTATATATATAAGAAAATAACAGTATGATCCATTTAGTGCATAGCTACACGAAGAAACCAAACCAAACCAAACCAAACCAAGCCTTAAATGGGGTTGGCTACATGAATCCTTCTTCTCTACGCAGCTCTATCAAAGGCCATTTCATTAGTCAAATTAGGTAGATCCATATCTCTATTTACAACACTAGCCAACGTTAATCTAGACCTACCCAGTCCCCTAACACTTCCATCTACCATCACTATATTGCATATCTTCATTGCTGCCTCTGTTGGTCTCCGTTGAATATGACCAAACCATCTCAATCGATTCTCTCTCAACTTATCTTCTATAGGTGTTACTCGTACCCATTCCCGAATACACTCATTCCTAATTCTGTCTTGTCTTGTCTAGTTTTGTCATACATCCACCTTAGTATCCTCATCTCAGCCACACTTATCTTATCTACATGTTGTTTCTTAGTTGCCCAACACTCTGTCCCATACAACATCACTGGTCTAATAGCCGTTCTATAAAACTTACATTTTAGTCTAGTGGGTATTCGTTTATTGCACAATATCCCAGACGCGCTTCTCCACTTACACCATCCCGCCTTAATCCTATGGGCCACATCCACATCAATCTTCCCTACTATTGTGATAATCGACCTTAAATAATGAAAATTTTCACTCTTAGGCAGTTTTTGATTCTTAATCTTCACTTCTCGTCTGCTTTCATTGTTACTGTTACTAAATTTACACTCTATGTACTCTGTCTTAGTTCTGTTTATCCGAAATCCTTTAAATTCATGTGATTTTCTCCAAATCTCCAACTTTGTGTTAACTCCTCTAGTCTCATCCACTAGCACGATATTGTCTACAAAAAGCATATACCATAGCACGTCATCCTGAATATTTCTCGGCAACTCATTCATAACTGAAGCAAAAAGATAAGGACTTAAGGTTAATAATATGACTAAGATAAATGCAGTTAATCATCTTCCAATCACAACTCAACATTTCTTTTCTTTTTTGCAGTCAACATGAAATTGTTTGGTTATCCCCACTTTTCATAAATTTGAGTTTTTTATTTTCCATTTATTTTTAGTAAATTTTTTAAAATATTTTAAGATTTTTTTTATTTTTTAGATGCATCTAACCTAAATATACTTAAAAAGTATAATATTTATGAAAATTGTTTTTTTTTATAAAAATTCATCAAATACAAAAAAATAAAAGAATAAAAAAAAATAATTACAAAAATACAAAAATTCAATATATTTCCGTATTCTTGTGTATTTAAATTTATTGAATTTTTTAAATATTTTTTTCACAAATATTTTACTTTTTGGGTGCATCTAAATTAGGTGCATCTAGAAAGAAAAAAAATTACTTCACATATTAAAAAATTCAGTATTTCCCGCTTTGTTTGATTATTAGCTAGATAAACATTAAGATGATACATTAATAACTCACAAGTCATAGCTGGATTACTTACAGCAGGGTCATAAATATCTATCTCCTCATGAGCACAGTTCAGATCACCAGTCAGAATGACAGGCTTGGACTTTTCTAACTCCTGCATCATTCATATAACAGGCATAAGAATACAACCATGATCATAGAAAAATGTGCAGTAACTTTTGTTTTACACATTGTAGTGAAGTTTGTGAATCATGATAAAGGAGAAACGGTCAAAGAAAATGCAACCATAACCACTCACAAGAAAAAAACATTACATCAGGTGTGGTTGATAAATGTTAACTGGAGAAATCAATTTCTAGTATTTAACTTCCAATTTTCATGCAAAATATGCCAACACTTTGTTCTAGTGATGATTTTCTTGAAAAATACTGGGTAAACTATCCAATTGTTGGAATAATGAATAATTCCGATTATATAGCACAAGAAGTTAAATAAGAAAATTCTCTACAATGGGCTAAAAAATAGCAACCCATGAAGAAAGAAATATAATGCATGTAGCTGCTTTGTGTGTAACAATGTAGTTTAGTAGAGAAGCAACAAAGAAAATTAGGCTTACTTTCATGTAATTGCTGAGAGATGGATCCCATTCTGTAACCCTGTATGACTAGTATCAAAGGTAGAGAAACGTCAACAAAGTATAATATTCATTTTTTAATAAAAAATGTTTCCTCTCAAAACTCAATTATCTGAAAAAGCAAGTGTGTGTGTGTGCGCGCCACACTCTGAAGAATGGAAAACCAGGAAACATATTGAAAGGTGTATTGGGTCAATTACCAGTCGTTTTAGACCATCTCCAGAATTAGGGACATATGCACCTATCAAATAATATGTGTCAAACTCCACAGTCACAAGCCGTCCTTCACTATCGTGATCTGATATGCCTAGGCCATATCTGACGGAAAGTGGCTTCATCTGTCAAATAACAAGAAACCATCAAAGCAAACATCCAAGATCATGGTGACCTACCAAATATAATGCAATGCAACTATACAAAAGATTATGGTAAGAAGATGCAGTACATTGAAAATTGAAAGCGTGATTAATGATTTCCTAGAGTTCCAAAAAGAACAATATGATGAAGATTATAGTGAATTTGTCATTTGAGCAGCAAGGCGGTGTTAAAGGAACACCATTTTTTATTGATGCAAGTATAAATAGCATGATTTACATTACACCATAATAAGGAAGTCAAACACAGGATGCAAACTCAGTTGACTTTTATGTTTGGGAAAATTAATGATCTTTCCAGCTGCAAAACTGCACCATAGTTCTTGAAAAATCAGAAATGCAAGTGAAGTGACACATTCTATTACTGCTATTGCCTCCAACATCAATTACAAGCTATAACTCCTACTCTAAAGATAAATTTGAAGATTGGGAATATGTGCACCATAATTACAAAGCTCGAGGTCAAGTTTTTGCCAGCATGTGGGCAATAATGCAAATAAAATTGATGGTGTTTTGGTTCCGTAGAAATCAATTGCATTGATAAGAAAATAGAAAATAATAGTAAATAAATAAAGAAAAAATGATTTTTTTAAAAAAAATTGACTTTATTCCATAGTCATTTTAAGAATTTTTAATTAAGTTTATAATTGGATGAGGTTAATGGCTTTTATTTCATGCATTTACTTTCCAAAGGCATGGGTTTTTGTTTTAGGGGTCCAAGTTATTTCAAAACTTTTGGCTGAACTAATAAAAACTTAGGGGCCAAGCGACGTAGAACAGCTATTAAGAAATCTGTTCAACTACTTGATTGATCTCAAAACCAGAATAAATGGAGACTTGATCTGAAAGAGAAAATTAAAAGTTAAAAGAAGAATAAGAAGAGAGAAGAACACAAGAGTTGAAACCCTAATCTCACAAAAAACAGCCACAACCTTATGCTCAACTATCAATATTCCAAAGCTAACCTAAAACTATTACATTTAGCCATATATATAGGCAAAGCAGAAAAACCTAATTAAGGTTACCAAAAATAGAACACTAACCAAATAAAACTCTAAATTAAATTAAACCTCACAAATAAATAAAATTATAAAATGTTTAATTTCTCTTTTGTCCAACTCGTTTCTGTTAACCCATCATTTCTCGTTGGCTGAAAAAAAATTATCCCCAGAGAATAATGATAAGAAAGATACTCCAGAAGTTGTAGAACATGCTAGCGAAGGACTCCCCTAGCCCAGATGGCATGCAAGTGATGAAGGACTTCCTCAAGCCAAATAATATTACAAGAAGTCTGCATTATGATTAAGTTGTACTGATGAGCAACAAACTGATCTCCATGAATTGGCTGAGCTGGAATGGATATAAGATCTTGTGCTAATGGTGGAACATGGACCGCTCTTATAGAAGTATCAAAAAACATAGCAAGAGGCTCCAAGGTGCCCCAATAAGATAACATATCATCCAGTTTGAAAATTAGACCAATATTAATATTCAATGGTAAGTCAGTCAAACATGCAATTAGTCCAGACACAAGAAGGGGTAGAACATCTCCATGAAATCTCAATGTGCAATGTGTTGATCGAGAAGGAACTTGAGACACAGGAGAAGCAATGATCCCTTGACTATGAAAATAATCAACAAGATTCGCAAGAGAACTAGTGATAGTAGAAAGAGAATCATGCAAAGACTTAGAATCAACAAACATAGGAAGGGAATGATTAGAAAAATTAAGTAAGCCATCTACATTACACACAGACTTAGGATTGGTTGACTCAGGAGTAGCAGACTCTAGTGTTGGACTGTTGAGTGCCATATCTGGGAGAGCTGTTTGTGGCAAAGCAGTTTCCAAAAGAGAAGACATTTGGACCAAGGCTTATGATCACTTTTGGATGATGAAAACAAGCATAATCAACATGGATATCACTCAAATAGTCATGATACTTGCAAATAGATTAGTATACTGATAACCGGATAAAATGACCACATATCTTCCTAAGATTGACTCACTTTGGCTCCAAGGGAAAATATGTGGATTATCTAGAATAAGAGAGGAAGAACTAACATTTTCCTTTTGGGAGGAAGTTTCACATTCACTAGGTTCTGGAGTTCAGGTTTGCATTTAGTTCTTATATCTCTTGCAGTAGGCATAACTGGTAACAACTTTATTTTCTGGCAACCATCCTCAAAAACTTAGGTATTCTCCCTAACAGAGTATTGGGCATCTACATCATAAATCCAAGGATAACCGAGAAGCACATGACCGACATTCATGGGTAAGACATCACACATAATTTTGGCTAAATAGCTACCCAACTAAATAGGTATAGACAACGCTCAGAAACAAGCAACGATGTCATATCTATCCATGCAATCTTACATGGTTAAGGATGAGGTTCTGGCTTGAGCTTGAACCTAGGATATGATACAAATACGAAAACGGCGATACGGTAAAAATAAAAATGTAGGATATAGGGACTGCAAAGATACATCTATAAAAAAAACATATATATATATTATTTTTACTTATGTAGTATGCATAAAAATAAAATAAAAAACAATAGTACATTAATAAAATATCCAGTACTAAATTCCTTAATGTTAAACATTCATTCAATAAATGCCACAATCAAATGCTTAAACACAAAACAAAGATTCCAATTAAGCTAAGCATCTTCAATGCCAACAACTTCAACTTGTTCTCCTTCATTTGTGAATATCACAACTTCTATATATGGTCCATAAAGAGAAAGACTTGCAATTTCAAGTAAGCCAAAAACCTCCAATAAATCAAATCCATCTCAACCAATGTCCCATAACTTGGTATCTCCTTCAATGTACTATTGAGTTCTTCTTGATAAGAGATGAACATTGTTGTGTACAAACACCAAATCTTCAACACATTGTGTCATTTTGTTTTCCTTCATGGAGTGATTAAAAAAGTAAGTGCTCCAATTCCTTTTACAACAAGATGAGGAACATGGTTGACCAAGCAATTTCAATGCTACAGATTGAAGCATAGGTGTAGGAGTGTAAACCACCAAAATTAGTGGATCCAATATTCCTTTATAAGATTTTGAGTCAAAATCTCCAAATATGTCCAAACCTCCTGAAAACTTAGCATATTCCACATTGACAACCCTTCTCTCCTTTGGATTTGAAAAGTATTCCCTGAAGCACTTGTTTTTCATACTCGAAATTTTCTCATCCCTATGAGGAGGAATGCGATTTCCACATTGACAACCCTTCTCTCCTCTAGATTTGGAAAGTAATTCTTGAAGTACTTGTTTCTCACACTTGAAATTTCCTCATTCCTATGAGGAGGAACGCAATTTCCACATTGACAACCATTCTATCCTTTGGATTTGGAAAGTATTTCTTGAAGCACTTGTTTTTCATTCTTGAAATTTCTTCATCCCTATGAGGAGGAACACCATTTTGACTCAAAAACTAATAGAGGAATATTAGATCCACTTATTTGGTGGTTTACACACGGGTCTCCTGCACCAATACTTCAATCTTTAGCATTGAAATTGCTTGGCTAACCATGTTCCTCGTCATGTTGTGAAAAGAACTAGAACACTTACTCTTTTATTCACTCCATGAAGAGAAACAAAATGACACCACAACATGTTGAAGATTTGGTGTTTGTGCACAACAATCTTTGTCTCCTATCAAGAAGAAGTCGACAATATATGGAAGGAGATACCAAGTTATTGGACGTTGGTGGAGATGCATTTGACTCATTGGAGGTTGTTGGCTTACTTGAAATTGCAAGTTTCTTTTGATTAACCAGACATAAAAGCTGTGACACTCACAGATGAAGGAAAACAAGTTGAAGTAATTGAGATTGAAAATGCTTAGCTTGATTGGAATCTTTGTTTTGTATTTAAGCGTTTGATTGTGGCATGTATTGAATGAATGTTTAATATTAAAGAATTTAGAACTATATGTTATACAAATGTACCATTGTTTTTTGTTTTATTTTTATGCATACTACATAACTAAAACGAAAAAAATATTTTTATAGACGTATCTTCGTCGTACCCCGTATCCTACTTTTTTAAGTTTTACTGTATCGCCATATTCATATCGTATCGTATCGTATTAGTATCCATATTTGTATCCTGTATCCATATTCATGCTTCCTAGTATTTGATTGATCTCAAAACCAGAATAAATAGAGAATTGATCCTTTAGAGAAGATCAAAATTTGAAGAAGAATTGGAAGAGAGAATAAGAACAAAGGGTCAAAACCCTAATCTCACCAAAAATAAAAAATAAAAATAACCACAACCTTACACTCAACTATCAATATTCTAAAACTAACCTAAAACTAGTACATAAAGCCATATATGTAGGCAAAGCAGAAAAACCTAATTAAGGTTACAAAAAATAAAACGCTAACCTAATAAAACTCTAAATTAAATTAAACCTCATAAATAAATAAAATAACAAAATGTTTAATTTCTCTTTTATCCAACTCCTTTCCATTCCGCATCACCAAGTTAGCATAAAGCATAAATATGTGCATTATTAGAGATTTCGGAGGTTTTGGCAAACAAAATTCAGATTTGGAATCTCTTCTATTTCTCTGTTTCTCCCTTCCCAGGACTTGTTTTAAGACCCATAGCTTTGCTCAATTCGAGCTTTATTCTTTTCCAAACATGAAAAAATAAACTCTTGGTAGTAAATTGTGGAAATCTACTTGAAATCAAATTTGCAAGTTTTGGGTATTGATCAATGTTTTATGGGATCAAGGTACTTGTATATCTGGTTCTGTACTGTGAACTACAACAAAAGGGCAAGCAGAAACGAAAATTTTACATACTATAACAAGTTAATAAAGTAAATTGGAATCTACTTTTCAAAAGGTACAATATAACAAAAATTTACATCATCTATAAAAGAACAAGCATACCCGTGAGATAATTGCGGTACCAGAATATCCAAGTTTGGTTGCACTACATGTCCAAAAGCTATTCTCATAGCCATCTAGGAGACTTTGTTTGATTGCCTCAACATCCTTCTCCTGCGTATGAAATCGAAAATCAATTACTTGGATAGCTAGATTTCAAATATATTTTTATTGCATTACGACAGCATAAGAAAAACTAATTGTATGCATTAAATAGTCATGTCATCCTCAATATGACCTTAAGTTCCACTGCATTGACGATGTATTGGTGTTCTCTCTTTTTTTCATAATTAAAACAATAAACCAAACTAAACCAAACCAAGCCTTAAGTCCCATCAAACGGGATCGACTACATGAATCCTTCTTCTCCATTCAACTCTATCAAAGGTTATTTGGTTAGTCAAATTAAGGAGGTTCATAACTCTATTTACTATATTATCCCATGTTAATATAGGCCTACCCCTTCCCCTAGCCTTTCCATCTACCATAACTATATCACATCTTCTCACTATTGCTTCTATTGGTCTCCGTTGTATATGACCAAATCATCTCAATCTATTCACTCTCAACTTATCTTCTATTGATGTTACTCCTATCCTACCCATTCACGAATATATTCATTCTTAACTCTATCTTTTTTAGTCTTACCACAAATCCACCTTAGTATCCTCGTCTCAACAACAATACCTCATCTTAAATATATGTTGTTTCTTAATTGCTCAACATTTCGTCCCATACACATGCAACACCAAAATCTTATTAAATGTCTTTGCCTAAAAACATCCTGACTTTGAATCAATCCACCTAATCCAATCATCTCCTTTATCCACACCTTCCATCCACTACATTGCCTAAAAAAAATTCCCAACTTCGCCAACCTCCCAATCATGAAATGACCTTAAAATACAGCATTCCAACTATACCTTCAACTCTTCGACAAACTGCCATCTAAGTGTATTAATCAATGCAATATCATAGAATGACAAGAAGGTCATACTCAAAGTAGGTTTCACACATCATAAGTCATGCCAAAAACCCTTGTAGCCCATTTAACACACATAAAGAACTTCATTGCACTTGCCAATCAAAAAAAAAAAAAACTGCATTGCTCCCCTTCTTAAAGCCTTCCCGTACACCAACCCCACAGGACTTAGAAGCCTCATTAGTAGTCCAATAACCCCAGTACAATCAATATAATGCTTCTCCACTACCTATCTCCAAACCAAACCAAACCAAACCAAATTAAATTAAGCCTTAAGTCCCATCAAATGGGGTCAGCTAGATGAATCCTTCTTCTTCACTCGACTCTATCCAAGGCTATTTCGTTAGTCAAATTAAGGAGATTCATATATCTATTTACTACACGAGCCCACGTCAATCTAAGTCTGCCCCTTGTCCTAACACTTCCATCTATGGTCACTGTATTGCATCTCTTCACTACTGCATTTGTTGGTCTCTATTGTATATAACCAAACCATCTCACTCTATTCTCTCTCAATTTATCTCCTATGAGTAGTACTCCTACTCATTCTCGAATATACTCATTCCTAACTTTGTCGTTTCTAGTCTTGTCACATATCCACCTTAGCATCCTCGTCTCAACCACACTCATCTTATCTACATGTTGTTCCTTAGTTGCCCAACATTCCGTCCCATACAACATCACTAGTCTAATAGCCGTTCTATAGAACTTCCTTTTAGTCTAGTGGATACTCATTTATCGCATAGTACTCCAGACCTTAGTTGCAGGAATCGTCCTAACAGGTGACGAATCTTCCTAAGAAACGCGATTCCGCGTTTCTTAGACAGAAACGTGTAGGAATCGCGTTCCCGTAGAGAGAGAAACGCGATCCTAGCCAAGATAGGATCGTTGGTGAAGAAGAACAAAAACCCTAGGTGTCAGCGAGAAGAGAGAGACAGAGGAGAGAGTGTGTGAAGGAAGAAGAGAGTGAGAAGACAAACCTTCGTCGATCTGTGTCGTCTTCCCCCTCCAGATCTGCTCGCGATCGCCTTCCATCGTCATCGCCATGGCCATCGCGATCGTGATCACATCCTGCTCCTTCTTCTTCTTCTCTCTCTCTCTTTCTTGTCGATCTGTGTCGTCTTCCCCCTCGCAATCTGCTCGCGATCACCTTCGATCGTCATCGCCATGGCCATCGCAGCTCACCTCCTGCTTCTTCTTCTTCTCTCTCTCTCTCTCTCTCTCTCTCTCTTTCTTGTGGATCTGTGTCTTCCCCCGTTTCTAACATATAACATATATAATAAATAATATAATTTGTTATATAATAATAATATAATAATATAATAAATAATATAATTTGTTATATAAATAATATAATTGTTATATAATAATATAATAATCTAATTAAATCAAATATAATAAAAAAAATTTAATAAGATTTATAAAATAAATCATTATTTTACTATTTTTTATTATTTTACTATTTTTTAACATATTTTATTATTTTATTATTTTTTATTTATAATATATATCAATTAAAAATTAAAAAATATATATAAATAAATTAAAAATATTATCTATAAAAATAATATCTAAGATAAAAATAATAAATATATTTAAAAATAATTATTTAACTCACCTTTATATAATAAATATATTTTAGAAATGACTATTAAAAATATATATATATATTATCGCTTCCCGAGGCGCTCCCAACCTAAGAACCTTCTAACAGCTCACGCTTCCCCGCTCCCGCTCCCGCTCCCGCTCCCGCCCCCGCCCCCGCTCCCGCTTCGTGCAACTAAGCTCCAGACACACTCCTCCATTTAAGCCACACCGCCTTAATTCTATAGACCACATCCAGTCCAATCTCCCCAGCCATTGTGATAATCGATCCTAAATAACGAAAATATTCACTCGTAGATAGTTCTTGGTTCTCAATTTTCACTTCTCCTCTGCTTCCATTGTTACTATTACTAAAATTACACTCCATTTACTCTGTCTTAGTTCTACTTATCCTAAATCCTTTAGATCCAAGTGTTTCTCTCCAAGTCACTAACTTAGCATTAACTCCTTCTCTAGTCTCATCCACTAACACGATATCATCTGCGAAAAGCATACACCATGGCACATCATCTTGAATATTTCTCGTTAACTCATCCATAACTAAAGCAAAAAGATAAGGACTTAAAGTTGATTAACCCTACAATAATTGAAAATTCACTTGTCTCTCTAACAATCAATCTAATAGTGGTCACCACACCCTCATACACATCCCTAATCACATCAATGTAACATTTTGTTACCCCTTTCTTCTCTAACACCCACCAAATTATATCCCGAGGCATTCTATCATATGCTTTCTCAAGATTGATAAAAACCATATAAATGTCTCTTTTCTTTTATCTATACTTTTCTATTACTCTCCTCGAAAGATAGATCACTTTCATTATTGACCTACTAGGCATAAACCCAAATTGATTCTCTGACACCTCTATTATATCTCGTAATTGACGTTCCATTACTCTCTCCCACACTTTCATTATATGACACATTAGCTTGATTCCTCTATAATTGTTGCAGTGCTATCATAAGAAAATCTCCAAATCCATTTCCACCAAAGAGCTTGATTGAACAAATGAAGTCTCCTAAATTCTAGACTGCCTATTGACAAATTACAAGCAAATTGTCTCCATCAAGTCTCCTAATATGCAGACTTCCTATTGACAATTGTAAGTAAACTAGCTCCCAAACCAATTCACCAATTGGTACTTAAACCCTTTTAATTTTTCCCCTCCCCTCCCCTCCCCTCCCCACAAAAAGTTTCTCCAAATCTTTTCAACTTTCTGCATCAATGAAGTAGAAATAGTGAAGATGGCCATAAAGTATGTAAGAAGGCTTCAAAGTCAATCTACATCTGTTAGATATTGCCATTTCTACCTTACCAACCGTTTCTAATATGTCTCAGTCATGGAATTTCAAAAAGAACTTCAGCCTTAAAACAGGAGCCCAGCAGCAAGACTTATTAAGTAGAAGCAAGGAAACCAACACAACAACCTACAACGGAAGCCAAACCACTAAGAAGCATATGGCAATCCTCACGCAATGAATGAAGAAATATAAGGGGCAGAGTGCTCCCTAATACCTTAGAAGCATGTGGAAAAGTCTAGTTAGGAACATAGAGTGTCCAAATATATGTTTCATTTGTGTTATTAATGGGCCTCAAGAATTTTACATCACCTCTAAATAGGCAGAAATGATACAATATACCAAATAAGATCACAAATTGTAGTCGAATTTAAAAAAAAAAAAAAAAAAAAAAAAAAAACATGCACTAGAACAATGAAATGAATAAACTCATTATCAATGTACTCTGGTAGTGGTTTGAACAAGGCAGTGTATCAGGAACCAAAAATCTCCAATTTGACTATCCTGGTACTAATCCAATGCACATGGTTCATGATTATGTGCATTAACAATTACTCCTCTTCCTTGAAGGGTGTGTTGGGGTTGTTGGATAGCTTGATATACATTGGGCTCATTTTCCTAATAGCTTAAGCTTGGGATAATTGGTGACTTAACAGGGTTTTTGGATGTTTTCCCTGGGTATGTATTGTTTCTATATTGCCTTAGACATAGGATGTTGGTTGTCTCACCTTACTTTGTACTCTCCCTTCCTCTTTTTTAATGAAATCTTCTGGGGAATTACAGAACTTTGCTCCTTGCCAATATGGTGGGAGTCAGTTTCAAAAGAGCATCCTAGTTGATGTTTTGTCTTTAGTTTCCAAAGCACCAAAAAAAAAAAATCTTCATCATTTAAGAAGAAAAAAAGAAAGAAAGAAAGGAAAACTAGAGGTTGCTGTGGTAAGATCTTCAAGCCACCTAAGACAAGAACAAAACTATTACCAACAGTAGTCATAGAGATCTTAGACAGTACTTCAGCTATTTATTCAATTCTTTCCCTTTCATTTTACTCATCTTATTTTAATCAGTGTAATCAATGTTTGCTAATAATAGGCATTGTTCCAATACAAGAAATGAAGCTCCAAGTGTCAGCTCACTTGGCTCATTTAGGCTTCTAAAATTTCTGGAATTTTGTGTATGAAACTTGCAATCTTGGTCTAAGTTCACTATTAACTAAAAAGTTTTGGGTGTATACATTTCTATTTGTTCTTTTGTTGTCTCCATTTTCTGGGAAAATAGAGCATGTTGGCATCATCATGAAGGCTCAATCTATCATATGTTTAGCCTAGATATTTTTTATAGATTTGAAGCATTTAATTTTGCAAGTATAATTTTTGTTTTTTGTTTTTGTGACAAGTAACTTTGCAAGTATTACTTGACTACATTTCTAAGGCCTCATTATTAAGCACATGCCAAAGCAGGAGCCGCAAAATAACATATGACTCGAAAAGATGGTTGATCACATAGACTTTATAGGAAATAGCATAAGTTAGCATTTATATATTTCTTTGCAATTAATACCGGGGTTGTTGTCCTCAATTCTGATAATGTTACCTATATCAATCATGGGCCCAGGGTGGAGAGAATAGTTCAAAAGAATCTGTGCCACCAACCCCAGTAAATCAAGACAAGGCATTAACAAAGTAAGTTTCCTAATTTTTGTTCATTTGTTAATTCATAGATGAAGAAAAGTTCTAGCAATCTATGGCTAGAGTACAAGAGATAATACCAAAATAGGAAGGTAATAACTTCCAGAAATTTAGAGAATAGGATAAAGAATTAAGGTTCATAATGGTGACCAAACTTCAGCATGCTTTGTGGAGCAGAATGTCCAGCAACAGGAACTGAAAGTTTAAAACTATTTCCAAAGAAAGAATACAAATTGGAGATCCTCAAAGCCTTCCCCTCACTCTCTCAAGCAAGACATTAGGCCAATGGGGCCTCCATTGTACACAACAAAATAAATTATTAAAAGAATTAAAGAAAATAGCTGACACAATAATTTAACATCTTACTTGAAGAAAGAAAAAAAATTTGTTTTTCAAAAATGACAAATTAGAAAAATAGAGTAGAGACCATTATAAAGTACGCAGGAACAACATAACTCCACTACTCAAAGAAGTTTGTCAGGAAATTCAATTATAAAGCAAAAAATAACTGCAGAATTAAATAACAAGTAAATCATAGGGAGCTATAATTATGTGCAGAAGTATCACAAATGCACAATTCTCAACATTACTGGAATGATATCAAAACAATTTCGGCATCCAACTCTAGCATTTTTTCTTCTTATGGCTCTTTTCGAGCAAATTATCACTTTTCTTAAGGCAAATTGAACAAGCTCAAAGCAAGTAAATTTCTTCTTGCCTGTAGTTTGGTCTCTTGCAAACACAACACATCAAAATCTTCTCTTTGAGCAAGTTGCAGAGCAGAGAAGTCCTTCAGCTTCAGTAAAGCTCTCAACCCATTGACATTCCATGACAATAACTTCATAAATTTTGTATCACCAGTAAGAGGAGGAGTCCTCATAGTCTTGGGATTGTATGCAATCCACCCTTTTTGTGGCTTCTTGTGGGCAAGAATCGTCCAAGGTTCATTTTGGTTTACAGAAAGATTAGCCTCACCAGAAGCTTCCACAAGCCTAGAAGCAATTTCTGCTGGTGCTTTCCTCTTTAACTGTGTGGGTTTCTTACCTAGAAAACATTAGCCATTGTAAAATACCACCAACCTAGTTAAAATCATCCATATTAATGTGTATGAGCATAACAATTTTACAACATTTTGCCAAAAAATAAATTAAAAATGAAGCACCTGAAACTTCATCAGTTTTGATAGACAGCTTCTGCTTTGTTGTGACTACTGTAGTTTTGACTTCTTCAATGCTGTCATCAACTTGGACCTGTTTTACTCTTCTTTTAGTGCATTGAAGTTCAGAAACCTCCAAAACACTGTTCACCTCCACAACATGCTCTTCGCCAGACGAACTCTTAGCCTTCCTTTTTGATGAATTTTTTTCAGTACAAATTGGTTTTGTTTCAGAGGATTGCCAATCTTCTACCACCAGAGAATCCTCACCTGCACATAGAGGAAAACTTAAACCAATGCAATGAACATTAACTTTAATACTTCATCTCGTAGCGAAGAAGACAAGCAACGAGAATTTAATTTAAAGCTCAGATTCTCTGCAATCAAAACAAACCTGATAATACTGAAATGAATACAGATTAAGTTTGAAATTAGAAGCGTGTACCGTCTACTTTGTTATTTAGGAAACCCTTCAAAGCAGACACAAGATCACGTTTAGAACCTTTTGCGGGGACCCCAACACTCCTGCAAATTATAACACCTACTCATCAGATATACTGCAAGAGTATACATATTGAGCAGCACAATGCATTAACTTTATTTTTTCCTAAACTTAAGGACAGTCCTGAAACCGAACATTTGCAGAAGGAAGTTAGGGATTCAAGAATAAAAAGGGTGACTGATTCACATATTAACAAACTCAGTACAACAAAAGTAAATGATCCATCCCATCAAAAAAAAAACCTAAATGATCCATAAACTCAACTACTTAATGTCGGCTGCAGAAGTCATATTTAATTATTTATCTCCATCTCAGACCACATGGTTGCTATATCAGATCATTCAAAGCAGATAGATATGTGGTAGAACTAATTCAAAATGTGGTTCCCTAAAATGAGATAATTGTATACACCGCAGATGCCCATAAATACATTGCTCTTATGTAAATTATAAATCTTCCTCACATGAATCTTTCTCCAATCCATTCTTCTCATTGCAATATATTCCAGCAGGAAATCACAAAACATCACTAATGTCAAAAGGCGCAACAAAAAAGACACAAGTTTGAATGAAGATCACAAGAAAGCAAAAGGAATCTCCGCTGAACTAAGGCTCATACAACCATCTGGGTTAGTAAAGGTTAGTGTTCCCATTCCTTTTGTGATAAAAAAAACTTAAATTTACTTCTTTTGCAACCTTTTTCTCATCAACCAAACAGCAGGTAAACATTAATTCACATACTCATGCTAACAAAAATATCTGAAGTCTCGGTATTACTATTACCTTAATTTTGATCTGAGTTCTTGAACTGTCATTCTTTCAATTGTATCCGGATCATCCTCGGTAACTTCAGTTTCAACTTTTCTAGCTTTTGCCACACATTCCTATAAATATTCAAATCAAAAACTTATCCACATTACCTAGAACACCATAAAAATCATATACAACAACAACATTGCAAGAATATTGTTAAGTAAAAAAATAAAATAACATTAACCTTGACAACAGGTGTCCTAATTCTTGGCTTGGTATCCATTGATTCACTTAGTTTCTCTGATGATGATGAATAATAAAGGAGTCGCTTAGACCCAATTGATCTAGCCGCGACAAAAACAGAGGCACGAAGTTTCAAATTCCTCTGAATCACTGCAAAACTAAATATTCATGTCAATTAAACAGGTTAAGTTATTTACTCCAAATTTCAAGCAGCAAAAGTATGTATCCATTTCGATTTTAGCCCATTTCTATACTTTGTTTGGTTGCTGAGAAAACGCAGTGGAAAAGGAAAGTTATGAAGGGAGGTCTTGGTATTTCCACTCTGTTTTCTTGGCAACCAAACAGAATAAAGTAAAAAGAGAAAGAATGCAGCTCCAGAGTTTTTTCAATATTATTATATCTACATCAGTATAGTATATATACATATATAGTACCTCCTAAGATTAGCGACATTGTGAAACCCTAATTTCAAAATCTATGTCATGAATGCAGTGAAGTGAGAGAGGGATGCGTACGTTAAGCAGGGTGAGGAGGCGCAGTTTAGTGGCATGCCGTGGTCGTGGAGAGAGAGTGCCCGGCGAGTGAGTGGGAACGAAACGAGCCGCGAAAATGGAGTCGCATCGCAAGTTCAGGAGCCCAGCCCAGGACTCGATTTGCTAATGTAAAATAAGACCGCGTGAAGTTGGTAAAAAGTTGATTTTTTTATTTTTTAAAATTTATTTTATTTTTTTTTGGATGAATTATGTGAGAGGTGATGTAATTTAAAATGGATAAAAAATGGGAAATTGGCTTTTTACTAGCTTTTCAAAAGATTTCATATTTGATAGGCTATTCACATAGACCCATAATTGGCTTAGTCGACCGAACCGGGTATTACTTTGTTTGGGATGTGCTATATAAATGTATTTTTTTTTTAAAAATTTAGTAAAAAGTGTAAAGAAAAAAATGTATATTGAAAATAATTTTTTGACTTTTTACGAAAAGATGTGTAATAAAATATTGTAGTAAAATCAAAAAGATTATTCTACTCTTATTGACTTTTTGAATTTTGGATAGTTGAATTCAAAGGACAAAATAATAATTAAGCTTCCCCCATAAGCTTCCCCCAAATAGTATGGACTTTTTTTTTTTTTTTAGTAACTTTTTGACTTTTGTAGGTTATCCTAAACAAAGCATTAAGAGTTTAGCAGATTTGTAGTTAAAAATAGATTTAAGAGGGGTTAATTACACTAATAGTCCCTATAGTTTGGGACTTGTGTCACTTTGGTCCCTGACTTTTCACTTGTGACACATTTGCCCTGAATTTTGAATCTTGTTCCAAATAAGGACAATTGAAAATATTATTAGATTTTTCAAGGGTAAAATCGTCAATTTGATAAAATATAAACTAATTTGACAAAAATAAATGTCAAAAAAATATTTTTAATTTTTTAAAAATTATTTTTATCCACAATGATAAAATTATGTAAAATTAATAAAAATTACATGATTAATTTTTTAAAATTAATTTTACATGATCATCATTCAAACACATAATAAAAATTAATTTGCTAAAAAAAATGTCTAAAAGATTTATCAATTTTACATAATTTTATTTTTAGTAGGTAGAAATAATTTTTAAAAATTTAAAAATATTTGTTTGACATTTATTTTTGTCAAATTAGTTTATATTTTGTCAATTTGACAATTTTACCCTTGAAAAATCTAATTATATATTCAATTGTCCTTATTTGAAAAAAGATTCAAAATTCAAGGTCAAATGTGTCACAATTGAAAAGTCAGGACCAAAGTGACACAAGCTCCAAACTATGGGGACTGTTTGTGTAATTTGCCCATTTAAGAGATATACAAAACTCCATTAGGGTTGCTTAACAACTCCGTTGATCCCAAGCCCCCATAAAGAAAGAGGGTTGTGTGTTAGATAGCCAATAGCCAACACATAAAAAAGTCGTTCGGATCCTTTATGACATGAAATCTAATATTCTAAATCGATTAAATACTAGGTCGTTCTCCTTAAGTGACGCATTGTGCCTGTCTCCAGGGTGTTTCAAAAAGTGAGTAAGGGACACCGCATCGATGCCTAAGTGCAGTGAAAAATGAGCAAAGGCTTTCGCATTTTTCTGAACGAGCGCGGATAAAAAAACTAGTCCAAAATTATAGGTTTAGGATAACCACATGGAATATAGAAATTTTAACTAGCAAGACTATGGAATTAGTAGATATCATGATTAAGAGAAGAGTTAGTATAACTTGCGTACAAGAAATTAAGTGGACGGGTGAGAAAGCTTGAGAAATAGAGGATACCGGTTTTAAACTATATTAAGGATAGACACAGGAATAGGGTAGGAATAATAATTGTCAAGAGTCTTGTAGAAAATATAGTTGTGGTCATTAGGAAAGATAATAGAATTATGTTAGTTAAACTAATTATTGGAGAGAACATAGTGAACGTTATTAGTACATATGTCCCCCAAGTAGGATTAGATGATTAAACTAATAGAGTTTTTTTAGATCAAATAGATGAGGTATTACAGGAGATACCCGTAAGAGAGAACCTAGTTATAGGTGATGATTTCAATGGTCATGTAGAAGTAAATAAACTAGGATATAAGAGGATGCATGGTGGATATGGTTTTGGTGATAAAATGAGGCTAGAGAGAGTATTTTACATTTTGCGTTGGCTTCTGACCTAGTAGTGGCCAATACTATGCATAAAAAGAGAGATAAGCATTTGATAACCTTTATTAGCAGGTCAATTAGAAGCCAAATAGATTACTTTCTAGTAAGAAAAGAGGATTGTCTAAAATGTAGCAATTATAAGGTGATTCCTAGAGAGAACTTGACGTCTCAACATAAGATTTTGGTATTAGATTTATACTGTAAAGGACAATACCAAACTCGAAAAGATAGTGAGCATTGCAAAACTAAACGGTGGGACCTAAAAGGAGATAAACTAGACACATTTAATAATAAATGATTAAAGAAGGTACTTGAGACTTAGAAGATAATACTAACACTATATGGAACTCGATGGCCAATTGTGTAAGGAGAATCTCAAGGGAAGTTCTTAGGAAGTTGAAAGGAAAGGGACTCAACTTTAAGAAAACTTAGTGGTGGAGAGAGGAGGTCCAAACATTAATAAAGACAAAAAAGAGAGAGCTTTAAAAAGTAGCAGAACGATAGAACTGAGGAAACCCTTAAGCGCTACAGATTAGCCAATAAGAAGGTTAAAAAAGTAGTGAGGGAGACTAAGTTGAAAGTCTATAATGACCTATACACTAGACTAGATAATAAGGAGTGAGAGAAGAGGATATTACAAACTTGCTAAGATAAGAGAGATGAAAACAAGAAATTTTAATCAGATTAAGTGCATTAAGGGTGAGGACTCTAAGGTGCTAGTGAAGGATGAAAAGATTAAGGAGAGGTGGAAGAACTATTTTGAGAAGTTGTTAAATGAGGAATATGGAGGTAGGTCAAAAGAGGAGGAAGTAGGCAGTAATAAGGAAAATCAGAACTATAGGTTCTATCGTAGGATTAGGGACTTTGAAGTAGAATTTGCACTTAAGAAGATGAAATTAAATAAGGCTTTAGGGCCCAATGATATACCTATTGAAGTGTGGAAATGTTTGGGTAAGAAGGGGGTTGTTTGGTTGACTAGGTTGTTTAGCAAGATTTTGTTGACTAGGAAAATGCTAAAGGAGTAGAGGAAAAGTATTTTAGTGCAAATATATAAGAATAAAGGAGATGTTCAGAATTGTAACAACTATAGAGCAATCAAGTTAATATGTCACACAATGAAAGTGTGGAAGAGAGTGATAAAATGTTGATTACGAGATATAACAGAGGTGTCAAAACATCAATTTAGGTTTATGCCTAGTAGGTCAACAATGGAAGCTATCTATTTTTTAAGGAGAGTAATAGAAAAGTATAGAGAAGAAAAAAGACATTCATATGGTTTTTATTAATCTTGAAAAAGTATATGATAGAGTGCTTAGGGATATAATCTGATGGGTATTAGGGAAGAAAAGGGTGACAAAAGGTTACATTGATGTGATTAAGGATATGTATGAAGGTATGGTGACCACTATTAGATCGCCCGCTGGAAAGACGAGTAAATTTCCAACTTCGGTAGGGTTATACCAAGGATCAACCTTAAGTCCTTATCTTTTTGCTTTAGTTATGGATTAGTTGATGCACAATATTCAAGATAATGTGCCATGGTGTATGCTTTTTGCAGATGATATTGTGTTAGTGGATGAGACTAGAGAAGTTAACACTAAGTTAGAGATTTGAAGAAAAACACTTCAATCTAAATTTAGGATAAGCAGAATTAAGACAGAACATATAGAGTGTAGTTTTAGTAACAGTCACAATGGAAGCAAATGAGAAGTGAAAATTGAGAACCAAGAACTACCTAAGAGTGAACATTTTCGTTATTTAGGATCGATTATCATAATGACTGGGAGATTGCACTACAACAAAAAAACACATTTTATAGCATTTTTTTATAACATTCTTTTGAAAATGCTATAAAATGTGATGCATTTGTGGCATTTTGTAATAAAATAGCACTTGTGGAGAACAATTCAATTTTTATAACATTTAATATAATTTTAATAGCTTTTCATACATGCTGTGAAATAATCCCGAAATTCAAAATTTTAATTACAATATATAAATGCTATAAATAAAAATATAATGCTATCAATTATATTAAAATGAAAAGACCCAGATTTTTTGCGCTAAAATCTGGCGCCCTTATTTTTCACCAAACCCACTCCCAAATCTGTTTCCTATTTTTCCTCTCATTGTGATGATCAACGACAATGCTTCTAATGCTTCTAGGACTACTTCTTACTCAACGATTCTGCGATTCTGCGAAGCTTTGTGTTGTTTAAAGGTAATGTTCTCTCTCCTTTGCGATTTCCTTAATCAATTATTATATATATATATGTATGTATTGATTATATTTTCTATTTTTTTTGTTTATATGAAATCCTCTAAATTAATCTCAAGTACAGCAGAAAGAGAGGATTTTGGGAATATGAAATCCTCCAAATCCTCGGCGATCTGTGTCTGCAAACTCTAGGGTTCTTGAAAGTTGAGCATTCTTCAATATATATTTCAGGTCAGATTTTCGGTGAGATGAGAACCGTTTAGTATTCGGATTACACATTGATTGTCAATTTGTTTTCTTTTTCGTGTTCACCATTATTGCCATTGTCATTGGCATTGTGCGACCATCTACGCTCTACAGTTTCCAGATCAGAGTACTAGTGTGTGTGTTTGTGTGTGTGTGTGTGTGTTGGTGTGACTCGCTGAGAATTGAATGTTTCATCATTTTTCATTGTCTTCATATATGCTAATTGACGAGAATTTTCTTAAGTGTAACATGGAAAAGTCTTTTTGATAAATTATCTGTGTCATTAATAATGACTCATTGTTTCATTTAATATCATGTGGGAATTTGGAATGACGGTTTCATTCAGACCAGTTGCTTAATGAGTTGTAAGTGTTCTCTTTCTTTATCTCTGTTTTGAAATGCAATACAGTTTCCCTCCCCTCCCCTCGAATTCATGGTTTAGGAACAATGTGGCTCTTTTTGTGGGCTTTTTGCGAGCCAACCAATTTGGTAGCAGCCTTTACAATTTTACAACATTAGAATCAATTATATAACTTTGAAATTATCCACTTCTTAATGTAGTCCACCTTGCTTTAAGTTCCACAATATTATCTGAAAAGATAAACAGAAACTTACACCAAGGGTATAGTTGTATGAAAGCTGGGAAAAACACCTGTACAATTCTTGCTCCGCGATACTTGAAAAAAAATAAAATTGAACGCACTCCAAATTATAAAATAGAAAGAGTAAAAGACCAGATTCTTTTTTATTCTGATTTTCATTTTTCGTGATTTTGGAAATGCTTTGGAAACTTGGAATCCATTGTTTAAAACATACATAAAGTTAATTATAAGTTTGAATAAAATATCTTAAGATACAATGATAGAAGGACAATAATGCGGATTTATAAGAATTAGTGTTATGTTGTATTTAAAAAATAAATAAATATTTGAATGATTATAGGAATATTTGAATGGTGTACATTTTTTGAAAATTGTTGCGCCGCGTGCCCACGTAGTTTCTCGTGTCCATGTTTCTTAGATTGAAAGCCATGTGAATGGTTTATTTGTTAAAAAAGGGTTTTGAATGAAAACCGCTCCCAAATAATGCTTTGTTTTTTGGCATCCAGTGGGCATGCTATGCAATGGGAGGTAGGTTCGCCTTCATCATAAACCTTCTAATGTTGACAGAAGTAGAACCCATTTCCCATGTTATCATTGGTAGTACAATTACTTGGAGACGGCGATTTCACCTACTCATTTAGTTGGCAACTTCTGATTTGGTATATTAATGTAAACTATTCACTTGGGTTGTTGGCATGGTTGAAAATGTGAGAAGCATAAACACCAGTTTTATACTGGTGTTAAAGGGGTTGCTATGGAGGAGGAAGCAATTGGATTAGCAGCTGAAAAGTTCTGAAACATGCTTTTCATGGAACTACATTTGTTTTGATGGATGCTAGGCAGAGTCTCCTTTCAAAGAGTCCCTACGGATATGTGATTGGTTGTAAAGGCCCTTTGATGATGTAGAGGGTTGTGAGGCTTATGTAAAGATGGGTAACAAGGCCCTAAGTTCCAGACAGATTAACCATCACATTTTATAGAAAATGCTGAGAGGGGGTGGTCAAGGTCATTGAATGATCTGCTTGTCTCTGACTAAAGTTAAATGTAGCGTTTATGATGAAAACATAGAAAAGATTAAAAAAAAAAAAAGCTAGGTTATTTTGTATAGATACCTGCAAAGAAGGCATTGAGAATAAATTTTTTCAATGGTTATGTTATTGGTCTGAAGAGCTTTATATGAACTATTGTCTTGGAGGTTAATTTGAAACTGATACTTCTCTGACTGGCTAAAGTCGTTACTTGTTAGCAACTGTTAGACGAAAAGCAGTGAAGGAATGATTTCTGAAAAAGTTCTTATGATTCTTCTGTCCATAGAAATAATTAGAAGATTGGTAATTTTTGCCGAACAGAATCGGAGAAATCCCAAAGAAACCTTGGATAGGTTGCTGGCAGTGCATGGCTTAGATTATTGTACGGCAGGAAAGTATAGGACTCTTCTTACACAGTTTTTTAAAAGGTTTTTGGAACCTTTCTCATGTTTTCACCTACATAGATTGT
Source organism: Camellia granthamiana (assembly GCA_036172215.1). Taxonomy (NCBI): domain Eukaryota; kingdom Viridiplantae; phylum Streptophyta; class Magnoliopsida; order Ericales; family Theaceae; genus Camellia; species Camellia granthamiana. The sequence continues at coordinate 19,778,612 of CM069914.1, forward strand.
TTTGAATCATGTGTTGGCCTCCCAAATTTTTGGAATGTCTCAAAAGTGCAATTTCCATTTGGACCCTTAACCATGAAGTTATGTTCAATAGTAATTGTAGAAAAGCATTTACAAATTGCTTGTTATTTTGCTTTTCCTTATAAGATTGTCTTACATTATTTGTGATATCTGCTTGAAAACAAGGTCCTTTTTTGGTTGAGAATTTCAAATATTTTGCATCATTATGCTCTCCATTTCATTCTTTTCCAGCTCGTAGCAACTTCAATGTTGTGCACTTGGCATTCTGACGATCATTGCTTAAGGGGATGAATGCCTGCTCTTTAATTAGATAACTGCGGCTTGTATATCTAAAAAAACTGTTGTGGAATCCTATTTATTTCTGGTTTCAGGTGGGGTGCCTGGGTTCTTAAGAAGCTTGGCAAGCTGTTAACTGCCAATAAAAGGGGTGCCAATAAAGCAGACAACATGATCAATAGACAGCTTTTGTTGACGTATCTTTACCTTCTAGTTTATATATTGCCTTCATCAGAGTAATTCTGTACAACAAGGTAAAATGACACAAACAATTCTACCTATTTTATTTGATTTGTTTCATTATTTTTGGTGTAGAATTGAATATTTTAAATTACTATACTTCATTTGATGTTGTTGTTGTTGTTTTTTTTTTTTTTAAATTTTATCCATTTTTTATGGGAATTTGATTTAACAGTTCTTACTATTTTAATTTTTTGAATTGCACAGTTCTTACCATGTGTGGATCTAAGGTCTTGAAAAAATGGTAATTAAAATATATCACTTTTTCCAGTTCAAGAAAGCCAATCATGACTCAACCTATGCTCAGTGGAGTTCAATACTAAACTTGGCAAACAACAAAAAGACTTCTTTCTTGCACATAAATTGCAATAACCAATAGCAAACACATATTAAATCAATAACAGAGTACAATTCTTTATCTATAGAAAGCTGATGTATCCACAAAATGCATCACAAAGAAACAGAGAATCAAAAAAAAAAAAAAAAAGATGGAACCAAGAAGAATTTTCTGAATTTTTTGTTGGTTAGTGATAGAATACCTAATTTTTTAATTCCCATGCAAGGAAGTGTAGCATTTGGTCTTGTTTGGAACTTAAAATAAAAGTTTCGGCTGTTACTGCTCCCTGTGACATATATTTGTATTTTCTCTCTTGACAGATGCTACTTGGGAGTAGAGCTACTCAAGTCTGGCATTGAAGGAAGTGAGTCCACCCTTAAAACACTCTGGCACCACTCAGATGCTATTATGTGCTGCTCGTTAAAGGTGGTGTTTTTTTTTTCATCTCTCTCTCTCTCATTTATGATTCTTGAGTTGTCTTCCTCTGCTATTATTGTTTGATTATTAGTTGCAGGTTCATGCTAATTTTGTTATTAAATTTTTTTAAAGTTATTGATATTCCAAAAAGCTGAGAGATTGGTATTCACCATGGTTTAATAAACCATAGTTTAGTGTATTCATGATTAAAAAAGTGCACCGAATTTACTTCCCATTGGATGCTTGGATGGGGTCTGGGAGGCATAGATTGGGTACAAACCTAACCTTTGGTATTATTTGTACAAAAGTGGCCGTCCTTTGGTTTCAAACCCACAACCTCAAGGTGTAACAATCCGTCAATGAGGTATTTGAAAAGTTTGACTTGTTTTCTTCCAAGGAATTCGTGATGTACAGGGTCCATATTACTATTGTAGGGTTAGTCACTGTGGGAGGGGAGACCCCTTCATCATGGCTCATCACACAATGACAGTTTGTCATATCAGAGGAAAAGTCACTTAGATTGCACATGGCCACTGTATAGTTTATTAGATGCTTTGGGCACATGGTTTGTCTATGAGTTGAACATTTGTTAGTTGCCTTTAAGTGGTAGTGTTGAAATCTACAGTCGTTGAATTCAAATTGATGTTTAATACAAGTAAATTAGAGTGAAAGTTTACTGCAATTTGAATGCCACTGTTATGTATACCACTTCTAAAATTTTGCCAGCTATACTTGAAAACTGCCATTTCTTTTTCATGAGACCAGTCTTCCTAGAATTATTTCTTGTTTTAAATTCCCTTTTTTTAGTATGGTGTGTTTCTTTCCTTTACTTTGTACTTATTATTGTATATATGATATATATTTTGAGTTGTAGAATATGTATTATGTTCCATATGGAACCGCAATTCCATTGTAACATGGAGATGAATAAATTTTGCACAGAAGATTTGATTAGTTTCAGAAACCTTGTAGGAATCGGAAAAGAAATGTTACAAAGTGATATTGTGACAATATTAGACAACTTTTCATTATGCTTCTTGAAATTTGCATGCAGGCATTGCCCGTTTTCACCTTTGCAAACCAGGCCGGCCTTGACATGCTTGAGACAACCTTGGTTGCCCTTCAAGACATAACTTTGGAAAAAATACTCGATGATCATGGAAGAAAAACTCTGTCCTCCGAGTTTCCACAAATTATGCAACAGGTTTGCTATTTTCTCATATAAAGCAATAATAAGAAGAATAAATTTGAGGTCGAAAGGAGTAGGGCTAGGTGAAGTACAATGTGCTATGTGCTGAGATAAAATTGCATTGTCTTCAGTAGTATTTGAAAACAACAAACATCTATATAAGTTTCTATATAAAGAATGATTTGTTGTGAAAATTTGTGGTAAATTCTAGAATGACATAAAATTCTTGCCATGTTATTTTCGAAACTGTAGGAATTAAAAACATAATAAGATGAGGTGATTATAACATTCACTGACTAGCTTAAATCTCCCAAAAGAGCTTTCACCTGTCCCAAAAGGAGGGTAGCGTCTAAGTTTTAATCGCTGGTAGGACAAGTGTGTCTTACCTATCAAGATATTTTTTTTCCATAAAATTATCTGTTTCTTTGTGATGCATTTTGTGGATATAATCAGATGTGTTGATTATTGTTTTACAGTTATTAGGTTTGGAAAGAAGATGGAACCAATAGAAGTCAGCTTGGAAGTTTGTGGGTGCAGAAAAAGGAATTTGAATGTGTTATTATGTCTTGTACATACCGACATTATGACTTTAAGTTTTTGTTTTTATTTTTCTGAACGTAGTGAGAGATTGTGTTTTGGTACTTTATTAAGACAATATTATGACAATTTTATTATTTCTTGAAATTTGTGGTGATGAGTTATTTTTCAATGATGATATTGTTTTGTATGTGATGGATGAAAATATGTTTGTGGCATTTACAGAATTTAGGTTTCCAATAATATTGGTTTTGGAATGGATTTTTATTATATTTATAAATGCTATATGATAGCATTTAAAATTGCTATCATAATGAGCTTTTTGTAGCATTAAAAAAATGTTATCAAAAAGTTTGTTGGCATGCTTTATTATAACATTCTTAGTTAGTTATGATATGGTCAATTGTAACATTACTAGATTGCTATTAAAACAATTTCATAGCATTAACAAAATGTTATCCTTTGGTATTTTTAGTAACTTTTAACTATTTCATAGCATTCAAAAATTGTTATAATATATTTACGATAACGTTCAACGATAACATTCGATAAATGTTATTAAAAACGATACACTTTTAATAACATGGGCAAACATAGCATTCCAACGAATGTTATTGCTTACTTTTGATAGCATTCATCGAATGCTATAAAATGTGGTTTTTGTTGTAGTGTTGGAGCAGATGTGGTCCACAGAATTAAGGCGGGGTGGTTTAAGTGGAGGAGTGCGTCTAGAGTATTGTACGATAAACGAGTACCCATTAGACTAAAAAGAAAGTTCTATAGAACGGCTATTAGACTAGCGATGTTGTATGGGACGGAATGTTAGGCAACTAAGAAATAATATATAGAGAAGATGAGTGTTGCTGAGATGAAGATGCTAAGGTGGATGCGTAGCAAGACTAGAAAAGACAAAGTTAGGAATGAGTATATTCGAGAATGAGTAGGAGTAGTATTGATAGAAGATAAGTTGATAGAAAATAGATTGAAATGGTTTGGTCATATACAACAGAGACCAACAAAGGTAGTAATGAAGAGATGCGATACAGTGACAGTAGATAGTAGTGTTAGGGGAAAGGGTAGACCTAGATTGACGTGGACTAGTGAAGTAAATAGAGATATGAATCTCCTTAATTTGACTAACGAAAATGGTCTTGGATAGAGTCGAGTAGAGAAGAAGAATTCATAGAATCGACCTTATTTGATGGGACTTAAGACTTGATTTAATGTGGTTTGGTTTGGTTTAGATATACAACCGATCAACTCTACTCGACCAAACAATTATTAAATATATATATCATTATTATGTTTGTCTTGGAATTATACGTGAAGTTTTATCCCTTACAATCCAAGTTTGTCAAAAGTTTGACAAACTATTGCATTGCCCCACAGTTGCACTACCCAACTTTCCCTACTTTCCCTTGGCTATTCAAATCAATCTCTATTGTAAACTTTAGTATTAAGTCCAAAAGCCTTCTCTCTCTTGTCACTCTCTCTGTAGTTTATCTCTTTATTCTTTTTTTTCTTTTCCTTTTCTTATTTGAGAGACAAGTTCATCTCTCTCTATCTCTTTCATATGTATTTATTTTCCCTCTATACCTTCAACAGAGATGATAATTGTCATGACCCGAACCCGCCCCTAGAGGTTAGGATCATGACCAGCCAATAATCATGAGATTACCTACAGCCTCAGAAAGAAATCAATCATATTTAATATTAACTGGGGGCCAGATGCGGAAGCAGAATCAGAAATTTTGTCTAATGAGTTGTGCATATATGGCATTACAAAAACTTTACATATTATATTAATAACTCACACCAGACAGTCATTTAAAAAATATATATATACATAAGTCTAGGATCATTCAAAAATAGTTTTGACAAAAACCAAGGTTATATACAGACTTGGTCATACATGACCACAAAAGAAAACAAAAGAAAAATCAAAAGTAAAGCCTCTTGCATGAGGCGACCTTAGTTGACTCCACATAAGCTGACCTCTCTCACAAGATCACTAGGGCTGAGGCGGATATCTTGCTGCTCACCTACATACATATAAATACAGAGTGAGCTAATGCCCAGCGAATAATACCAAAGTAAGGGGTTGAGTGAATGTGCCCCTTTTAACAGACAAGCATATCTGATCAATAAGCATATATAATCAGTAAGCATTTTATATCAGAATGACCTTGGGTCCAACATGTGACAAAACAACCTTAGGTCTAAGAGATAGCAGAATATACAGTACGAGTTCAATCATCACTCAATAGAATTGCCTTGGGCCCAACAGTGTACAGAATGACCTCAGGTCCAACAGTCAACGGACTCACCAATCGGATTTAGTCATCTCTTATCAAAACGACCTTGGGTCCAATCATGTACAGTATATAATGGCCATCCAATTATTGGAATTGCGTATCAGTCATTCAGGCTTGTCAGAGATTCAATCATATCATATCAGTCAATCAGTCTTATTAGAGATCCAGAACGACCTTGGGTCCACTTTATCAGATACACAAAACGGCCTTAGGCCCCATTTAGATATATTGAGTGACTTCGCTCCATAATTCAAATGTATACAGAATGACCTTGGGCCCACTAATCAATTATATAGAACAACCTTGGGTCCACTGATGTCTATATTGTGTCATTCACTTGTACAAATAATACTTTCGTTAATATCACATTGTTATCATCTCGTTTAGACAGTAGATGGTAACTCATTCACACTTATCAAATCATAGGTTCAGAAAAGTTTACCACATGTGAAAAATAAAGAAAAATAGAGTATAAGTAAAATATCTTTACTAAGATATTACTCACAGTGTTCGGTTGGCTGATTCGTTCTCAGAGTTGACCCTACACAATTTGTAACTCATATAGAAATTGGGTCACAATACAATTCAATTCGTTCTTTAATTGGTTTATCTTTCTTAAGCTTCTTTCTAACTCGTTAGTTCATTTAAGATGCTCAATATATGCCTAAGAATGCTTAGAAATGAAATAGAACGGAAATTGAAACATAAAACAACTTTTCAAAGTTTCCTGAAACAGGGCACTTTGCTCTAGCGCAACTTTGGTCACTCAAGCGAACCCCTCAGTCTGCAAAATTACTAGATACTCACATTTTACGCTCGAGCCAACTTCTTGGTCGCTCGAGCCAAGACTAAAAATAAATGATGGTCGCTCGAGCCAACCTCTAATGTTTGCAAAAGTACTAGATGCTCGAATTGTGCGCTCGAGCCACCTTTTGGTTGCTTGAACGGTCTGTTTAATTCCTGGAATTTCCAGAATTCTATTTTGAGCTTCAAACTCACATTCAAGGTTCCAAACTCATGCATGTCTTGTTCATTTGTGTATAAACACTCCAAAAACATATATTTAAGGATAACTTCAACCTATAACTCAAAATTCCATGAATTCAATGAAATTTAAGCCTTGAACTTTATATTTGAAAAACAATCTTTTATATTGGTATCTACAAGCTTTTAAACTTAAAATTGGACTTCAAAACATAATAATTCATGCATGCAGGTGTCAAACAATTCTCAATTCCACATGGATTATTGATTCATGCTCTACAATGAGATTTCATAACAAATTCATGCATGCATGTGCAAATTGATCTTAATTCCTCCAATCTTAGCTCAATTCATACACTTAATTACATATTCACCTTGAATCTACAATTAAGTGACTCAAATTCATGAATTATGGTTCAAGCACTCACCTAGGAGCTTCAATATAGCTCAATTAGCAAGAGCTTGAGTTGTTCTTCACAAATCTTTAATTTCCTTGAGCTAATTCTTAAGTTTTCCTCCTTTCTCTCTTGAATTCTCACCCCTCTCTCTCTCTATATATATATATGCTATCTCAGCAAGTTTTGCAAGGTTTTGATGAGCTCAAAGTGTGTTTAGCACACTAATTAGCACACACACACACACATATATATAAGGTACTTAGCTTAGTTTAATTAAGTTTGATTAGGGCTAATCATCTCCACTTAGTTCTAATCAATTTAATCCAATTAATTTGATCCGAATCAGTTTTTAATTAAATTTCACCGTAGACTCTAAAAATTATGCTAATCACAATGATACAGTCAATTTTGGTTTCTGTGGCCTCTACGACCCTCAATTTCAGTTTATTACAGAATACATAACAAATTTTCCTACGATGAATAGATATGAATTTAAAAACATACATAATCACATGATTAGCATCCAAGATCACATAAAGCATATAATCACAAGTATAATTACGACTTAATAGCATAATACAGAATGGGGTGGTCATAATAATGGTGACGGTGGCAGATGAAGACCATTTAATAACGATGGTTGTGGCAATAAGCAATGGTTGCGACTACGATGAGTGATGGCATATTGGTGATGGCTACGACTATAATGATTGATAGTATTTATGAGCGGTGAAGGCTATTAGTTTGTGACGCCCCAAAAAATCGGAAACATCAAGGAATATATTAACAAATAAATACATGGTTTATCTAAGGTTACAATAGAAGAAAACATCACTAATGTGTCCATTGGTTAATAACCAAGTAAGATCACAGGAAGGTCGAGGGAGTCAATATAGCCTCCCTTCTAAGTCCAACTACCTTAGATAGCAAAGCTACTTTTTTTTATAGATCTTGACAAAGTATTAACACAAGGCGTACATGAGTTGACAGAGTATAAAAATAGGTTACAAATGATATATATAATAATTACAAAATCATGTCTTAAATACAACAAGCAATTAATAACTTACAACCTCAAAATGTGTTTACAAAATTAGTTCCTAACTCTCATAGGGTAGCCATACGTCTTCAATACTTCAGCTTTGCCTTTGACCGATCTAATAGTCTTCAATACCTGGCATGAAACGCCGTGAGCTTTGAATGCCCAGTAAACGCACATACACCCCATCCCTTTTTCCTAATCCAATACACCATTACAATTATAACAAACAAGTAATAAAGCATGATAATCATTCAATAATAAAGAATTACAAGGTTAAATGTTAGTAATTTAGAAATCCCTCAAAGAGATTTTATCCTCCCAACCGCAAGAATTGAACACCGGATTATTCGGAACTCCCCCTTTTGCTGCTTTACAAAACTTACCACGGATGCCTGTAACCGTTACATACTGTGTAGCGCTATCGGTGGACCTCAAAAGGGATGGTGAAAAGAAAAAAAAAATTATCATCCTAAATCCAACCTTATCCTTCCAAAAAAATTTTATCCTCCTGAATATCCTATCTACACCCAATCTTATCTCACCAAATCAAATCATCGCAAAAAGTCCGAATACGTCCGTTCCATTATAGGGTTTACGTGATAACTACTTGCGTAAGACTTAACCTTTAATTAGCGAGCACATCCCATCAATCCATACATAACACATTATCATCTCTTCATTATTCAAGTGATCGAAAACCCAATACCACTCCAATTAAGGTTTCCGTTGAATTAGATATCTTAAATTAAAGTTAGATCAACTTAACAAGATAGTAATATCCACATAAGCATGAGCATCATCAAATGAAGAAGATAAGGAACATAACCATAACACATGCAATATCATACCAAGACATGATAATATACTAATAAGCATATTCATGAAGACAAGAGCTGAGAATACCAATGCAAAACTAAATTTTCAGATTCAGTACCATTTGAAGATTAAAATCAAAAGGACCATTTCAGATTTTTTCCAAGCCTGGGCTTCCTATTGTTCGTAGAGAATTTTATCTAGTTTTCAGAACATTTTTCAGAAATGGAATAGTTTTTCTAGATTTTTAGTTATTTAATAAACACTCCAGTGCTGTCCAGATTCGTCGACCATTACAAAAATTGGATTTTCTTACAAATCGCTCACTCTTTTTCAATGAAACCAATTTTTCTTGAAAGATAACTCTTTAAGGAAGTTTTTGACATAAAACGGAGGTCTAGGAGATGTTCCTACATTTTTTTAGAATTTTCGAAAGTTGGCTATAAAAACTGGTTTTTCATGTATAGTACTCAAAATAAGAAGATAGGTGAGAAAATAGGCCAACTAAGGAAAAAATTTCACTTCTTTTGTGATGAAAACATACTAAATAATGTATCAATAACTCAGATTTTTAAAGAGATGGTGTGCCTTTGGAAATAATGTGAAATATGAGAAGAAAAAAGTAATTTTGCACCTATTAAGAGAAAATATGAGTAGAAGAAGGATCAAAACTCAACTCATCAACTCTGAACATATGAACACCACTACAACACATCTAAAAATATGATTTTAAACTTCTAATAACATGGATTTGAAAAAGAAAATAGAAGGAGAGATGGTGATGTGGCTTACTTGAGGCTTGGTTGAATTGCTAACAAAACATTTTGTTTCTCTCATTTCCTTTACCAAGCTCACTCTCTTGCCCTCTCTTTCCTCTCAACTAAATATGTAAGTATGTGAATGTGTTTTGTGCTCAAAAGTGTAAAGAGAATTGGTGTATTTACAGCAAACTTGGTGTGAAATGTCCAAATTGCCCTTTGGTTGGAAATAGATAGGATATTTTGGATTTAGTTTGAATTCAATGGAATATAGGATGATTATGAAGCCTAATTGTGTACCAAAACATGATCTAGTTAGGGTTAGGGCTTAAGTAAACTAGCTTTGTTACAAGTATAAGACATATACATAATGCATTTGTACCTTGGTCAAATATTCTTCCTAAAATCAAGCAATTTGTCTCCAAAGTACATACATATATATATATATATATTCAATGGGGTGGCCAGCCCATGGGGGGTGGATTTGAGGGGATTTTTCCTTGACTTTTGTGTACAAATGGTATCTTAGGTACAAATAGGTATAACTAGTTTGGGGTCAAAATGTGATTCAATAAAAATATGAGAGCTAAAATCTTAGTTTATGAATTTGAACCTTTAATTAAGTGTAGTATTTAATTTAATTAAGATTTGAAAATTCAATTCGGTTAAAGTTTCTTTATTTCGGATTAAACGGTGAATCATACTAAGAACTGAAAACCTAGGATTTTTGTGTGTAAAATATAATTAGAAAATTAATTTAATTATTATTAAGGTTTTGGAAATGATTCCTGAGCTCCGAGTTCAATTAGGGTTTTTGAGTCTTTGGTTGGCGCACATGTTCGATTCTATAACTAAAATTGAAGACGAATAAGGAATTGAGAGTCTTTATTGAAAGAATTCAAAAGTCAAGGACTTAATAGGTTTTACAAAAGTTAGGGGCCTCACATAGTGATTGCGACATTGATGGTTGCTTTTCCCCAATTTTTTTCTCCTCTATTATCTCTTTTCGATTTACAAGGTATGTACGTGTATATATGTACAGGTATGTATATATATATATTCTATTTTCTATTTTTTTTTTCTTCAATCTCTGCTACATCTTCAAAATTAACTGAACCAACCGCCAAACTGAGTTGTTTTGAACAATGGTTGGGTCGACAACAGTTCATTGATTGCCTAACTTAAAGGGATTGGTTTCAGTTGGCGGGCCAAGGGCAAACACAAGCTGAACTGACACGTGAACACCCCTATTTGAAAAAAAAAAAGAAATAAATAAATTGGAATAAAATGAGAGTGACGATGAAACAAAATTGAAAAATCTAGATTTGGTTGAGAAAAGTACTTTTAGAAGATCTAGATGTGTCCCGTTTAACGTGATTATTGATTTAGGAAATCCAATTAAAAATTAATGCAACTATGATCAAAAATAGATAAGAGAGAGTAAGAGAAAATCAATCCACGACACAAAATATTTTTACGTGAAAAAATCACAATTGGAATCCACCTACTTGTGATAAAAAATCACGGGCCCTCGCCAGACGAATAATCTACTATGAAAAAAAATGTAGTACAAGAGATCTCTTACAAATGCCAATACAGACAAACACGAGTCCACTCACGGGCACATGTCTTTGCTCACTCTACAGGTACGTCCGCAATTTCCACTGGATATCTCAGCAATCTCCATTGGATTATCTGCCACAGTTGTCGAATCGCCAAGACGCCAATGATTTCGGAACCCATTGAAATCTACAATCTTGGGAATCCCACCAAGAAGGTTGTCGAATCACACGATGCCAATGACTCCGGAATCCACCGAAGCCTACAATCTCGGAATCCACCAAGAAGGTTCACTTTTGGAAAGGTATGACAAACTTACAAATCTTGATGATGATCTTAAAGCTCCTATGGGCTAATGAATTATTAAGCAGTTAAGAGCATTACAAATGAACCTCACTACAAGTTCACTCTCAAAACAAAACTCTCTTACACAAAATAGATCTCTTAAAAATATAACTCTCTCAAAATAGACTCTTTCAAGATAGGAAGTGTTCAGAAGAGTATATGAGAGAACACTTAGAAAATGTGTGCAAGAGATACAAAATAAAATAGCCAGGGGGGCCTTTAAATAGACTTGGGTAGGACAAGTTCGCGGGCTGGTTGCAGAGCGAGATGCCTTCATGGTCTTATGGTCGTTGGAGCGAAGTGCCTTCACGGGTTACAAACAAACTTCTGAGAGCTACACTTTCGAGAGCGCCATAGTCGCAGGTGCAGTGCTCATAACCGCGGGTACGATAGCCTTCATCACGGGAGTGAGGTAAGGAAGCGCAAGCCGCGATGTAAGCATGCTCTATCAGCTTTTTCGGACTTCTGCTCCGGGTTTTAAGCCATGTTCTCTTGCATGCTTTTGATAGTTCAGATCCCTGACAGATAGCTTTCTTTTAGGCTGGAAAATGTCAACAACCTCCCATGCTTGTCCACCAAATATTGTCGACAAGATTATACTTTTGACAAATAAAATCAAAGATTAGCTCATTTCAAGTCAAAAATGACAAACACCATATGAACTCTATCATGATTTGCTACCAAAACACAGAGATAAACAACCAACAAATCTTTGTTCAAATTCTTCTTCGAGCCACCAAATGTTGCTTGTTCTTTTGCTCATGCATGCCATCCACACGCTTGATCATCTTTCCACCAAACAAGATCAACCACAAATATTGACTAAACAAAATGTTAGAACACTTGAACAAAATTAGCGATATCTTGACAATCTTGAAGCATAATAATCAAAGTTAAGAAATAAAAAACAAATTATGAAAAACAAAAACAACTTGAATTAAGTTTTGTCAAGAAAGGTATTGCCAAAACACAAATTATTAATTTCTTAGGATAAAAATGCTACCAATCTCCCCATTTGGTAATGCCGGGACAAAACTACATAAAATTATTCCTACACAAGATTCAAGCAACAAAGACATAAATGAATAAATATAGAAAAACACAATTTTGTCTTTGGAACGGAATTGCCAACTCGCATTGTAATGCACGAAATTAGGATTGAAAATCCTAACAATCGCTCTTTGGCAATTCCTTGACAAAACACAAAATTCGCCCCTGCATAAAAAGATTAGTATGCAAGACAAAACAAAAAATTGTTAAGAACACACAATTTCTCCCCCTAAACATAAAAATCAATTTTTCACAAAAGCTTCTCTCGCCCTTTTTGTCCAAAATTGACAAGGGAAGAACAAAAGAACAAAACACGCAAATCACAAGGGTCAATTTTTATTTTTTATTTTTTTATCTCCACACTCAAAATTTTGAAAAACAGAATTTTATAGAGATGAGAATGTCCAACAAGGTGTAAAATGACACTCACTTGAAAATTATTGGATAATAGATACCCACGAATCTCATACTAAGGCAGTGTGTTGTGTGAAATGAGATAATATCATGTTTAACTATGCCATGTAAAGATCAAATTTTGAACATTTTTGTATCAATAATTGAGCCACTCTTTTCGAAAGTCAAACCTCAAGCTTTTAAAATATGCATGATTTTTGAGAGAGCTATCATACAAACTTCCATAACCTCTCCCCTCCCCCCCCCCCCCCTCTGATATATATATATATATATCTTTTTCTTTTATTTTAACAAAAATTCAAAGGAGGCTTTCACATTACTAAGAGCGGTAACTGAATCCAATAAATTATGAATTTTATCCTCTAAAAAATGGCAGCTATAACACACTCTTACATGTAGCCCTTTCCCTCAAGCTTAGCACAAAAACAACAAAATATTTTTCCAGCTCAACTTTCTTCATCATGCATTGAGTACTCGGTATCGGTCAATCCGTAAGAGTTAAGGTACAAAAATTAACGCATTGTTCAGGATTTCTCATGACCAACAACAATTTTTTTCTTTGCTTCAACCAACACACAAACACTCAAAAGACTCACAAAACAAGACACGAAAACATTTTTTTTTTTTTACATTTCTTTTTCAAAGAACTCAAAAAAATATTTACAACACAAGAACGTGAAACCCTTCATTCCAAATCATTTTTCCTAACCCAAACAACTCTATTTTTAACATGAGGCATTTTAACACGGTTGTTGGGACAGTTAAAAAAATTATGAAAATCTTTTTGACAATTTAGATTTTTGTTGAGTAACAAGGGTTTGTGCAAAATTCTTAGAGGCATTGGAAAATTTTGCTACCTCTATGTGGAATGTTGCCATGAAGCAAATAACAATAGGAACGAAAATGGCCTAATTTACCACAAAAATCACAACAAAAAAACAGGTTTACCATCCTTTGGATATTTTGTGGCCAGCTTATTCCATTGAATGTTTCGCTTAAGCACATGTCAAGGCCTTTGAGCTTGTCTTCTATCCCTACCATGGTTAGCCTTATACAAATTTATGCAATGAGGCCTAATATGACCACAATCTCCACAATGATGACAAATAGGTATAAATTTCTTCTTTAAAAGACTTTCATGGGAAAAACTTGAAGTTAAAGAAATTGTACCTTTCGCCTTGATAAAATTCTTTACCTTTTATGTGCTTACACCGTTGGAAGTTGATGCTATAGGCTTAGAGTTGTAATTGTTGTGGTAGCCAATTCCACTCTTGTCACTCACCATTTGTTGTGAATTTAGAACGACATCTAAATTCTTTGAACTTGTATTCCACAATTTGAGTGTGGGCATTGGCACTGATCAGTTCAAGTTCCCTTTTTGCACACTTTTCCTTAAGCTCTTTGATCGTCTTGGCACAATTTTCAGCATCTTCTTTAAGAAGATCATTTTTCTTTTTGAGCTCGTCATGTGCGCCAAGAAAAAATCTCTCTAATTTTTGCAAATGGAGAGTTTATCAATCAAAAGTGTCATTTTCATTTTGGAGGACATGACTTTTTGCTTGAGCCTCTAAAGTTCATTTTTCAGCTAATTATTCTCCTTCACACATTTTTCCAAGCTACTTATGGGTTCTTCTTTTTTTGTTTCATCAATTTATAGGATTGGAGGTACATCTTATGTGTTTTCTTGAGGATTCTCGTCTTCACAATCAGAAATGTCATTATTTTTTGAAGTCGGGTCAAGACTCGCAACAAAGGCATTGTGGGGTTGCATCTTTCTCATGTGTTTAAGATGTAGAAAAATTTTGCTTACAATCAACTCTCTTCATTGAATTTAAATTCTTAAAATTAGGCTTTTTCTTTTGTAAAAATTGTTGAAAACTTTTTTGTAAACAAAGCCATCATTTCAAAATCAAATTTTTGATCATCCTTTGGAGTAAAAACATTATTTTTTTGGATTGAATCCATAATCAATAATCACAAAAAGATCATGCTTCTATAGCTTTGAAAAACAAAGTACGAGTGACCGCTCTGATACCAATTGAAAAATCTACATTTGGTGCGAAAAATACTTTTAGAAAATCTAGATGTGTCCCGTTTAACGTGATTATTGATTTAGGCAATGCAATTAAAAATTAATGCAAGCATGATCAAAATAGATAAGAGAGAGTAAGAGAAAATCAATTCACGACACAAAATATTTCTTATGTGGAAAAATCGCAATTGGAATCCACCAACTTGTGATAAAAAACCACGGGCCCTCAGCCAGACGAATAATCTACTATGAAATAAAGGTAATACAAGAGATCTCTTACAAAGGCCAATCCAGGCAACACGAGTCACTCACCAATACACGTCTTTGCTCACTCTACAGGTACCTCTGCAATCTCCACTGGACATCCACAATGGTTGTCGAATCGCCACAACACCAATGATTTCAGAATCCACCGAAATCTACAATCTTGGAATCCACCAAGAAGGTTTGTCGAATCACACGACGTCAATGACTCCGGAATCCACCGAAGCCTACAATCTTGGAATCCACCGAGAAGGTTCACTTTTGGAAAGGTGTGACGAACTAACAAAGCTTGATGATGATCTTAAAGCTCCTATGGACTAATGAATCATCAAGTCATTGACAACATTACAAACAAACCTCACTACAAGTTCACTGTCAAGACAAATCTCTCTTACACAAATAGATCTCTCAAAAATATAACTCTCTCAAAATAGACTCTCTCAAGATAAGAAGTGTTCAGAAGAGTATATAAAAGAACACATAGAAAATGTGTGCAAAAAATACAAAATAAAACAGTTGGGGGGCCTTTAAATAGACTTGGGTAGGACATTTTCGCAGGTTGGTCGCAGGAGCTAGATGCCTTCGTGAGTTACAAACAAACTTCTGGAAGCTACACTTTTGAGAGCACCATGGTCATGGGCGCGGTGCTCATAATCGCAGGCGCGATGGCCTTCATTGCGAGAGCGAGGTAGAGAAGCGCATGCACGATGTAAGCATGCTCTAGAAGCTTTTTCGGACTTCTGCTCCTGGTTTTAAAGCATGCTCTCTTGCATGCTTTTGACAGTTCAGATCCTCGACAGACAGCTTTCTTTTGGGCTGGAAAATATCAACAACCTCCCATGCTTGCCCACCAAATCTTGTTAACAAGATTATACTTTTGACAAACAAAATCAAAGATTAGCTCATTTCAAGTCAAAAATGACAAACACCATGTGAATAGGGATGGCAATTTGAAACCGGCCCGACGGGGATCCCCGATCCCGACCCCGATTTATGTGGTTTTTTCCCGAAAAATACCCCCGACAGGGAGGGGACGGTATCTGAAAATCAATCCCCGATTTGTTCCAGGCCGGGGACGGGGATACCTGTTTCAGTCCCGGCCCGCCCGAACCCCGGCCCGAGCACGCCCCAATCAGTCCCCGTGTGTATATAGATATATATGTTTAGTTTAGAAATTAGTGGCTTAGGTTATTATTTTATCTCAACCACTCACTCTCTCTCTCTCTCTCTCTCTCTCTCTCTCGTTCTTCTCCCTCCTCTACTCTCTGTGTGACTCTCTGTGACTGAGAGATGAGAGAAGCGAAGGTCCAACCCTCACTCCGTCGCCTCCTCCCCTCCTCACCTTCACCACCGTCCTTCATCGCCTCTTCTCCTCCTCCCCGTAGTCCACTTCGCCCATCCGTGACTGCAACGTACACAGACTTAGATCTACCTCCGATCACAGACTTCGATCGACTCTCTGTGTTGATCTGCCACAGACTTCGATCTACCTCCGACCACCGACCACCGACCATTGATCTGCCACAGACTTCGATCAGTTTCTACGGCGGTGGATCTACCTCCGATCTGTTTCTACGGGGGTAGATCTGCCTCCGATCTGCCTTCGTCTGTTGCTATGTTGATTTGTTGATGATATATATATATATTTTTTTTGTATTTGCTGGTGTATTTTTTGATCTGTAAGTTGTACACTGTATTGTTGGTATGATGTATTGTTGATTTGTTGATCTGTTGGTATGATGTATTTTTGATCTGTTGCTATGATGTATTGTTGATTTGTTGATCTACCTCGGTTTTTTTTTTTTTTTTTTTTTTTTTTGGACGGGGATTTTCCGGGATCGGGGATCCCCGATCCCCGATCGGGGGCGGGGATGGGGCCGGGATAGGGGTCCCCGTCGGGGATCGGGGACGAGGACGGGGGGAGTATTACTTTCGGGGATCGGGGACGGGAGGGGTAGTCCCCGGCCCCGCCCCGCCCCGTTGCCATTCCTACATGTGAAACTCTATTATGATTTGCTACCAAAAGACAGAGACAAACATCCAACAAATCTTTGTTCAAACTCTTCTTCGAGCCACCACATGTTTCTTATTCTTTTGCTCATGCATGCCATCCACATGCTTGATCATCTTTTCACCAGACAACATCAACCACAAATATTGACTAAATAAAATCTTAGAACACTTGAACAAAATCAGCAATATCTTGACAATCTTGAAGCACAATAATCAAAGTAAAAAATAAAAAACAAATTACGAAAAACAAAAACAACTTGAATTAAGTTTTGTCAAGAAAGGTATTACCAAAACACAAATTATTAATTTCTTAGGATAAAAATCCTGACAAAAATGTTCATTCTCATTCCATTATTTGATTGTCAATATGGAAAAACATAGAAATATAATGATAATTCTCATTCTTATATATGATTATGCCTATTAGACTAATTTTATATTTATTTTTTAATAAGCTAGTAACAAATAAATTAAAAAAATTATGTAGAGAATTCTACAATACACACCTTACTATATACACCTTTAGTTATGTCATTTTCATTTAGTTATGATCAATTTTCTTCTTTAGTTATGACATTATTTTGATATGATTGGTTATACCTCATGTAATGTTTGGTTATGACTTTTTTTTTTTTTTTTTTTTTATGACTCAAAAAATATGAAGTTATAATATCAATAAACAAAGCAATTTATATTACTATGATATTACGTGCCTGACATGAATTAGGGCCTTGTTTGCACCCATTTTTGCTGGGTTTGTTGACAGGTGGTCTAGTTGGAGCATGACATGTGGCAAAGTCAAGTGAGAGGTCAACAGTTATTTGAGTGGGCAAGCAACATGAGAGAGATTAATAATGTGCATTAAGCAGTGTAGATGATGAAGCATTTACTAGCTAAGTCAAAGGCTGCTCGAGCGATCCTGAAGAGAAACAGACAGAAACTCAATTGAAAAGAAATAACTCCAAACCTGTTCAAAACACAACCAACAACTCCAAACAACCAATCCCACACTACAACAAGACAACAAGGAGTATAAACAACAACCATGATCATCGGATCCCGGTCCAAAAAATACAAAAAGGTCGGGTTTTAACCCAGGTCGCTATAATTTTAGCTCGGGATGAACTATTTTAGCCCATCCCAAACGTGTTCTTAGTTAAAATATCAAATTTGTGGAAAAATTTAAAAATATCACCACTAGTTAAATTTAACAAAAAATTTCTCTATCAAATGGGAAAAGTTAAAATCTCTACTAAATGAAATTATTATAAAAAAATTTAATATACCTGTCACGCCCCAAGCTCCGTGACAACGTCGCACACTCATTTAGGTGAGCATGCAAGGCTAACAGTCCAACACATAACCAACAATATAAAATACTCAAATTAAATCCTTTAATATCATAATGCTAAAAACCATACAAATAGACAATTCTTATCATATGAAATCGTCCACCAAGTCCACTAATAAAATAATAATAATAATAATGATCCAAATACTTAAATCATAGTCCTACTCTTGGCACTCCCACAAGTAAAAACCCCGCGCAGCTCTATTCCTCAGAATCTGAAAAATAAAATAAGGGTAAGCCAGACAGCCCAGTAAATAATCAACCATCACTGCTAGCTGGATCAAGTATACAAAAATAAATAAATAAATCGATGACCAATAAATATAATTTTTCTACAGTTCAATAAATGAACAATTATTTGTAAGATGGTTTCATAGCTAAAAATAAACAATGTACAATACGTTTTAAATGAAAAGCCAATGTGATAATTCAAAGTAATTCGTTGTTCAAATCGATGGTTCGATATTCAGATAGTTCAATTATTCGATTCACAAAACCCAAGTCTTAATGACTACGGTCACTTAGCCCGTGACAAGGCCCAGAACCACACATAGGCCGGTGGTAAAGCCCCAAAAGAAACTAGTTTCTGTGCCAATAAATAACCCCCATTGGCTAGGGTCCAAATCATAGTCAGACTAGAGTGATGTTCAAAATTCAAACAATACACAACTTTCAAATAAAATATTCGATATTTTCGGAATAAACATTTGGTACAATTTTCAGAATAGTTTTACAAAATATTCAAATAACTTTCATAATAATATTCGATGTTGTTTTATACTTGACCCATGTTTTATTTTAAGAGAACACGAAGGCTATAAATATATATTTATGATTTTAAACGATTCGATAGGAATAAAAATGAACCAACAGTGATAGAGGGTTACTTACCTCAAACAGCTAAAATAACACTCCAACACCAACTCCAAACACCCAGCTTCACCACTTCAATCTCACAAACCTAATAAATAAAACCTCAAATAAATTAATATTTTTTTACATGTTACATATACCCACAAAAGCCCCACTATATTAGATTAATGTATTGCTTTAATATCCAAGAGATCAAACCATTCAACCCAACTTTAAAGCCAAACACACCCTTACCCATGATACAAAACTCCATTGTTTCTATTACCCACCCAAAATTACACTTACACATTGCACCTAATTCTCAAAACCTAAGTAGGCACCTATAGATCTTCCAAATCCCCTTAATGCATTGATTGTTAAATTCCTCAACATAAACTTAATAATTAACAGTAAAGACAGATTTTACCTTAACCAATGGGTGTCCCAAAATCACCAACGTGCTGCCTCCAATCCCTATTGTAGCCTCACTTGAACCTCTCTTCTCTTTTTCTTTTCTTTTTTCTTTTACCTTCTCAAACCCTAGCCGCCTATGGGGCAATTCATAGCCTCTTTTTTGTTTGTTTTCCAAGACTTAAAGCCACAATAGGTGGGCTTATTAACCTAATTTCTCAAAGTTACAAAATTACCCATCTAAGTAATAGGAAATATAATGCCATCTCATAACTAATTCTTTGATATTAATAAATGACCCATATAAATTAATTTAATTACTAATCTATCCAATAAAATAATCCTACACACAACTTGGGTTTTACAATACCTAATTTCAAAAAATATAGGGAAAATTACTTAACAGTGGGACAGAAAAAAAAAATTACAAAAACATTGAGGGTGCAAGTGATTTTATGATGGGGTGCAAGTGAAAAACTGTGGGGTGCAAGTATGTTTGGGTATTTTTTTTTTTTGTCTATCCAACTGGTAAGTAATTTCCCAAAAATTATCCTATCAGTATTTTTTTGCCTACTAGATTAACTCTAACATAGTAAAAAAAAAAAAAAAAAAAACCCATTATCTTCAATTAAAAAAAAAAAAACTAAAATGAACATTAAAATCCAAGAAATTTCAAAATGTCATGGCACCTCTTAGTTAAAATAACATTAAAATGTATAATTAATTTTTCATTAAACGAGTTATTAGTGTCACTTTCATATTATCCAAATTCGATATTAACCTGACCTATTTAATATTCATGTTATTGGGTTATGTTATATTCATGTTCACGTCTAAAAATGATCAATTCTAGCCCACTAATTTTGTATATGATTCAAATAAAGTTAGAGTGATTTTACTTACACCACTATTTTATCTTTTTACACCCTCCGTCTCATTATACCACCAAAAAAAATGTAATTCTCATTACACCTCTAATATATTACCAAAACTAACCCTAAATTAACCATTCCATCTCTTTACACTACTAATTTTTGAAGAGAAAAGAGAGAAGCAGCCGAGGAAAAAGAGAAAACAGGGAAGACGAGGGGTTTGGTGGAGTCCATAGTGAAGTGTTTGTTCGGTTATACGATACTAGACAATTTATATTCTTCTGGTGTTATGTTGCCAGGAAAAATAGGTTTATCTAGTGTTTTGTTGCTATACATTTAAAGAGCCACTTTCTTCCAAATAATAATTTGGACCTGCTCGGTAATACAATGCTAATTGAGAGGGTAATTTATATGTAAATTGGGCCGAGTTGGATAATGGGCCATTCTGTGGGCCACAGTAAGAAGGGCTGAGTAAAAGGGCCTTGTAATTAGTCCGGTCCAAAGGAGCCTTGCAGATAGCCCGGTCCGAAAGAGCTTGGTGGTTAGCTCGGTCACCTCAGTCGACGCGGTGACAGTTAGCTCGGTTAAACCATCTTGAGCCGAGGTATTCTTGGCTTCTACTCAGGACCTTGCTGTTGAGTAGCTCGGTCCAAGTACGCTATGGTTAGCACGGTATACAGGCGAAGCCGAGGTACATGTTACACATAAAGCGCCGAGGTAAATGTAACATGGGTATTGTTAGCTCGGTTACATTGTCATTGTGCCATGGCAATACTAGCTCGGTCGTTTGGACATACCACCGAGCTAGGACCATCTCACTTGGTTTAAGCAGTGAGGGGGGTGTTGAAAGATAAGCATTATCTTTTAGGAGAGTAATTCCTAAGAGGACTCTGTATGGAGAAATAAGAGTCCTACTAGGATTGTGCCACACGGAACCTATAAAAGCTCGCAATATCACCTATGGAGAGGTAACACAACTTTGATTCTCGGATACACAGAGTTTTTTGTCTATTTGTCTATTTTGCTAACTTAGGCATCGGAGAGGTATCCGGCACACACCCGCCGGCTAGCTCACGTTTGTGTTTTCAGGGAGTAAAGCGACGACATTTGGAGGAGCGCAGACTTGATCAATAGGATTATACGAGAAGAATATTTCTTACTCGTACAATTGGTGCCGTCTGTGGGAACACCAGAATGAACAAAACCTCTTGATCAAGTTTTTCTCACTAGTTGAGAGCAATGGCGCACAATGAAGATTTGCCACATTCTGCCATCGACGGTCAAACCCCAGAGGGGGCTCGAAGGCTCGAAGGTTTGCCTTCTATCCCTCCCATGGCAGATTTGGAGCCCCAGCAACAGAACCCTCGGAAGGATGCAAAAGGAAGGCATACTAATAGCCCCCGTCGCTCCCAAAGTCCAGAAAGACAAAGGCGTAGGATCGATCCTCAAGTTCTGGAGGATCGCGTAAAAGAACAAGACGAGTTAATAAAGAAGATGGCGGCGGACATAGAGGCTATGAAATGCCAGATTAAAGGAAAATGGGTGGCGACAGGAGAGGGGCACAAAAGAACCACGCCCCCTTGCCACTCAGAAGATCGTGGTAGGCACACCACTCTGTCACAAGCAGAGAGTAGGAGCCTGAGAACAGGCGACACTCAATCAAGGAATACCAGGACTCGTTACTCCAGGTCTGAGAGAACGAAGACTGAAAGGTCATGTACTGAGGGAAGCACCTATCGGCCCTCACGCACACACCAGACTGCATCCAGGCAAACGAAGTTGCCTAGATTGTCCGACCTACGGACTGTGCTTGAAGAAAAGGCCTGATGGAAGGAGGACACCAGGGCACGCGACCCACGCAGAGTTTCAGCCCTTTAGCGGTTGGCTACTCAGACGCGTGGAAGCGTCGAGGTCGGAATGCCAATGGCGCCCTGCTTACGAACCGACAGACAAAGCCTTAGCAAGACTACAGACCTCGCCGTTCGTTCCAGCAATTGAGAACGCGCCCCCACCTTCCGGCTTCCTTTAGCCCAGATTTACCACATATGAGGGGAAGACAGACCCTTACTCGCACTTAAGCCACTTTCGCCAGGTCATGGCAGTATACCGGCAAAACGAGGCTTTGATGTGCATCCTATTCCCATCAAGCCTTGGTGACCTAGGTTTAACCTGGTTCGAAAGGCTACCAGAAGGCAGCATAGCCTCCTAGGCACAATTGGCAGAGGTGTTAGTGACAAGGTTCAGAACGAACACCAAAACCCCAGTGGAGATCGATCAGCTACTCTCCATTGACATGGGCGACAAGGAAACATTGAGATCCTACAACAGTCGCTATTAGGAGATGTTCAACCAGATAGGGGACTGCCCCACCAATCTCGCCATCGCACAATACAAAAGAGGACTTCCAGTCGGAAACAGGTTGAGGGATTCAATTACTATGATGCCACCCCTCACGATGGAAGCCTTGATGGAGAGAGTGCACCAACATATTCGGGTGGAGGAGGATGGCGCCCGTGCTAAGGCAAAATCTGGTGCAACAACAGTGCCAGATAAGAAGACTACGGTAAAAGTCAACACGGTAGAACGTCCAAGCAAGAACGGGCGAAGCAGGCGAGACAACAGAGAGAACCAAGATAAAATATGGTTGAGAGTCCGCACTGCCATTACCACGGTATTCAAGAAACCAATCTACCGAATTCTCAGTGAGATACGTGATAAACCTTTCGTCAGATGGCCAACTAAGCTGGGAGAAGAGCAAAAGGACTACGACAAAAGATCCCGGTGCACCTTCCATAAGGAAAAGGGGCACCGCACTGAAAATTACATGCCGTTGAGACAACATTTGGAGGAGTTAGTGGCAGCTGGTCACCTGGACCGGTACATAGAAGGAGGGATGCAGCCAGCCCCCCAGAACCACAACAACCCAGACGGAATGCCAATCGATGCCCCACCTCAAGGCGTGATTAACGTGATACATGGGGTATTCGAACCTGAGCGGGTATGTGAGCTCAGGGGAACGATCAAGAAGACTGAGCATTTAAGGGAGGTATTAAGTGTGCAACCTACCATCAAAAAGGGGAGAACAGAAGCCACGAACGTCATATCTTTCTCAGACAGAGACTTGGCAAGGATATATTGCCCTCATAATGATGCACTGGTCATCACACTCCGTGTCATGGATTACGACATCAAACGGATTTTGATCGACCAAGGAAGCTCGTGCGAGATAATGTATTACGAAACCTTCAAACAACTGAAACTGAAGGACAAAGACTAGGCACCTATCGTATCTCCCCTGATCGGGTTCAACTCAATGCCACAGTGGCCAGTCGGCAAGATAATCCTCCCAATCAGAGCAGGAAGCATGACTAAACAAGTGGAATTCTGGGTATTGAAAGTGCCCTCCACTTACAACATAATCTTGGGAAGGATATGGCTGCATGCCATGCGATTGGTAGCATCAACCTACCATCAAATAATGCGGTTCCCCAACGAAGCCGGAGTAATTGAAGAGGTCTTTAGAGATCAGATCATGTCCAAACAATGCTTTGTCACCATAAACGGCAGTCGCGCTGCCAAAGGGTTTGTTCAAATGGTGGAAGAACCAGAGAGCAATGAATTGTTTGCGGATGTTGGCAAAGCCGCTGAATAGAAAGCGGTGAAAGACTTGGTACAGGTAAGAATAGATGAAAAGAACCCGGAAAAGTTCTTTTTGCTTGGCTCATCTATGTCCAGCATTGAGAGGATAGAGGTCATGGAATTCTTGACCTCTAACATCGAAGTGTTTGCCTGGACGCCGTATGACATGCCTAGCATAGACCCAAACTTCATCTGTCACGAATTGAACATCCACCCAACTGCCAGACCAATTATATAGCGCACTCGCAGATCAGCACTCCACCACGCCGAGATAGTGATGGAAAAAGTAGAAAACCTGCTAGAAGCAGGAGCTATCAGAGAGGTGCACTACCCCAGATGGATCTCCAATACAGTAGTGGTGCCAAAGAAGAATGGAAAATGGTGTGTCTGCGTGGACTACAAAACAGTCAACAAGGCATGCCCAAAGGACAGCTTTCCTCTACCACAGATAGACCAACTGGTAGATCTGGCGGCAGGACACAATCGTCTTAGCTTTCTTGATGCGTACAGAGGTTACCATCAGATCACTATGTATGAGCCAGACCAGGAGGTCACATCTTTTACGACGCCAAGAGGACTGTATTGTTACAAGGTCATGCCCTTTGGCCTTAAGAACGTAGGGGCAACATTCCAACTGATGGTCACCAAGATGTTCGAACCATTGTTAGGCAGAACAATGGAAGCCTACATCGATGACATGGTGGTCAAGAGCAAGGATAAGAATGACCATCTCAGGGACCTAGGCGAGATGTTTCAGATCCTGAAGAAGCACAAGCTACGCCTTAATGCATCCAAGTGTGCATTCGGCGTAGAATCTGGCAAATTCCTAAGCTTCCTGGTGACCAACCGAGGTATAGAAGCAGACCGCTCTCAGATCAAAGCAATCCAAGATCTAGAGAGGCCCAACTCAGTAAAAAAAGTGCAGCATCTCACCGGCATGGCAGCTGCGCTCAACCGGTTTATAAGTCGGTCGTCAGACAGATGTCGACCATTTTTTCAAACATTAAAAGCCAAGTTTGAATGGGATGAAGAATGCGACCGCGCCCTAGAAAGCTTAAAAGAATACATGTCTTCTCCACCATTGCTAGTGACCCCAATACCTGGAGAAGAACTATTTCTATACCTAGTAGTTTCACAGTACGCAATTAGCGCAGTGTTGGTCCGAGCGGAAGGAATCCAACATCTGCCCATCTTTTATGTCAGCAAGATATTGCTGGGCGCAGAAACCATGTACTCACCATTGGAAAAACTGGCCTTAACCTTGATGATGGCCTCAAGGAAGTTGTCGCATTACTTTCACGTCCACACCATAATCGTTCTCACAACCTTTCCATTAAAAGCTTTGTTTGAGAGAGCGAACTTTTCTGGGCAAATCTTGAAGTGGACGGTAGAGTTGGGACAGTTAAACATCAAGTTTCAACTCAGAACCGCGATAAAAGCCCAAGCTTTTGCAGACTTTGTCGCAGAATTCACTCCAGGAAGTCATCACATCTGCCCAGTGGACTTGACTGATACAACCAAGGGGATGGAAATTGTCGCCGGAATAGCGCAACCCCTGGTACAGGATACCCAATTAGATCCTAAGGCAGACCAGAGTGAGCAAAAGGAGGAAGAAGCAAACCATGCTACACCAAGCAAAGACTCATCAACAAATAAAGACTTGGTACAATCAGATAATGAGGGGCAAACAGCAAGCATGGACTTTGAAGAAAACACCAGCAACACTCATGATCCCAAGACATCATCTGATCCCTCCACTTGCTGGCAACTGTTCGTTGGAGAGATGTGGAAGCTCTTCGTGGATGGAGCGTCCAGCAGGCATGGAGCAGGACTGGGCATAGTCCTCATCTCGCCAGATGGCCTAATAGTGGAGCAAGCAGTCAACCTTGGCTTCCCAGCATCAAACAACAAAGCGGAGTATGAAGCGCTTCTGGCAGGCCTAAAATCAGCATTCTACATGAAGGCCACCGAGCTAATGGTTTACAGTGACTCACAGCTGGTGGTAAATCAAATTTCAGGTGACTACGAGGCAAAAGATGACAGGATGGCTAAGCACCAAGAGTTAGTCAGAAAAGAGATCAAAAAATTTGAAGTAGTGCGAATAGAGCAGATCGGCAGGGAAGAAAACAGTAGAGCGGATGAACTAGCAGGCTTTGCTTCGATGGCAGATACATCCATCCCTCATCCGTTATTGATTGACTACCTACCAAGACCAAGCATTGAAGAACTTGAAGTAGAAGAGATATGTTGTGCCGAACTAGGCCCTTCATGGATGGATCCCATTATAATGTTCTTAAAAGACGGCGTCTTACCAGAAGAGAAGAAAGAGGCCAACAAAATAAGAGCAAAGTCACAAAGATTTTGGCTCTCCCCATCAATGGTCTTATACAAGAAATCCTTCACAGGACCTTACCTAAAGTGTGTCTACCCCAACAAAGTTGAAGCATTCTTGTTCGAGATACACGAAGGCGTATGCGGAAGTCATCAAAGAGGAAGATCACTAGCTTACAGAGCCATTTCGCAAGGATATTGGTGGCCATACATGCAAACTGATTCAGAGAAATATGTCAAGAAGTGCGAGAAATGCTAGAAGTTCGTACACCAAATACATCAACCAGCCAGAGAGCTTCTACCCTTAACTAGTCCATGGCCCTTCGCAATGTGGGGCTTGGACATAGTAGGACCACTTCCAACAACACCTGGCAACAGAAAGTTCTTTCTTGCTGCAACAGACTACTTCACAAAGTGGGTGGAGATAGAAGCACTAGCATCAATAAAGGAGAAAGATGTGAAGAAGTTCATCTGGCAGAATATTATCACTCAGTTCGGCATACCAAAAGCTCTAATATCAGATAACGGCACTCAGTTCGATGGCAAAATTTTTAGAGGCTTTTGTGAAGAATACAAGATAGAATTCTACAACTCTACACCGGCATACCCCTAAGCAAATGGCCAAGCGGAAGTATCAAACAAAGTCATCTTGGATGGATTGAAGAAAAGATTAGAGAAAGCAAAGGGCAAGTGGGCTGAGGAGCTTCTCCACATTTTATGGGCTTACCGTACCATACCTCGGCGGTCTACTGGCGAAACGCCTTTTTCCTTGGCCTACGGCATGGAAGCAATAATCCCACTAGAAGTTGGCCTCCCCACAATTAGAAGTGAAAATTTTGATCCAGACTTAAATGGAGAAGCCATAGCATTGGAACTCGACCTTGCAAAAGAAAGAAGAGAAAAAGCACTGGGTCACATTGCCTCGTACCAGCAAGAGTTGTCCAGAAAGTATAACAAAACAGTACATCCGAGACAATTCAAAATCGGAGATTGGGTACTGCGCAAAGTGATGGGAAACACCTTGGTACCCGGAGATGGCAAGTTATGGCCTAATTGGGAAGGACCTTACAAGGTGGTTGGATTAGCAGGAAAAGGGGCATACCACTTGGAAGATGAAGACAGCAAAGCCATTCCTAGGCCATGGAACACTGCCAATCTCAAACTATTTTATTTTTAGCTTTTCTTCAAGTATTTGTAATTTTTTCTTTCTCAATAAAACAAGTAGTTTCTTTTCAGTATAGTTGTTTCCTTCTGTAAAAAATTATTTTAGTGAGTTAGGCACATTGAAAGCATAGTTGGCCGGAATAACCAACTTTGCACTCTCTTCAACTAAGATTAGGATCAGTGCTGAAGAAGTTGGCTGGAAAAACCAACACCTCTCCTAAGCCTAGGATAAGGATCCAGGCTGCAAGACGTTTGGTCGGAATCACCAAAAACTTTACTCTGGGTTGGCAGGAATAACCAACTTAGAGGTTGGCTGGAATAACCAACACCCCTCCTAAGCCCAGGATAAGGATCCAGGCTACAGGACGTTTGGTAGGAATAACCAAACACTTCACTCTAGGTTGGTTGAAATAACCAACTTAGAGGTTGGCTGGAAAAACCAACACTTATTGTTTTTCAGCCGAGATAAGGATCTAGGCTGAAGAGTGGTTGGCTCGAAAAACCAACACTTAGTACTCTTCAACCGAGATAAAGATCAAGGCTGAAGAGTGGTTGGCTGGAATACCCAACACTTATTGTTCTTCAGCCGAGATAAGGATCTAGGCTGAAGAGGTTGGCTGGAAAAACCAACACTTAGTACTCCCCAGCCGAGATAAGGATCAAGGCTGAAAAGTGGTTGGCTGGAAAAACCAACACTTAGTACTCTTCAACCGAGATAAAGATCAAGGCTGAAGAGTGGTTGGCTGGAATACCACTAATTGCGATCTTCAGCCGAGGTAAAGACCTAGACTGAAGAGGTTGGCAGGTAAGACCAGAGATTTCAAGGTTAAAACCGAGATAGTTATCTCGGTCGGAAAATGTTACACTACATTCAGATTACATTTGGAAAGTAAATATAAACATGGAAGTAAACCAAAACAACAGTTGAGGAAAACAAAAAAAGATTTCATTGGTAATGCAAAGTCCAAGTATAAAAGACGGGGCCATAGCCCGGTTACAAAAAGCTTCCAAGATTAGCACCTAAAAAAAAGCAAAGTACAGAATCAAGCAAAAAGGTCATCTAAATCAACATCCAGCACAACCCGGTCTTCTCCCAGAGGTAGCTCGGTTGTGGCTAGCCCCCTCTGGTTGAGCTCGGACGAAGGCACCGCATCAGACAAAGCAGGCGGAGGAGGGGTGGAGACCACTGGAGTTGGGGAGATAGACTGGCGACCGGGCTGGGTGTTATCTTCTGGAGCAGCATCTTCATCCTCCTCCTCTTGAAGAAATTGTTACTGCATGGCAGCAGCATACTCCACCATCGAGCTCGGTATGAAATACGAAGGAGGGTTGAAGACCGCGGTCTCTGGGCCGTGACCGAGTTACGCCACGGTCGCCTTCCATCCACATTTGAAGAATAGGTCTTTGGCCGCCTCGCATTGCTTGATGTAAGTGGCCTCCCCCTCCTTGTAACCCCAGTCCTCTGCGTCTTCTGCCTTCTTCTTCAGCTCGGCGATCTCCGCGCTCTTCTTGCCATCGAGCTTGGCCAACTCGTGCAGGTATTTATCTTTCATCACGGCCAGGGCCTTTTGTTTATCAGCATCAGCCGAGGTAACTAGTCCGGTGAGTCGAGCCACTTCGGTCTCTAGCTCAGCCATCTTTTGTTAGGACTCTTTTAGCTCGGCCGTTTTTCATTAGCCTCGGCCATGGCCTGCCGGGTGGTTTTTCGAAGTTCCAACACTCGCTTGTGAGCGATGTGGTTTTTCTATATGGCCTACAAAAGGATGGTAAAAAACTTTCAAGTAAAACCGAGCCGAAAGTTGTCAAAATTTGAAAGATAAGCAAAAGAGCTACTTACCAGCACCATTGATTTTGTGGACAAGCGAATGGCCTTCAGCTCGGTTAGGTGGTCGTGGTGCTTCATGTCGGGTGGAAGGCAAACGCTTTTGGCAAGGTTGAATGCCATCAAGTGGTCTTTTTCTGCGACCACTAAGTCAGAATCCTTGATAGCACGGTTCTGAAACGTGATCTTTGGTACCCACTTTAAGGAGCTAGCTCGGTCTGAGCGCTCAGGTGGAGAGCTTGGTGGAGTGGTTTGAGGCACCACGATTTCATCCTTGTTGACAAGGCGTGACTCGGTTGTGGAAATCCGAGCACGCTTGCTTGCCCGAGAAGATGAAGGCTGATGGGTTGGTAGGGCCACCACTGTCTCTTGAGTTTGGCTAGCTGGTGGAACCTCGTCCTGGTTTGTTTCGGTGAGAAGGGCTCTTACGGCTCTCTTCTTGGCCATTTCTTGCTCAGTGGTTAAAGGGATCAGATTGATTTGAGGCAAGGTTGGGTCTGGTTCAGGAGAGGCTTCCAACAAAAAGTCAGTTACCTTGGTCTTTCGTCTGCTGCTGTATCGGTAGGTCGGCTCAAAATTCAGTAGCTCGGTCCAACTTCTGTTTGGATATCGCAGCGCGGCGTGAAGTACATTCAAGTTGGGGTAGCTGTATTGGGACTTGAGAAAGTTCAAATCTGCATGAAGGAAGATAACAGTTAGTACGGTTCAAGATAAGGAAATCGAAGTAAAGAAAAACATGGAATTGAGCCGAGGTAATCCTACCGACTACACCCTTGTTCCAATTTATTCTATCGCCCGGGATCTAGGCTTGTTGGTCCT
Source organism: Camellia granthamiana (assembly GCA_036172215.1). Taxonomy (NCBI): domain Eukaryota; kingdom Viridiplantae; phylum Streptophyta; class Magnoliopsida; order Ericales; family Theaceae; genus Camellia; species Camellia granthamiana. The sequence continues at coordinate 19,808,875 of CM069914.1, forward strand.
CAAAGTTCCCAGATACCCAGAAGAAATCATCATCATTCACATCTTTATCCAGGGTATTTTTTATTATCTTTTCACGACGGCGCCTTATTCTTAGATAGTAAACCCAGCCATCTTCATTTGATCCTATGAAATATTGGTGGAAGAGCTCGGCTAAACCAAGGTTAAGGCCAGCCCGGTAGTTTAGCTCGGCGATGCCATTTATTATGCGGTATGAATTTGTGGAAAGTTGGGTAGGGCAGAGGTTGGTTTGTCTAAGGAACTCGCAAAGAAGAGGCTGTATAGGGAATCTTAGTCCGGTTTCTACAATGGAAAGAAGGGTAAAGGGAACGAAGCCAGGGTTTTCCTAGGGTGTGGTATCTAGTTCGGCTAAGGTAAGATGGACGTCATCAGGGATATGGTAGCCCCTTCGGAACTCGGCCATGGCCCCTGGTGAGTTTACTAAAAACCTATATTTACCCATTTGCTATTAAATTATGAATAAATTAGCTTAAGTATTAGCTCGGTCAAGAAATGACGCTGAGTAGCTCGGTTGAGCGCCCAAAGGAGTGCCTGGGCAACCTAGTCAGAGTCTGCAAGGTGAAAAAGAAAGGTGTTAAGCACAGATCGTTGGACCGTGCTAAAAGAAACAAAGGCAAGATAAATAAAGTCCTAGCTCGACTACGTGGGGTACTATCCATTTTTAGCTTGGTTTGAGCAATTGTCTTTAGCTTGGTTGAACTTTTGGGGCAGCATTCTTAGTTCGGTTTTAACTAAGAGAGCTGGTTTAGGCCTAAGTTGTAGCTTGGTCAATGATGAAGGCGTTCTAGTACGGCATTGCGCAAACCTAGTACGGTTCGCTAGCTCGGCTAAGATGAGCAAAGGGTACTAAGACTTATCGAAACTGCAAGTATGATGTGAAGTTTTAGTTCGGTTGTTCAATTTGGCTAAGCTTGTACTTAATACAAACAGAATCCTAGTTCGGTTGGAGTTTGATTTTGGATCAAAAACTACCATTTTTCAGATTATTCGTAAAATCAAGTGGTTCTATTGCGTGGTTTTTCCCAGAAATATGGAAGCAAAAGTGGAATATGCTTTGAAAAACATACAAATAAAACATGCTTTGTGTTACAAAAGAGGTGCGAAATCAACAAAAAGGAAGAAGATTCGAACCACTTACTAGTTCAAGGTGAAGGCACTGAAGATGGAGGTAGTAGCAGCAACAAACGCGAGCTCTGCAAATACAAGGTTGGGGAGAGATGAAGGCTCAGAGAGAGAGAAAGAAGGAGATGAATAGTGAAGTGTATGATTCAAAACAAAGGGTCTGTTTTGTGTAGAGGGAAGGACAAAAAGGCGGGACTGTTCAAAAAACGCGAAGTACGAGGACGGCGTGACAGATGCATTGGGCTAATCAGAGTCTGCCGCGTGTCCTTGGAATGGAAATCGATTCAGTTTTAGAGACTGAAAAGACATTTTGACCAGATAGATTGGTAGCACGGTGTGAATTTAGCTCGGTTGGAAGGCTAAAGTTTTTTAGCTCGATTGGAAGGCTAAAGCTTTTTTTAGCTCGGCTGGTAACAGGTAATCCCTATCATGCTGCGCAGATGGAATTAAGGGGCAATTGAGAGGGTAATTTATATGTAAATTGGGCCGAGCTAGATAATGGGCCATTCTGTGGGCCACAATAAGAAAGGCTGAGTAAAAGGGCCTTGTAATTAGTCCGGTCCAGAGGAGCCTTGCAGATAGCCCGATCCGAAAGAGCTTGGTGGTTAGCTCGGTCACCTCGGTCGGCGCGGTGACAGTTAGCTCGGTCAAACCATCTTGAGCCGAGGTATTCTTGGCTTCTACTCAGGACCTTGCTGTTGAGTAGCTCGGTCCAAGTACGCTATGGTTAGCACGGTATACAGGCGAAACCGAGGTACATGTTACACATAAAGCGCCGAGGTAAATGTAATATGGGTATTGTTAGCTCGGTTACATTGTCATTGTGCCATGGCAATGCTAGCTCGGTCGTTTGGACATGCCACCGAGCTAGGACCATCTCACTTGGTTTAAGCAGTGAAGAGGGTGTTGAAGGATAAGCATTATCTTTTAGGAGAGTAATTCCTAAGAGGACTCTGCATGGAGAAATAAGAGTCCTACTAGGATTGTGCCACACGGAACCTATAAAAGCTCGCAACATCACCTATGGAGAGGTAACACAACTTTGATTCTCGGATACACAAAGCTTTTTGTCTATTTGTTTATTTTGCTGAATTAGGCATCGGAGAGGTATCCGGCACACACCCGCCGGCTAGCTCACGTTTGTGTTTTCAGGGAGTAAAGCGACGACGTTTGGAGGAGCATAGACTTGATCAACAGGATTATACGAGAAGAATATTTCTTGCTCGTACACTAACGAATTTGAATTCATCTAGTGCCATGTTACCAGACAAACTTTATTTTTTCCAGCAATATGTTGCATTTCGATTGGATGATAACAAGAAATTAATTCCGATTATCTGTGAAGTGCCTATTCAGTGATACATTGCTATACAAATTAGATTACTCTAGTGTCATCTTGCTAAACTATAATAGATTTGTCTAGGCACTTGTCGCTGTACATTGAAAGATCTACTTTTTTCCTTCAAACATCTATAACAAATATCCATAAATCAAACACGCATCCATAAAATTATAGATAAAAAACATCCATAAAATTATTCATTAAAAAATCAATGTACGAATATCCATAAAAGCATCCACAAAATCTGTCATTGTTTGTATCTTTTAATCAAACATATTATCACAATTCGTCTATATCGATAGTTTCAGTAGTTACTACATCAGGGTTGACAAGAGTACGGAATTGATGAATACAAATAGTATATGCTTTCTCCCATCCACTAGCACATAGGTGATGAGAACGAATCCAATTATTTGCTATTGGAGGTACTGGATGACCAGGTTGCAAATAAACCTATAACAAAGAAATCAATAAGTAGAATTACAAGATAAGACATGGTAATGATCAAAGTAGGTTCGGTATTTACCTACACGAAATGGCTTCCATTTACAAATCCTACACAGATTTCTCTTCGATCAGGTGTTGCAATCGGTACTGCTCTAAGTGGTAGAAATGTCAAGTATTGTTGCATAGATAAATGATAAAGAACGACTCGGTAGTATGATGCTATTAAATGGCCCATGTTGGGCATAGTCATCCAATAATTAAATCCAAGGCCAGGTTCGAAGTAGGATAAGATAGAGGTAAGGTCATCAACCTTTTCTTGTGAACCAAATAGTTACACAGTGCACTACATTCCAATGCAGCTCAGTCAACAAGTTTCGCTTAACTTGTTGCCAATCATCTTCATCTAAACCAATAAATCCAACTATTACCCTGAAACCACAATTGCCATCTGTTTGTACATCTTTTATGTGATGGATATATAGTCTCAACTTCTCCAAAAATTGTTTAAGGTAAGAGATACAATTTGATTTAACTAATATCTCTTTGTTTCAAGGTAATCAATATCTCTTTTGATCACACCATATTCTTTAACATGTCAACTAATAGGCTACTAAAAATCTAAACAAAATAAATACATTTATACGTCAAATTATTAATAAAACTCAATACAAATTAAAAATAAGAAAAAATTGTATTCATAAAAACACTTAACAAATCTCGTCTGTAATGAATTCATGACTGGAGTCCACTAATAATGCAATACTTGCATTGTTGCAATGAGTATAAGTATAATCATTCCAAGCAAAAAAATAAAAAATATAAAAAAATGAAACTGAAAATATATGGTAATGAGTAGCCGAACAAATTTAAAAAGTTCGACCTTAGGTTACTGAAAATTTATATTTTATTTGGTATTTGGTTACCAAACTTATATTTTTTGTTCGGCAATGTGATGCCGGACTATTTTATTTTATTCGATTTCGAAACACCGAACAAAAGTCGAACAACAGTCTAGAAAAATGAAACAAAAACCTACCAAACAAATAAAAAAACTCACAATTTCACGATTCTTCACCACCATTTCTTCATCGATTGCTTTATTTGATGATCAAAACACTATGACTTCCAGTTTTTGAAAAGAGATGTGTAAGAGAAAAGAAAAATTAAGAAAGGAAAAAGAAGAGTTGAAATTGAAGATGGAGTGTAAAGAGATAATAAAATATATTTAATTTTAGTGTTTTGTCCTTAAAAGTAATTTCACACATGGATAAAGTTGGAAAGAAAAAAAAAACTCATATAGAGGGGTGTAAAAAGATAAAGTAGTGATATAAGTAGAACCACTCATAATTGTTGTGTTGTGTTAAAAATTTCCACCCTTAGATACCACCATTAAGACAATTTATAGTTTATTTCTTTATAAATTAATAAAATACACAACATGACAATTTAAACTTTGTTGCTCTAGTAAAAATTTTAATTTGATTTATTTTTTTACAGTAAAGTTTATATTTTTATTAAGGTTGAAAGGCGTTACAACTTGTATAATATAAGTAACACTATAGGCTGTCAAAGGACACTAAATTATCTCTTGTACAAAAATGAATCATTTGGCTATCGTTTGAGATGTGAATTAATTTTTTGACTATTTTAGTTTAAAGTTAAAAAATTTCGTTTGAGATAAACTTTTTGATTTTTGTAAGGAAAAAAAATAATTATTATAATTTAAATATGACATTTTATCTTATTAACTTTTTAATTTATTGTCTTTTTATAACTAAAATAACTAGAAAAGCCCATGCCAAACATAACCTTGGTCTCAGGTCTAGCAAAAGGAAACAAATTTTCTGTTGAAATCGAATGCAAATGAGATTAAAGAACTCAAGATACCAAATTCCCAAATTGCCTTGTTCAAACCTTTAGGCTTTAATAGAACTAATGTTTTACATAAAATTTAAATTTTTTACATGAAAAATAAAACCAAGACCCAAGATTATTTTAATTTAGTTGTTGAAGTACATCAACTATTCTAGTATCACAATAGCTTGGGCAAAGAAAAAAAAAAAAAAAGAGCCATGTAAAATATCAACAAAACATCATTTTTCTAAGATTTACAACCCAACAAAAAAATATTGACATTATGTCCATCTACAAACTGTCTAGAGTGCAAAACAATTCTAATCAACAGATGCATAATTACATGAGTTTTACGCTGCCATTCTCAGTTCCCAATAAAAAAAGGAAAAATAAAAATAAAACCTAGCATAATCCTACTACTATTAACATAACTTACTCCATATCATGTAGGCATAAATTTTAGTAGTATATTAGAGGGATTCGGCGAACTGGGGAGCCTCCAGCTCTAGCTCTTGCCTCATGATGCAGTTCATAAACCATTCACTACTGAAAGTCCATATCCCTTTCTTTGCAGCTGATAGTGCTTCCTCCATATCATCTTCGCATGCCAAAAAGATAGTTTTTGATGTGTGATTTACTTTGTCCAATCCTCGAATAACCTGAACATGCAAGACAGGAAAAACCAATCGTCCGTTACCTTGAGAAAGGAAACACTTCAACAAACAAAAAAAAGTGTTGGGTTCGATAAAGTGCATATGAGCACAACTATCTTACGACAGCCAGTTAAAAAATCATGAAGCATGTGGTTCTCTCAAGATGGATTAGACGGATACAAGAACTTCAATATGTTATTGAAGATAACAACTTGAGCTGCCATTCAAAACTGCCCAAAACTGCTATGGTTAGTGATGAAATCAAATAGAGCACATTTTCTGGATATGAACAAAAGAAGGCTAGAGTCCTTTAAAATTTGAAAACAAAAAAATATGGAAACAGCTGTGGTAAAGAAAATTTTGTCAGACAGGTCTAAGCAGCTCACACATTGTTTGCACTTCACATGAATTTACCCACCAATTGAAGTGTCTGCTTAAGTTTGTCTATTTGCCTGCTTATATTCAGTATTGTTTCAGGATAAGTTGCAAGAAGGATCTAACAAAGCATCTCACTGTAGCAGAAAACTTGTGACTATGTTCATCAATAGTTGAAAATAAAACTACCATACAGTCATCAGTTATGGCTTACCTTAATTTCCATCTTCCCTTCTCTTTGGTACGAAGTTACAATAATTAATATTTAGATGTTGAACTAAGTGTAACAATTGTCAACAATAATGTTGACTATACAACAGCAAGTTGTTCCTATGAGTTGGACAAAGGTTGAATGGCCCAAAAAAATTTAGTATGCCAAACCATTTTCCATTTTGGCTGCTACTTTTCTATAAATGTATTTAAATAACAAATAAAAATGAATTATATGGCGCAGCTCTTTTGGTAGAGGAAGACTCATTCAGGTTCTAGGAACTTACATTTCCACCAGCAGACTTGACAATGGCTGATAGGGTACGAACTGGGGGTTGAAGATGAGCTGCAAAGCATATGTTATAACCTTTAAGCAAAGCTTGGGGACGTTCTCTTGCTCTCAGAACTGCAGCCGTTAACTCAATTCTGTACCTCGACTCATAGTCACCATCTTTCAAAAGAAAAGGCATTTCATCTGTAAATTAAGAAGAAAACCCACAATACTGTCATACAAACACATTAAAGTACTCAAGTAAGCATCAGAAATAAAAGCTACATGGAGCTTGTGACTCACCCACAAATCTGCCTTCCCGGAAGCTTTCTTTTAGCCAATTGGGAGAGATTATCCAAGCTCTGTGTTACAAAACAAATAGAACGTCCCAAGTCAAACCAATTTCAAGCATACAGAATGACAAGCTGGAGCACATTCAATCAAATAACTACAAAAGCAACATGACTGAAAGTCCATCAATTATGCTCCATTTGTTTTGGCAGAAAACATTTTCTAGAAAATGTCTTGTAGAGAAAAAAATTTCCTCTTGTTTGGTTGCACCCTTGACACTAATGCAGTAATGGTTTTATTAGTGGTAGTGGCAGTAGGCTGGAGGTGGAGAAGCTGGCCTTTGTGGTGGCTGCGGCAGTGACATTGGCAGTTGTGGCATTAGGACTTTAGTCCAGAAAATGTTGTGTCTTTTACAGGTTGAAAAAATTTTCCGCTCAAATAAGTTTGTTTTCCATTGGCTATGAAAATGTTTTTCATTGACTTTTATTTTCTGTTGTTGGCACATAAATTTCAACCAAATTTATGTTAAAATTTCAAATACGGTCAATCAGTCAATCACATGTATAGAGCCTATGATAGGAATGTTGTAGGTAATCATTTCCTAAAAAGATCAATATGACCCGTTGAAGTGCATAAATAAAACGTCGTATCTCAAGACGTTATTTAAAATATTCAAATGACACGTGGAGCTTACAAAAGATGACACCTGTAGAACCTACAGCAAGGACACCACACAAGATAAAACCCCAAAGATCAATCCAGTTAATAAGCTATACGAGTAATCATATAGCGCTATCATTCAAAATTCAAATGGCGCTATCATTCAATTTGAAATTCAAATTGAGGATGAGGCACTCTTATCACTTGGATGGCCATCTATAAATATGAGGACCATCACACGAGAGGGGATCAAAAAAATCAGAAGTGAGAAGATCAAAGAGAGAGAGAGAAAGAAATCAAGAACTAAAGAAGTCGTTACAAAAAAAGAAGAAAAGAAACCTAGAGAACTCAAAAACCTACGCTACAAACGTAGAATGACAATGAATAGGTACAGGGTTCCAAACCCAAGAATTGTACTTTGTATTCAAGGGTTCAAAACCCATAACAATTTCAATAAAATATTTATTTTTCTTAAATTGTCTTTGTTATTTATTTTGTTCTTCATTAATCGGAGGTTTCATTTATATAAAATGTGTAATTAACAATTTGGAATACAGATCGGAAATAGGAACCTGCTATTCAAATAATCAACACTGTTTAGTTCAAAAACTAAACAGTAGACATTTGTAACATAAAATTTTGAAATGTGTTGAAACATTTCATGTTTCAAAATTTGTGTCTACAGTTGTACCAAACGCCAGAAAATGCAGTCAAGAAAATGTTTGAAGGGCTCCAGCAGCTGCAACAGGATTTGAAATAGGAATTGTTTGTGATTTTGAGCCTGTTTTTTCCTTGACCCCTCTTAATTGAGAAGGGAGATCCAATGTTTGAAGTGGGAATCCATTTGATTCCATCATAGATATTGGGATCACTTCATTTCTATCTAATATATTTTTTCAAATCTATTTTTTTCTGGCTTCCCAAACAAACAAAGCATTACAGTACAGAGCAACATATACCTAAATTTGCAGCAGCAATCTCATTTACCAGTAGCCCTGCGATCTCATTTGCTATCTACCTAGTGTAAAAGTATCTTAAGAATAGAAATGAGTAAACTATCACATCATGGAAGCATGGAACTTCAGAATTATTCTGGACTTGGTAAATATTTAAGTGAATTTCACCAAGGCACTTAAAGTACATCATATCTCCATGACTAGCAGAGGGTCTGATAAGAATTACGAATCAGGGAATTTAAGGAGCAATAATCATTTATCAACTTTTCTTCTCTTGCTTGCTCGCTCACTTGCTCATTAATTAACATGATTATTTAAAAGCACAAAGGATGCTTCGTGTAAATTACAAATTTGCATTCCATACTCTGCATCATTCTTCCCATGTTTAACAAGTTATACAATATTTTCTCATAAACTAAACGTTTGATTTGATATTATAGTTGCATTCAAGATTTGTATGATTTATGATTACAAAATTTAAAACCTAGGCACACTTACAGAAGTACCCAAGTCCACGGTGCAAGCAGATAAGGTGTTGTACTACCTTAAAGCAAAGCCTCACTTCTACACTGCAAAATATCCCAATTTTCAAGTCCCAAATAGTTGGTGATAACTATGCAATACTTCTTCAATCACTCAGTTTTATCTTCTACTACAATGGAACCAGTCCCGTCTGGCAAAAAGTTGATTAGTCATAAGTGGAAAGAATTTTTTCAGTAACTTTAATTATGCCTGTTACAGATATTCTTTCCCAAAACCCATTATTTGGTTCTTTTTTTCCCCCTTCAAGAGTTATCATATAGGATTTCGGAATCATATTTTAACTCACAATCTTTTTTTGCTTTACTACTCATCCATCTGGGCATCCCCTCTTTTGGCTATGTTCATATTATAACCTATTTGTTTCTAAGTTATGCAGCAGTCAAGCATAAAGCATGTCTGACCTTAAAGCTGTCATAATTTTTTTTGATCAGTCATCATATAATTTTTTTTTAATCAGATATCATATAAGTCTTTTTGTTTCCAAATATCATTCAAAACATGCCAAATGCACTTCTTCCATGAACAATATCCCGTCCAACGTTCCCCTACAATTACTGTAATTGAATCTCCAAAACATTTACTGTGCTATCCCTAATGAATGCTATTTTCAACAGACAACTTTTCGGGAAATTACAATTCGGTGGTAGTTTCATGAAATAATTACAGATTCATGGCAAGTTTAAAACTTTAATTATTAATGTTTGTAAAGTTTACCATTAATCTGAAGGAAAAAAATAAAAAAAAACATACACTGAATTGAATTGATATTTCCTCAAAAAATGTAAGTTACCGAAAAATGATATTTCCAAAAAATGTTTTTCCTATGTTTGGTTGCATCCTTGAGATTAATGTACTAGTAATTGTATTAGTGATGATGGAGTGGTGCTGGTTGTGGCGGCAGGATGGAGGTGGTGGTGGGTTGGTGGTTTACGGGATAGTGGTGGTTGTGGTGAGAGGGGCCTAGGTATGGGGCTTTTCCCAAAATAAGCCAAAATAGTAACCTATTTCCCCAACTAAGCCTAGCTTGGGCAAAATTCCCAAAATAAGCTGAAACGTTATTTCAAAACACGCTTTCACAATATTTCTGGCTCAGGCGTGGAAAATTTATAAAATCATAAAAACGCAGTTACAAATCACGCTTTTAATTAAGAAAGCGTGGTTAGAAATCACGCTTTTAAGGATATTTATTTTGTAAAGAAAGTGTGGTTAGAAACCACATTTTTAAAGAAAATTGTTTTGTAAAGAAAGCGTGGTTATAAACCACGCTTTTAAAGAAAATTTGGTTTTTAAAGAAAGCATAGTTCGTAACCACGCTTTTAAAACTTATATAAAATGCCCCGCCCCCTCTCATTTGCATCCACGTTTTTTCCTCAGATGCTATGTGACTTTGTACAGCGATGCATGTGACTTTTTTCCTCAGATGCAGTGATGCATGTGACTTTGTGCAGTGATGCAGTGATGCATATGACTTTCTACAGTGATGCATATAACTTTCTGACTTTGCAAATTATATATTTTGCGCCTTTTTCCCTCACATGCAGTGATGCATGTAACTTTGTGCAGCGCGACTTAGATGCTTTGTTTTTTCCTCACATTTAAAAACTCATCTAAGTCACATTAATACGACCACATGACAATAATGTTGACAAACAACTATATAAAGGACTGAAGGAGTGATGGTAAACATACAACCTTTCCACTCAGTTCGCCCTAGGAAACTATCATTCATCTATTGAAAAAAAATCAAATGGAGTATAGATTCACGGCAGGGGGTAGGAATCGCATAGGTAAGAGTTCACGACAAGGAAGAGGAACAAGAAGGGGACTCGCAGGGGGTAGGAACTTCAAAAGAGGTGAGAGTTCATGCCGAGGAAGAGGAACGGGAAGGGGAAGTGGCGATACTAAAGATGAAACACCATTTGCTTTGTTAGATGCCTCTTGTGCTTATCATGATAGGTTTGAAAAGCGACATTTTGTCATGCCCAAGTATTATCGAAATCCATGTGATTTCATGGCGGATCCATCTGATAATCAAATAGGATATGGTTTAGCAGACGCTAGACTTCTGAAGTGGCTCGCACTATTTATAAAGCGAGTGCAAATGGAAAGATTACGTCGAGAAAATTGACTGAAGGTGCCGAAAACACGTTCAGTTGAGATTCAAAAGGAAGATCCAGATAATGTTGATCGACTATGTGAAAGACTTCGACGTGAGATTTCTCAAATGCGTTGTAGGTCAGCCCACAATATGAAACTATCTATACTTAAGTCGGATGCCAAGAAGAATGGAACAACACCAAATGCTGCGGCTATCAAGGACGATCATGCACTTCTCTCTAACCGTGAGCTCTCTGATTGTTCGGACTCTGAGATTACCGATTTGAGCGAGGATTAGGCATCTATCTGTCTACTAAATTATATTAAGTTATTCATAATTATGTGTTGTGTGTGTTAAAATAACTCTTTCGACAATGAGTTTGTGAAAGGTTTGTCTAATATTTGTCTATATAACTGTTAAGTATTGTACTCGTCGCTTTATTTTATGTACTGTGTTATGTTGAATGTTTCCACAAATTATTTTTGTGGGATACTTATGTTTGAACTAGTTATGTCGTTCTAAAGTGTTATGGTCATACCTTTATTTTGTTTTCCTGTTCGTAGTAGTAATTAACAAATTAGATACTTTGCATATGTTGTGTGAAGTTTTATTTAAATATTTCTTGGCAACAAATATTTAAGGGAATAACAAATATTTAGTTTCGAAAATTCCACAAAAGTAAGCTTAGTTTGGAAAATAAATTAGTATAGGGGCTTAGTTTGGGAAAAATCCCGATAAAATCTCTCCAAAACTGCACAAAATGTTCTCTGGGGAGGATGCGTGTCTCGAGGCCATTATTTTCTTCTTCTTTTTTAATTTTTTATTTGTTGTTTTTATTTTTGTCCATCATTGATCTTTTTTAAATTATATTTGAATTATATAACAAAATAAAATTTTAATTTAAAAATTTATATTTAAATAACAATTTAAAAAATATAAGGTAAATTAAGCAAATATTTAATTTACATTTTTTCATATTTTTTTTTACTTTTATATTTTTCAAGTCATAAGCGGCGATCATTGATTCAATGGTAAAATCTTAATCTAATAATCTTTGATATGATATTTATGCTTGCTAGTTTGTGGTTTTCTTTCTATTTTTTTATGCCACATCATTACAGCTTAAATCAAAACTCTAGTTTTAAAGCTCTTAATCACTACTCTTTAGACAATTCATGCTGTTTATTTTTTAAAAATTTTATGTATAAATTATTTATGTAAATATCAAATTGATCTGATAATCGTACATATAATTTTATTTTATTTTTTTTAAATAATGGATGCGAAACATAATTTCAAAATTACATAATTTATTTTTAAATATTAAAATAATAAAATTTGGTAGCTAAGATTGTTTATCAATACGATATTTTATATGAATAATTTATATATAGAGATCTACAAGATGACAGAGTGAATTATAGAATGTGGATTGAATAATAATAATAATAATAATCAACAGTTGTGGATTGGTTTTAGTTTAAAAGCGTGGTTGCGAACTAAGCTTTCTTTAAAAACCAAATTTTATTTAAAAGCGTGGTTTATAACCACGTTTTCTTTACAAAATAGTTTCTTTAAAAGCGTGGTTTCTAACCACACTTTCTTTACAAAACAGATATCTTTAAAAGCGTGATTTTTAACCACGCTTTTATGATTTTATAAATTTTCCACACCTGGGCCAGAAATATTGTGAAAGTGTGTTTTGGAATAACGTTTCAATTTATTTTGAGAATTCCACCCAAACTAGGCTTAGTTTGGGAAATAGGTTACTATTTTGGCTTATTTTGGGAAAAGGCCCCCTAGGTATCGCTACATAGGCTTATAGTATAGGGCAGTAGGGCTGGTGGGAATGGTGGTAGCGAGGTGGTGGTGGTGGGGTAGAGGTGGTGGTGTGGCGGTGGTGGGGTGGTGGGGTGGCGGCGGTGGTGGTGCGGCAATAATGGTGGTGCAATGGCAATAGCCATGGTAATGCGGTGACATTAATAAGACTTTAGTTTGGAAAATGTTTTCCACCTTTCAGAAGTGAAACATGTTTTTCACCCAAATAAATTTGTTTTCCATTGACCATGACAACCATTTTCCATTGAACCAGAAGCAAAAAAAAAAATGCAAAAAACATTTTCCCTAAACAAACGGAGCATAAGAATCTAGAATCAACTCCAAATTTTATACTCATTGCTATTCATGGATTTGTTTCTAGAGTAAACAAAAGCTAGCCATACATTTGTCCATCTTAAACACTAACTATTAATATTAATTATGTATGAAGGATGTTACAATACATCATGCAGATATACATGTACATATATATTGAGAAAGTCACATGATAATAAAAGATGGTGATTTTGACAAAAGAATTGTAAGAAAAGAGGAAAAGAAAAGAAAAGCAATATTCAGATTAAATAAAGTCAGATTGGAGCTCAAACCTGTCTGCATTAAATATTCAGCTAGAAAATATATAATAAACAGTACACTTCAGACTTTAAAATACAAAACATAGTAGCAGTGGCGTAAATTTTTAATAATCTAAAATACTGACCCTGAACAAAGAGCAGTGCAGAAATTCAAAGTTTTCCTGGCTTTTCCAGTGACTACATGTGTGCTTAGACTTCCAACAGAAGTGACAGCCCCGCCAAGGTTTTCAATAATCTATGTTCACAACATTAAAGCAGTAGCAAGAAGGATCAAAAGAATAATTCATAATAGAAAAAATAAAATAAAATCACCATAGATGACTGGGTGGTAAAGCAAACAACAAAATAAGGATACTACTAATATCTATAATCCCATCTGATGCATAAGAATAATAAAGAAAAAAACAAAGAGCAATAACACCTATTGCAAATGCCCTGCCAGCTATTAAAGCAATGTGAATTCCAAATTCCTTATGTACACAGATGCCATAATCACTGGACCACATTGAAGTTTGTATGCATTATTGTTAAAATATTTGAATTTTAAATGGAGAAATGGATATAGGAAACCATATATCACACTAGACCACATGGATTCAGGAAAATAGCAGCTCTGTGCTCAGCTCTCCTGCTTTGGGTATCCTAGGTCTTGACAATGTATCTCAAAAGACACTGCAGACTTACCTTGGATTACACATTATTTAAACCTTTCTGGACATGCTATCACCACTTACAACAAAAAGTGGTATCCGATAAAACTAAATCTGGAGTTTTAAGACAATTTAAAAAGGAATGGCCTCGAAGATCTCATTTCATCATGAAGAAGGATGTGAAAACATAATAAGAAGGTTCTCTATAGTATCTCAAACAGCAAACTTGCAAGTAATTGGACTTCCTAGTGGTAGGTTCTCCTAGAACAGTGGGATCCCAGGGAATTTGTCCATGGAATGCATGACCTCAGTGAAGATAAAATTAAAATGGGTAAGGGTACGTTTCATTAAAGTTTAATTTCATAATAATCTGAAAGAGGTCATACAAGGCCTACCAGGTCAGAAGCAACTTGGGAGAACTTAGCAATTAATAAAGAAATGAGCGCCTTTTGCATACTTAGTTAAAGTGAAGAACATATCGACAAACTTATTAATTGGATTAGATTAAGGCTTACTAAAAACATGGAAAATTTAGAGCCACTAGCATTAATTCGCTTGTCAAAACAAGCGGCAAAAAAGGTTAAAAATTGGGAGTTACTCTTTAAGCAGAATTTAAAGGGTTGTTTTGGGAACTATGGCTTATTGACTTTTTTTTTTAAATAAAAAAAATAAAAAAAAAAAAAGTGCAGAAAAGTGGAGAAAAGAGTTGATTTTTGGGTAGTGACTTTTTGACTTTTTGGCTAGAATAGCCTATTGCCAAACTTGAATCTTTTAAGAGATCATAACAAAAGTTAATGGCTAACTGTTGCTATTCCTTATTTATTAGTAACAGTATTTTGAAATAGACGGAATGTAGCTTCCAAGGCCTCCATATCCTGCAAGAAGTAAAATCTAAAAACCCAATCCTGAAAAATGCTTTAAGTTGCCGTTTATTTTAATGTAATATACCAGAAATAAGATGGTAAAGGCAACAATGGGTGATTCATCCAAGTTCTTAAAATTTTTTGTTTAAACCATAATCTCAACAGCATGAAATCATACTATTTGCTAACACTTCTAGAAAATGTCAATCCATAGATGCTGCGAATCCATTTTTTATCTACAGTAAATCAATCGTAGAATCAGACATACCTTGGTGAGACTCGATTTTTTAGCATTGTCAGCAATATTCATCAGCATGATCCTAAAGCTTTCTCCTTTTTCCAGCAGTTCCATGCTGTCATGATCTTCTGATATGATATTAACTGGTTGACATTCTTCATTTGTCTTTTCCAAATAAGTACTGCTCAAGGGATCTCTGGGAGTTACATCAACCAAAGATTTATTTTTGGAAATTCCTGAGGAGCATCCATGAAAAGAAGAATCATTTGTTCCATCACTTTCCGGAACTAAATCCCTAGAATCCAATTGACAGTCCACTTGATGACATCCCTTTACTTTTTTCGATTTCAGTGAGGTATATGAGGCTTCCCAGACCCTCTTCTTTTCACCAAGTGAGGAACAAGAGCAATGCATAAATGAGGAACAAGAGCAATGCTTCGCATCAGCATCCTCTCTAATTAAGGTTACTCCTAAATCATTAGCCTTGTTGCTGCAGTCCATGCTCTCAAAATGAACCAGGCCTTGTTCACCTTGAATTTAAATGAAATATGATAAGAAACTGCTGATAAAATTAAGATTGTAACAGTTGCACTGTACCAATACAACAAGACATGCTTGAAGAAAATATTTTAGTAAAGAAAAGCTAAGAAAAGCTACAACACAGAAAAAACATTAGCTTGGTTCAAATTGACCACATTAGAAGCAGGTTCAATTTGAACACGGATAATATCCTCAATGTGGTCATGTCAAAACTTAGGACCAAATTTACTTATTTAGGTGATGGCTGATAATGATTCTCGTTTAAGAAATGGATTTATGCAATTTTAATGCAGAGAAAATAAATTAATTGTTTTTGTGTCTTACTTCACTTTGGTGCTCAAATGATCTGTACATAATTCTTCATATTAAGAAATCAGTGGGAAAATATAAGCAAAAGAAATAACAAGATTATACCTACCATCCATTTGAAATCCACGGTTCACCAATGATTGAGGACGAGAGTATTCAGTCAAGGCCGTCATTAGATTTACCACATCTAGAGGATCGTGACTCTCTTCAATACCTTCTAGCCCATTTTGAACAATAGCAGATGGCAAAGACTTATCGGGAGGCTTTAATGAAGAACAAAGCTTTGGAGGCTCTTCAGGGTTAGCTGAGCTGTCTTTGTTAAGATGAGAAACCATGAGGGTCGACCCACCAGGAAAGCATAATGCTCTACGAATGCCGGCCTTGATAGGCAGCCTGCGAGCTCTACCCTTGGTGTCAACCTCCCCTATTGACACAAAACCCTGCATTTGAAATCCAACTTTAAAAATGTCAAATACCAAAAATAAAAAATAAAAAAAATGATCATGTTCCTAAATCCAAAGAGGTGTCCAACTTGTACTAAAAATATGCTACGTTTTGTCAATATATTATCTCAACCAATTTGTCCTTGTTGGTTTTTATGCAAAGGTGTAATGTAACTGAAAGAAAATGAAAAATAATGTACTTGTAAGTGTAACTTGCAAGAGGGCTTATCCATTAAATTAAAAACTAGTTGCGCACTAATGTTTTGACAATCACCATTTACGTACGACATACCTGTTTAAGCCAAAATCGTTCAGATTCCTTGTCCCCCCAACAAAATATAGTGTGAATACCAACACTTTGTAATCTCTTTCTCAGTTCTGTGTACAGGAGGCTACCAATCCCCTGAAAGTTACTAATCACGTCAATTGACTCTAATAGTGGTACCACTGTATGAGCGAAATAAAGTTAATAGCAAGAAATTATGCCAAAAACAAAGTTCAATGACAGGTATTGCAAACACAACCTAATATTAGCCAGATCATTACTTGCACTTGAAAATAAGTAACATTGATGTAGTAAATTCAACAATTCAGTTAGAATCTAAATCAATTGTACCTTGCAAAGAATGAAGAAAACTGTAATAATGGCCCCAGTTGGCAAAACTTGGGCTTTTAAGATTGTAGTTTTTTAGATTATTGACTTAAAATGATTTGAGTAAGTTATAAAAGTGTTTGTTGCAACTTTTTAGATAACATGTGAAGAGGTTAAAACGGTTGCCAATTAAACGAAAAAGCAGCATTTTGAAGTGTGAAGTCCAAAAAAGCCATAGATTTTTTAAACCTAACTATTTTTTAAAGGGCCACACCCATAATTATGAAAATATTGAGGGGCCTATTTGTCCAATGCCCAAAAGCTAAAAAAATAAGCTGGAAAAGTACCCCCTGGGTAGCTTAAAAAAAAGCTAGTGTTTTGCTAAAAATAAGTCGATTAAGCTATATAAGTTGAATGACATAAGCTTTGTCAAACACCTTCCACCAGCTTTTTGTAAGCTATAATTCAAATAATCCGACTTCAAAAGTTTGACAAATGGCAAAGTTAAGCTGAGACGCACTGTTCCTTCTCTTGACACTATAATTGTCTTACCTAATTTAGCATTTCCTTATAAAGTATGTGCAATAATTTCCCCATTATTTGATAAACAAAAAACAAATTATTTTGGCCTTAAATAGCAACTCATGTTAAGTTCTGCCATTAGAAGCCAAAATGAGTGTCAACATTTATTAGAATTTAGAAATACAGGTATAGTCATCAATATAACTATAGCACACCACATCAATTAACATTATGCACAAAGACAGACCAGGAAACTACGTTGAATAGAACAAGAAATGAAACATTGCAGAACCTTCCATTGGTAGACTGAACGAACAGCAGCAAGGGGAACCTCAGCATATTGTGTATCAGCGGGGATTATTTGATAAGTAATTGCAGCAACAACCTGTGGTGTTGAAAACATAACTAGCTCATTAATAAAAGATGGCTGGAGCCTGGATGTATTGGTAGATAGACGGTTAAAGCAATAGAAGAAGAGCTATCTTTCCATTTCATGCTTTTTTTCTCTTTCTAGGTAAGTAGTTGTATTGTCAAAAAAAAATGATACACATAATAGAGATCATATACAAAAAAAAACAACTTGCCCTTTGAAAAGGCATCTTATCCAGAGAAGAGAAGGCATCCCTCTCTGTGAGCACTCATTAATACAGCACACATCCAATATATGTTGATTGGAGAAAAAATAGGGATTTTGTGCTCATTAAAATAACCGATACATGAAATGTATAAATATATAACATTCTGAGACATTTAAGGACTTACACACACATTGTGTGCACCGAGAGACTATAAAGTAAGATAGAAACACAGACAAAACTGGAGAGAAATTTTTATTCCCATATCCTACTAGCATAGGGACCGGTAATTAGACTTCATTCAGCCATAGCAAGCATACCTCTCCAGAACCTTCCTTAGACTTGGACTTCAGAAGTAACGTGCAATATTTCCTGTATAAAGAAACTATGAGAAACCTTTTAATGACCATTAGTAGCCCGTTCTTGTAATTACTAGCTCAATTGATAAGGAAGAATTTACTTGTACTGTTGTAAATATTACCATATTAGCTTCTAAGAATTCAGGGGACATTTGCGATGATACTTATAGTGAGATTTACAGAGTTTACAAGTGAAGAGAAAGAATAATAATATCAGGGTGAGTGACATCCTTACCCGTTTGATACACATCTTTCAAGGAACATTGATTGCTTTCCCGTATTCGCAGCATAATTCATTGCAGGTAGCTCTTTCATGTATATGTTCAGTACTTCCTGCAGCCCCATAAACACTTAATATTAAACCCGCATAACTGTTAAAGAGAAACATATCAGTAAATATTTACAATAATAAATAAGTATAACAAAATAAAGAAACCAAAAAGGGCTACTAGCAACATCCCAAACAATAAGAAGATTCTTGTGCAACACACTTCACACAATCATTTAAACCTTCAGAGAATATGCACTGTAGTCTCTAATAGGTCATGCTATATGGAGCAAATATGCCCTATAGCCTCTAGTAGTACCAGTACAAATAATATGCTGTGGATAATCATCTTTAATACAGTTTTTGCTCCACTAACACATACCTGAGCACTTTCAGAATAACTGAATCATCAGTGTGTTTGGTTTGAGTTTTCTGGATTAAGTTTTTTGAAAATTGAATTTTTTAGTTTTCGTGTTTTTTTATTTTTAGTGAATATTTTTAAAATTTTAAACATTTTTTTATATTTTTTTTAGATGCACCTTACTTAGATGTATCTAAAAAGTAAAAAAAATTGTGAAAAAATATTTTAAAAAATTAATAAATACATAGAAATACAAAAAATGTACTGAATTCTTGTATTTTTTTTGTATTTTTGATATTTAGTGAATTTTTAAAAGATTTTTTTTACATTTTTTTACTTTTTAGGTGTATTTATGTTAGGCTAGGAAGCACGGACACGGATACGGGATACGGGTACGATACGATACGGACACGGCGATACGTCAAAATTCGAAAAAGTAGGATACGGATACGGCGGGGATACGTTCATAAAAAATATTTTTTTCACAATTTTTAGTAATGTAACATACACAAAAATGAATTAGTCGTCATTAAAACCTTCTTAGCAATTCAAAATATTAATGTAGCATCACTCATAATAACAACCATAATCACCCATAACAAAAAATTCATCAATTCAATTAAATTTCAACAATTTTAATAATATAGCATCACTCATAACATCTAAAATGCAATTCAATCCCAAATTAAGGGGGAAAAATTTACAAAGTTTATTTATTTATCAATAAGTTTATTTATTTATTTATTAATAATTTTTTTTTACCTTATTTAATTTATTAATAAATTTAAAAAATTTAAAATTTTATAAGTTGACAAATTTTATTTTTAATGAGTTTATTTATTTATTTATTTATTAATAAGTTTTTTTATCTTATTTTATTTATTTGCTTGTTTTATTTATGTATTTGTTTGTTTTATTTATTTCTTTGTTTTATAGGTCGAGACAGATCCGAGACATGTCGTCGAGCGAGATCGACATCTCGAGCCAGATCGAGACAGATCGACGAAGAGGGGGCAGATGAGATCGACATCTCGAACCAGATCGAGCGAGATCGAGAGGGAGAGGGAGAGGGAGAGAGAGAGAGTTCGTGAGAGGCATACAGAGCGAAAGGGAGAGAGAGAGGGACGAACCTGATCGACGATGATCGGCGAGCTGTTCGAGACGATCGGCGAGCTGCTGTTCGAGACGATCGGCGAGCTGCTTCTCCTCCTCCTTCGCGGCTGCTACTCGACCTAGGTAAGAGAAGAGAGAGTTTGGCTTTTTTTGTGTGTTTTATTTCATTTTTTTTTAATTATTTTTTGCCCCCCCGTATCCATACCGTATCTGACCGTATCCTGACCGTATCCTCGCGTATCCGAGACGTATCCAAAATTAAAAAATTAAAAAAAAAATTCGGATACTTCATTTCCCGTATCTGATACGTATCCTCGCGTATCAGGCGCGTATCCGTATCCGATACGTATCCGATACGCGTACGTGGCCTATTTTCGCGTATCCGTGCTTCATAGATGTTAGGTGTGTCTAAAAAGTAAAAAAAATTACTTAAAATATTAAAAAAAATTCAGTAAACAAAAAAACACGGAAAATAATAAAATAGAATTTTCTTAAAAGTGTTTTTTCCACTGTGAAGGATCTAACAATCTAAGAAATAAGAAGGGCATTCCATTTGCTTTTTATAAAAAAAATTTACTTTTTCAAGTTTTTCATGCTAAATACTGGCTACCCTTTAGCTTATTTCAAATTCGACCATTACAAGCAGTTACTCGACATTCCAAGCTTCAAAATTGACATTGCTGCACGCGCGCGCTCGCACACACACACATGTATGAATGAGAGAGAATTACCTGAATCAGAGACTTGGTTTGGCCATCTACATCTTTGGGGTTAATGAGCACAAAGTGGAAATCTTCTGTTGAAGTTATCAAACTCTAAGAATTATCTCATGAAATATTATTCATGAACCATACTCAGCCAAAATCAAATTAAACTAACAAATCATTGGAATAGCTTTACCATTACCCTTGGTTCCAGAACTCTGAAGATCATCGCGGTTCTTTCCATTATTGTCCTCTACCACTGCAATAAATAGTTAAACTGAACAAATCAAACCAAAAATCCTTAATTTTTAGAATACAATGAAAGAATAAAAAATAACAAAACCAAAACTTTGTTTGGCACCTAAGAAAACAAGGAAAAATAAGAGAACCTGAGATTACAATCAAGTGTATTCTGGGCTCATTTAGAATATATATATACACACGTTTGAGGTTCAAAAATTTGAGATTCCCAATTTGAAAAATATTTAATTGTTGTCGAAATGAAAGTACCTGAGATTTTGATTTGTGCGTTTTTGGAGAGACATATTTGGAGGGTGTTTGGGTCCGATTTGGAGGTGAAGTTCTTGGCATCGACAAGGACCTCGCAGTTTCCTGAGAAAAGTAGGGTTAGAAATGGCGGTGATGTGGTATTGATGTTCTAGGGTTAAGAGAAATTAGGGTTTACTTACCGATTGATATGGGTGTGGAAACTGAAGACTTGTTTTTTGGCGCCATAGTATTAGCTTAAGCTTTGAAAATGAGAGTGTGAGAGAGGGAACAAAGCCAAACTGCTATTTATACATGTGGGCGGGAAACAGGTCTGTTCGTAAATTTCGTATTTCCGTTAACTCCTCAAACTTGTTTGAGAATTCTCGGGAAATTATACTTGCACTGTCGGCTGGTTTGGGGTGTCCTAAAAAAGTGTACTTTTTGTCTTTTTAGACTAAAAAAGTTAAGAAAAAAATATGGAAGTTTGAGTTAATTTTTTGACTTTTTATAAAAAAATTTGTATTAAAATATTGTATAAAAAAAAGTGTGTAAGAAATGATTAGTGAGAGATGGGCCCCAGCCGTACAACCGGCTAGAGTGAATTGGCTATGGAAATTATTGCCTATTTTTTGTACAAAGCACTGGACGGTTTTGTTTGGCCCGTGGGGGTCATCACAGGTCCCATTTTAATAATCTGAACCGTTCAATGTGTGTAACTCGTTGAACACTATATATCTATAAAAAATCACGTTAATCGGATATCGATAGCTATCTGATCAGACTTATTTATTTTTCAATCATTAATTATAACACCATCCATTTGTTGTACATAACTGATTTGATCATATAGTTATCGATATCCGATCAATGTGATTTTTGCCAGACATATAGTACTCGACGAGTTCTACATATTTACGGTTCAGATTATCAAAACGGAATCTGTGATAGGCCCCACAGGCCGAACAGCGGTGTGTGTGCAAATCACACCCAATCCTTTCATTTGGGTGCACTGCCGCTGCACAGCAACTGGCTTGTTGTCAATTCGGTGTGTACTTGGGCAGAAAAAAATTAAATTTTTTTTTTTTTTTTTTTGGTGAATAGTGATATCTTTTTGAATTTTGGAGTAACTTTTTGACTTTTTGACTTATATAGTATAAGCCAAACCAGGCCTATATATTTTTACATTTTCATATTTGAGATATATTTTGGAGTGTTCCTATTTATACCATTAGTTTACCTTTTTTATACTCTTTATCTTATTATATCATTAAAAAAAATATAATTCTGATTACACCCATTATACTATCAAAATTAATTTTAATATAAAAACTCTTCAAAATTCTTTCAGTTTTGTCTTTTGACGCCGATAGCTTTTGGTAATACAATATTAAAAAATTTGAATTATTCCAGTATCATGTTACCAGACAAACTAAGGTACCATTTGGTAGAGTTTTCTAAATATGATTTGAGAATAAAGTTGTATTTTGAGTTTGTGATTTTTTGAATTATAATTTAAGTGTGAAAAATTTGTTTAGTGAATGAGTTTTGAATTGAGTGGAAAATTTTTGATGTGACATGATATTTGATACAAAAACTTACAACTCATAACCAAGCACACAACTCAAAATTTTATTAAAAGCTCATAAAAAAATTTAAAAAAATTCTAAATTTTTTTTATATTTAAAATATAAAAAATAACATGTGCTAATTATAAATAATAAATAAATAAATAGCAATGTTCTAGTCAACTGGCTGAACGTCCAGGAGGACGACCGGTTAGCCTAAATTTTCCTGCCTTGGAAAGAGTTTTCAAAAGTGAGTGTGGAATTAATTTTTGAAAACTCTAAATAAACAAAACACTCAAACACATGGGATGGAAATGTGTTTGAGAGAACTTCTCCAAACACAGCCTAATTTTTTCAAGCCATTTGTTGCCGCTGGATTGAATGATTTTACTTTACTTAACAATAAATTATTTGGAGCTTATTTGTGAAATGCATGTTCGGTAATATATTACTATACAAATTAGATTACTCTAGTGTCATATTGCCGAACTAAAATAAATTTGTCCAGCTACCTGTCATTCCACGTTTACAAATTACTCTAGTGTCATGTTGTCGAATTAAAATAAATTTATCTAGTCACATGTCGCTTTACGTGTATTGTAGATTATCTTCATTATTGTCTCATTAAAGGCATCCATTCATTTCAATGTAATCAATATCTCTTTTGGTTGCACCATATTCTTTGACATTATAGACATCCCATTTTTGACCGCCCATAAGACTTGGGCGCCGCAGGTTGATCACTCAGTGATGAAGGCTATGTTGTGCAAATGTTCGATTTCTTCGGCAAGAGGAGCTTCAAATCCCAACCTTACACCCTATTTTTGAACCAAAATTATTTTGACCAAAATTATTTTTAGACCTTAAAACCATCTCTTTCAAAATATTTTTGAAAAGTGTCTACGATGTTCCAAGGCTCGCATTTCGTTAAATGTTGCGCTTTTCGGTAAACCGAGCAAGGACAAAGTGGAAATGAATGAAAGAGAGGTGAACTCTTTCAAAAATATTTTAAAACATCTTATTTAGAGGTTTGGAGTTGAAGAAAATTGGAGGAGAGGAAAGAAACCTAGTTGGGGAAGAAGTTGGGCATAAACCATTAAGAAAGAATTGGGCAGCTTTCACTAAATCAGGTCTATCCTTTTGTACACTTGGACTTAAGTTGTGAGGCCACCACCATTGGAAAATGGACTTTAGGAGCTTCATTTTACACTCAAGAATCTCCTACAGCCAAGTCTGGATGAGGGAGAATCTCCTACAACCAACCCTCAGCTTGAGGCCACGCCTCAACTTCCGCTCAAACTCGTAACAACGGCATTCCTCGGTCGCCACGAGTTCAGGTGCAAACCTGGACAAGCTAGTAAACGTAGCCTCAAACTCGGCCACAGACAAACCCTGCTGATTAAGCCGGCTAAACTGATCTCTCATCTTCTCCCTAGCGACTGCAGATAGAAACCTCTCCTAGAAAGCATTTACAAACGCCTCCCAAGTACCACCAATACGGGCTTTCTCATACTTCCACCATTGACCCGCATCTCCCATCAGCTGGAAGGATGCCAAGGGTCACTTTCAGTGCTCCGTCCTCGATGCCAAGCATCTCGAACGTCTTACTCATTTGTTCCAGCCACTCGTCTGCTTTCAGTGGCTCCTTAGGATCCCCAACAAACTCCTCCGGGTTAGACCGGAAGAACTCCCTCTTCAAGAAGGAAGGCCCTGCCTCAACTGCCTGATTTCCAGCCCTGAGAATACCCAAAGCTCCCGCTATCTCTCGGGCCAAGGCACTCATAGCCTGCTGACCCGCTGGCTCGGCCACATTGGCCTGACCAACTCCCTCATGTACTGCCGGAATCTCATCCGGTATAGGCACTTCCTGTTGCCTAGGCCTACCACGCCTACCACCTCTTCCTCGTCCTGACATCCTAATACAGGAAACGAAGAACATTAGCACATTTAAAAAAATGTGCCGAAACTAAACACTCGCATCCTAATACATGGACAACTGTAATTCATTCCACGTAAGCACATAAACACATAAGCACTTACGAATTTCATTTCCGGATAATGATAGTCCCGTGGCGTTACTAGAGTTCCGGTTAGAAACAGCATTGATCAAGTGCTTTTCCAACAAGACTCCCAGAAATCCAAGGATCCAATCAACATCCTAGAAATTAAATCCCATACCCAAATAATCACATAAGCATGTTATCAATTTAAACACATAGCATATGACTCTTCATCTCTATCAAGCGAGACAAACCCATTGTGATCCTAATCACTTCCCACGTACCCAAAGTATTCGAACCCGGTACGCTCTGATACCAAGTTGTAACGCCCTCAAAATAACGACATTAGATCCATCAATATAAACATGCATTGATATACAAAAGACCAACATTCATCTATTCATCATAGTTTCATTACAAAAGTATTACATGTTAACAACAAAAGCAAATGCCCTAAGGGCTTACAGCTTTCCAAGTTAACACTTGGTTACAAAAAGGAGTGCTAACTCATTTACACATTAAGCCCTTGGCTTGAATATACATGTAATACATCAAAAGAAACTAAATAACAAAAGTCTGCCCGCCTCTAGCCTCCCAAGCTATGTCCTTGGAGGTGGCATGCTACCTGTACCTGAAAATGATGTTCCCATATAGGGTGAGCCACAGCCCAGTAGAAATATACTAAACCAACTATGAACAATGACTAAAAGATTAGCAGCTGATAGATGGTCAACACTGATACATCCACATATATCACATTTCAATTACATGACTTACAAGTCTATGTTACTTCTCATTTTCCATTCTCGATAAATAAGCATACTAGCTATGTTATCACATTAACCGATAAGCATATGAGCTATATCAACACCTCAGCAGGTAAGTATAAGAACTATATCACACAACCGAAGATAAGCGTAAGAGCTATATCTACTCTTCTCTAGACAAGCATATGAGCTATATCTATACTTCTCAAAGATAAGCATATGAGCTGTATCTTCACTTCTCTAGACAAGCATATGAGCTGTGTCTACGGAGTTCATCCCCCATCTCCTCCCAACACTATCCGGTTTAGAGGTACATCCCCCATCTTCCCCTAAATCGCGGAGTACATCCCCCATCTCCTCCTCTACACATACTGCATATAAACACATAGGTTCTACATACATTCAATCAATACATAAAGTTAATGTATTCTAACAACCGTCAAGTCCCATGACACATTCCATTGATTAGTTTTCGTTTGCCTAATCATCATGCATTGTCTACAACAATCACGACTATCCTCTACCGATAGCCCAAGCAGTTATTTCTAAGCAGAAAATAAATGCACAAATGGATATTAAATCAATATTTCAATTCGGTGAGCGATAAATGAATCAACTACACCCTTTAATCCCATACACTTCCAATCTCGACATTTTCAATACAACTCCTCATTTTCTTTAATTAATTATATGCATTAATTAATTAAAACAATTAGGGCAAATTCCCATAATTAACAAAACAACCCTAAGGCTCCATTTTCATCCATAATCCACCATCTAACTCATCTTTCTATGCCAAACTTGCATCTAGGTTCATTAAGAACAAAACCCCAACTTTTGTAAAATTACACAAAAGACCTAAACTTTCTCAAAATTACACAACAACCCCCAACATATCAAAATGCTAAAATTCAAAGACAAAATCCATAAAGAGGAGTAGGATATCCCTACCTCAAAAGATGAGCTCCAACGGAGATGAAGACCAAAATCAAAATGCTCCAAATCCCAAAATTTTCAGATTAAAATGTAGCCCTCGACGATCAACACAACTTTTGTAAAGGCCAAAAGTGAGTAGACAACTCCTACTAGATCGAATCTAAGAGAGAAGCTTGGTTCTAGAGTGAGGTGCTCTCCAATGGAGTTTTGGGGAAAGTAAGAGAGAGAAAGAAAAGTGAAAAAAGTGATTCAAAATGACCCAAACACGGAGCTTTAACCAGTCGCCCCGCTCGAGCGGCCAAACCCCCGCTCGAGCGGCACTCACAGACTCCCGCTCGAGCGGCCAATCCCCCGCTCGAGCGCCGGATGCACACTCCCAGCACTTTTGCAGACAGGTCTCCCGCTCGAGCGCCCAACTCCCCGCTCGAGCGTCACTCACAACCTCCCGCTCGAGCGGCCAATACCCCGCTCGAGCGCCCAACACTACACAGGAAATACTGGATGGGTGTATTCCCCGCTCGAGCGCCAAAACCCCCGCTCGAGCGGACAAGCAACAACAAGGTCCCCCGCTCGAGCGTCGAAAGCTCCGCTCGAGCGGACAGGCCAAAATCTGGACAACTAGTTTTGGTTCCTAAGCTCAACCAACCTTTAACAAACCTGCCCAACACATCCTATAACTCAAATACAAAGCAAGAAAGGATGTAAACAAGATAATAATCAACCACTAACATCCACGAACACAAGTCCGGATCACTGTACAACAAGGGTAAACCCGGGGATCGCTATAGAGATATACTTGTTTGAAGTCGGGGCCAGAAACCAGTTTTTGCTTTCCAGCCACTAGTGAGGTTTGACGGCCATGTGTCGGCCACAAATGGAGTTTGACGGCCATATGTCGGCCAAGAGTGACCCTTGTCGGCCACCAGTGGTGGCTGGTCAGCCACCAGTGATGGCCGACTGGCTATGGGTGCAAAGATCATATATTTTGCGCAGATCTTTTCCTCCAACTGTCTCTAATTCAGATATTTTCGACATGAGCTCTTTTATTTCTATATATAGAGGCCATTCTCTATTGTTTTCAAGGTTAGAAAGACTTGGGAGTCTCTCTCTCTAGATTTCTCTCTTTCTTGCCTTTTTGTGCATACAAGTAGAGATACACTTCTAGTTTGCCTATCAACCCTTAACCAAAGTTGCTATCTTTGGGTTGAGGTTACTTGAGGCCCTCTTTGAGCTCTAGAAGGTGATTTTAGCTTGAATTTGGCTTGAATTGTTCCCTAAATTGTGTCTTCCCTTCAAGAGGTAGAAATTTCTCTTTGCTAGCTTAATTTCCATATTTGTTTTGCCATCTTTTTGCACTGTTTTTTAGCTGGTTTTGAACTCCAAAAAACTTTGTTTTTATGGTTTAAAAATGGTGGTTTAAGGCCTTTTTGAGTTAGGGGGTGGTTCACCATTTTGCTTCTTTGTTTATAAAGCTTTTACACTTTTGTTCAACACTTTCAAACCAACTTTTTTTGACCTTTTAACCATTGAATTTCAAAGGTTTTTTAGTGGTGGAAAACATGTTTTGAAGTCCAAAATTGAAGGGGTTAGCCTCTCCTCCTTGTATCTTGCTTGCATGCCTAGTTAGCTTTCTGTGTTAGCATGTCTTTCTAGCTTAACTTAGCTTAATTCCAGCATTTTTTTGCCTCTGATTTGGGCTGCTTTAGCTCTGTTTTGGGTTGGTTGGGTCATATGAGTCTTGTTTTGCATGTTGTAGTGTAAAGGGCTTCACTAGTTGGGTGTTTTAGGCCTTTAAACATCATTTCCTTGAGTCGATTGCATGTTTTAGTATTATTTTGCATGTAATTTTAGCACATTAATCTCTGTCATCTGCCTCATTTCTTCACTTTTTCATTTGTTTTGAGGGTGTTTCAACCTTAGGGTTGTTTAAGCTTGAGGTTGAGGCTCATGCTTAATGGTTTAATCCTCTTTTGAGGATTCATTACCAACGACATGAAGCTTCCCTCATGCCTTGAACTACCCCTTAGCTGACACTTCTTTCGCTTTAGGAGACACTCACCAATGGACTTAATCAATTAAAGAATGAATCGGTAATGTAAAATGGGTAAACAAAATGAACAAGTAAAAGAGACAAGATAAATATCTTTGTGTTGCATTGCATGTGTTCGAATCAGATGTTAATTCGAACACAAGGGAAGTGGGGCATTTCATACTCAAAGTGATGAAATGTGCCACTTTCCTTGGTCATCATCACCTTTGATCATGCATGATAGGGTGGTGGTCTTTTTGAGTCTTGTTTTGCACTCATTAAGCTTGTACAAGCTTGGTTCCTTAGCCATCATCCATGGAAAATGCTTGGTTGATGGTTTGAGGGCCAAGAGTTACACTCTTTTAAGCTTGCGTGATGATAAGGAGAGTAACAGTACAGACAACCTTTGAGAATACACTGTTTTGTCTCTGTTTGCTCTCTATTACAGCAAAAAAAAAAAGTTCAGGACAGGGGTGGCCGACGGCCACCAGCAGTGGCCAACCAGTCATCAATGGTAGCCGACGGCCACCATTGGTAGCTGACCAGCCATCAATGAAGAAAGTTGCTCAGTGTGTTCCTGAGAGGAGCAGAGATGTTTTGGAAGTTGGTAGCTTCTTTGGTCTTCAAAAATGTGCAAACAGAGGTGTTCAATGGCAAGGCGATGGCTTTTCGGGTAGAGAAACTGAGCATGCATCCTTCGCTTCCCGAGGCCATTTAGTTGCTTTGTTTAGTATAATTAGTGGTAGCTAATTAATTAGTTTAATTGCTTTGCATTTAATTAGCTTAGTATTTAGCTAATTACTTCGATTTGTAATATTTAATTAGCTTAGAATAGTTAGTTAAATATCATGTTGTAATAATTAATTAACTAGAATAGTTAATTCGTTTCAATTGTTGTAATAATTAGTTAGCTTAATTAGCGTAGCTAGTTAGTTAGTTTATTCATTCGGACCCTCCTTCGTGAGGGCGCAATTGTAACAACCCTCATCACTGCTTACCGATAACCACTGATTACTGTTAACTGAGTCTGATAATGACTGATAACTGGACTGAATAAAATACTGAACTGACTGACTGAAATTGAACCTGAATTGATTGAGTTTATCTATTGTGTTGCATATTCTATCTGTTTGATTGAATATTTATCTGTTCATGTTTTATGTTTAAACTGCTAATTGAAGGCCTTATCGGCGGCCGAACCGTAAGCTGATTGATGTTTTAGGATCATCATAATTTATGTAATTTTATGGTGTAATTATCTGAATATTTATTTGGTATGACTAAATTAGATTTAAATAAACTAAATTGCATAGTTTGACATATTTACCTTAATGCCATTGTGAGTGGCCCACTATGTGATCAACATTTGAGCCTTATTACACACTTAGGCACACATTTTGCTCAGCTCTTTCCTTGTTATTGCCGACCAAGAGTGAGAAAGGGAGAGAATTGAGTTCAAACTTGAAGATTGGCTTGTAATTGGAAGACTTGAAGTATAGATTGCATAGTTGAGCTTGTTCATCTTACATTCAAGACCTAGGTAAGAGAATTCAACCTTTCATTCATGTATTTGAGCTTGTTCATGCTTAGTTCTTGAGCCTCTAGTGATTTGAGCCTTGTTTTGGTTCAATAATGTTGAATTAGAGATTAATTGGTGCATGCATGTGCATATTGTCGAGTTTAGAGGTTGTTCTTCATGGATTTTTGCATGCATGTCCATGTTAATGCTTAGGACCATGTTTTCATCTTGTTTTTCAAAGAATTGAGCTCATTTGAGCTAGCATTGAGGCTCAAAATTGTTTAAAGTGCATGCATGTCATGTTTGAACATTGTTCATGCGAGTTGAGTTTGAAAATGGGTTTAATTGAAACACCCTTGGGCTTTGATTTTTTAAATTGAGTTTTGAAACATGTTATTTTATGTGTTTAAAAGAGTTTTTCCAGAAAATGGGCCCAAGAGGATCGAATTGGGAGCATCAAATTTGAGTTTTGGACTTAGAACACAAACCTGGATTTTCCAGATTTTTGCCTCCCGCTCGAGCGGAGAAAGTAGCGCTCGAGCGGAGAAATCGAGCTCCCAGTACTTTGACCTATTTTACAGTCCGCTCGAGCAGAGAAATCGAGCATCCAGTACTTTGCACTGTTCATCAGTCCGCTCGAGCGGAGAAATGTACGCTCGAGCGGAGTATTGAGTGACACGCTCGAGCGGGTACCTTGGTTTGCTTGTTCGCTCGAGCGGGGAAACCTGCGCTCGAGCGGGACTCTGTTTCACTAAAAATTCTGAAAATGTTTTCTAAGTGCATCTTTGCATCCTCATCCCACCCTAGGCATTCTTAGGCCTAGTTTAAGACATCTTAATGGGGATGTAGATGTAGAACACACCGAGCATTTAGGGATTAAGTTATTATCTTTCCCAACTATGAACTTAGTGTGTGTTCACTCTGTTAATTGTATAGGGTTGGCATTCCAGGGAGACACGCTCTAGCATACTGTAGCCCAGAACTCTGTGAGTAACAATTGTGTAAAGATATGTTCAAATGATTATCTTCTGAAATACTGAACTGAACTGTTTACTGAATTGATATTTTTGACTGTATGAATGTATGTCCTATATTCTGAACTGTACTGTGGCATCCTTAGCAACTATTGTTTACTGTTACTGCTACTGTTTGAGAAATCTCTGCCATCGACGGTCTGTGAACGGATGGCCCCCACCGACGGTCTTTGAACGGGTGGATTTGTCTAATCGACTCGGTTCCCATGTTGGAACCACTACCGTTTACTGACTGATGGCCATCAATTATTGTGTGGTCTTTTAAGACTTATCGTTTACTGTACTGCTATGCTAATGGATGTACCACATATCACTGAATGACAGATATACTGAATCAATGAACTATTTTCATTACTGTAAGGACATTCATTCTGAACCCCTTTACGCATTGTGTTATTCACTAGGCTTTAGCTCACTGCTCATATATATATGTAGGTGTACAGGCACCGGATCAAAGCTAGAAGCGTCGGAGTAAACTCCAGTTTTGTCAAGCTAACCAATGTGCCTCACTGCGAGGTTCCGAGCCTATCATGCTAAGGCTTAGGGGTGTTTTAGTATTTCCCCTTTTTGCACTGTCTCACTGCTTTGTAATAACCGAATGGATTGTATAGACTGAATGTTTACTGTACTGTTGAGTGGGGATTAAGTCCCTGTTTCACTGAATGACATGTATATATATGTACTGTTCTGTAAATAAATATGCATGAAAAATCTTTTTGGCATACAGACTGTCACAGCTCATTGGACACTATTTTATTACTGTATCGGCTTCTGCCAGGCCCTGTACTCTGTTTTACTGTAATACTGTTAAGTAGGCCTTCGGTAATCTCGGATTACTGGCCGGTTACGGTGCTAAACCCATAGGGCCGGGTTTGGGTCGTGACAGTAATGTTGTAATAAGTGTGCGTGCTTGTGTGTATGTCTTCCAACCCCACATCTTTCTCCTGTTTATTTAATCGCTTTCGATGGTTAGATTAGGGACATTTTCAATTAACATACCTTATGCTTGCATGTTTGCATCCATTCATTTATCTTGCATGCACCAAGGCTCGGCGCATCATTCAAACTGCATTGCAAATTCAATACTTCTTTGAATACGTGATTCAAAGCATGCTATCAAAGTGTTGCAAATGCCATGATTAAGTAGCTGAGCCTATTTAATTACATAATTGCATGTGTTGCATTAGTCATTTAACATAGTTAAGAATCATGCATTTTTCTAACTAGTTTTTGTTTTGGCTTGGAGTACTCGGTGAGTTTTATGCTTTAGCATACTTGCATGAGTGTGATTGCCATATTACCATATTTAGCATGCTTGCCATGAGGCTATGTGCTTAAATGCTTAATTGCTTGAATGCCTGTGGATGAAGGCTTGTTGTTTGAATTGGAACGATTCAACAAATATGTGCGTTTTAAGCCCACTTTGTTGTGGCAAATCATGTTTTAAGCCCACTATGTTTGGTGGAAAATCCCCATTTTTAAGCCCACTTGAGGGTGGCAAATTCAAACCATTTTCACAAACAAGCATGAGTTGAATTGTTCCAAGTCTTGCGACTAATCTATACTTGCATGTGTGCGTCACATAATAAAGCTAGTTTAATAATCGGAATAAGAACACATGATGTTCATAAAATATCATATCATGATTAGTAGAGGCCGATATTTGATCGGGCGAGCGGGGGGTGCTCATGTCATGACCTTCCCCCTTCGTACCTAAGTTCCCGAGCCGAGGCATCTTTTGTGATGATGGACATGTGGCTTTTTGGTACGAGTCAGGATTTCCTAAATTTCTCCAAAAATATAAATATTTAGGTGGCGACTCTGTATCTGGCTAAGCAGTCCAATTTTTGGCATTATTTGATTTAAAGTCGATTTTCCAAAAAGATTTGCCTGATTTGAACTCTTTGGTGTTTATTAGTTTCACATTGCACTTGTAAGATTAGATTCAGAATTGCGGGAGTCCGAACTGTGAGGCCTTCTTTTCAAACCCTTTCCGAAAGGCGGGATGCGGAAAAAGGCGAGTCCACAAACATGTCAACTAACTAGGATGTTTCCTCCTCAGATAATTCACCAGCAAATGAGTGCCCTTCAAGATGTTCAGTAGTCGGATGATTGTACTTGCATTGCTGCAATGAGTAGAAGATAATCCTTTCAAGCAAAAAAATAAAAAATAAAAAATAATAATAAATGAAAAAATGAAACTGGAAATGCATGGTAATGAGTTACCAAATGAATTAAACACGTCCGGCCTTGGGTTACAGGAAATGTATCTTTTATTCGGCAGTGGGTTACCGAATATATATTTTTTTGTTCGACAATGGCTTGTTTTGGGAACAAAGCTAAAAGCCAAATTTTGGTTTTTAACCTATTTTGGGTCACATCACCTCTCTATTTTTTTTTTATACATTTTTCAAAAAAAGCCCAAAAAAAATTCAAAAAACCAATTTTTAACCAACTTCTCAAAACAAGCCAATGTGATCTCGAACTATTTTATTTTGTTCGATTTTGGCACACCTAACAAAAGTCGAAGAACTCTTTTCAAAAATAAAACAAAAACTTGCCAAACAAATAAAAAAAAAAACTCACCATTTTACTTTTTTTTTATGGTTCTTCACCACCGTTTCTTCATCTATTGCTTTCTTCTATGATCAAAATGCTATAATTCTCAATTTTTGAAAAAAAGATGTATAGCAAAGAAGAAAAACTAAGAAGGGAAGAAAAACAATAGGGATTGAAGAGTAATGGGTGTAAGGAAATAATAAAATATATTTAATTTTATTCTTTTATCCTTAAAGGTAATTTCACACATGGATAAAATTGGGAGAAAAATTATCTCATATGGAGGGTGTGAAGAGGTAAACTAGTGGTGTAAGTAGAATCACTCATATTTTTTTTTTTCCCAATTTTGTCTATGTATAAAATTACCTTTAAGGACAAAGATGATAATTAAATAGATTTGATTATCTCTTTACACCTATTACACTTCAATTTCTACTTCTTTTCTTTCTTTTCCATTTTTTTTTCCTACTATACATCTACTTTCATAAAAGAAAGTAATTGACAAAGAAATGGTGCTAAAGAACCAGGAAAAAAAGAGAGTAAAATAGTGAGTTTTTTTCTTTAGTTTTTATGTTTTCATTGTGCTTTTGAAGGAATTGTTCGACTTTTGTTCAGTTCTTCAGTGTACCAAAACTGAACAAAATCAAATAGACCGGAATCACACTGTCGAACAAAAAATACATATCTGGTAACCCACTGCAGAACAAAAAATACATGTTCACTAACCTACTATCGAACAAAAAGTACATATTCGGTAACTCACTGCAAAACATTTCCAGTTTCATTTTTTTGACATTTTTTTTGCTTTGAAAGATTATGCTTCTATTCATTGCAGTAAGGCTAGTAGTACATTACAACAATGGCCTCTCGCCAACAAATAAAAGGCCCCTTGGCCAATAATTAAAGAAGATCCTTCGATCTTGAACCACTTTTGTAGCGACCCTGATTTTTACTGAGTCATTATTTATTTATTTATTTATTATTATCTATTACTACTTTATTGTATTTGTGACTTTATTAATTGTATGGATACATGAAAATTTAATGTGATATTTAATTAATTTAATGTGCTATTTAATTATATATAATTCATTTGAATATTTTTATATTTTTATATTATATATATAAGGTGTTATCTATATATATTGATCTTATATTTATATTTATATTTATATATGGTATATTTATGTTATATTTATATAATATTATATAATAGAATGTCAATTAGGTTATAACTATTAGAGGCTGTCACTAGATAAGAAGAAAACAAAGAGAGAGAAAAAAAAAGAGCAGTAACAAAAGTAGAGAGAGAGAGATAGTTTAATCATCAAAAAGAGAGGGTGTGCCTGTGTGGTTGAGAAAATCAGAGAGAAAGCCGAGAGACAAAGAGTGGTGAGGTAGAGAGAAGAAAAAAAAAGGAATAGGGTTTTATTTTGGTGGCTTCATTAATTCTTCAGATTTTTCTTTGATCTTCAAAAAAAAAAAATTTGTGAGTGCAAAACCCACTTCCCTTAATTTATGTTTAATTCATTATTTTTATTTATTTGATGTTTGTTTGATTTTGTATTTGCATGTAGATGATGGATTGATTCTAATTATTTTGATTAGTTGTGTATGCCATGTTAGAATTTTTTATATGGATTTATTTTATGGTTGTAATCACACTCATGGTTATATGAATTAAAATATGAATTAAAATAAACTTAGAACCCATAGATAAATTCATTATACTCCACCATGACTCCATGGATTGTTGTTTCATTTGAGTGTTGGTGAGAAAGAGTGTATAAAAAAAAAGTGAAGATTATGAGATTTATTTAAATGCTTTAGGCTTGGCATTGTTATATTTGTTCTTATGAGTAGATGAGAGATTGTGTATATATATTGTTGTCTCGTTTTCAAGAGTAGACGAGTGCTTTGATTTACGTATGTACGTATATGCTAACCATCCGGGGAGTGTGGGTCAAATTTGGGACGATATCCCTGTGCAAGTTTGGCTTCGGAGTGGTGTTAGGTATACGGGAGGCACATGGGATATATGTGTAGGCCGGAAGTGAAAGGCCGAAGTGGTGGAGTTAAGGTACAAAGAATTAAATATGAACTTATATATATAGTTTGAATTGTATTGATTTGTACATCTTGTAACAAATAATAATTGACCTCAATAAATTATGAAATTTGGGCAGAGGCATGTATATGTAATTCTAGACAAATTTTGTATTTTAACTTTGTACTAAAAAGATCGATTGGAACTTATAATCGGATGATCTTGGTTATAGTAGTTTTTATTCATTTTAGCAATGCAGATTTTAGAGGCTGTTTTAACCTACGAAACAAGCTCATTTTTATTGATTTCGCGAAACTGAAATAAAACATTATTCTAAACACTTTTTGTGTTTTGAACTTTTCCGGGAAAAAATCATCTTAGGACAGTTTCTTTTCATTTTCAGCTTTAGATTTTTCGGTTGAATTCCGTCTAGATTCTTTTATCTAGTTTTTCTCTCAACCTGTTCAGTTTCTACTAAATTCGTTGGCGTTGTCTTTTAGGAAATTTAATTCTGTACAACTTTTGTTCTTTGAGTTTTGATCAATTCCAATTATTTAAGCATGAAACGGTATATTTTTATACTTCTTCAACAATTTACTTATAATTAAATGATACTAACTTTATTATTGTTATTATTATTATTATTATTATTTTTTGTAGAATGGTGTGTCTTACTAAATTTTTATGCAGGGCTAACCCACCATATTTTTTTAATGTTTATTTTGTCATTTTATACTCAATTTATATTTAGTTGTATACGGGCAAGAAACTAAATGCCATCGTATCTTAAGAAACTACTCCTTTATCTCAGTGCGGGTGGAACTAATTTTCTTGTCCCGTAACAAGAATAAAATGTATTTTTGTTTGTGTCTGGTGGACACGTGGGTGTCAAATATTTGTACTCATACAAGTATACTTGTATATTGACTCATTTTGTCTCTTGGCATCTCTGGTGCGTTCTGTTTGAGCGCAGCTGAGCTTCCTTTGCAGGATTAGTTGGAGCTACGGTGGTGACGTGGAATAACTATAGTTATTGGGCATGTCGTTTGGACTTCTTTTGTTTTCTTGAACTTAGGGTTGATATTAGTTTATGTATTTATTATTTTTTATATAACCTTAGTATTTTGATAATTTGACATTGTGGATTATTTTTCAACTTTACATTATTTAAGTTGTTTTGACTAGTTGTTGTTACTTTAATGTTGGAGGTATTGGATAGTTATGAAATTATGGTGGATGGTTTAGTTGGCGTTTTGTTAGTTTTTTTTTTTATTTCTTGTAATCTTTTGAGCATGAAAATTTATTTAAACCTTATGGAGATAAGAATGTTTAATTTTTTTGTTTCACCCATAGGATTTGGATGATGGAATATTGATTGGGGTTTAGTCCTAATTTAATATTTAATTGTTCAAATTTTCGGGTGTGACAACTTTTCAACGTATACCTGAAAAATGATTAGCAATGTAGGACGAACATAAAATCTAGTAGAGATCCTAAAATAATCCTAAATAAAAGCAACATATAGATAACTACAATTATGAATGCATCACATCACAATATATGAGTAATGTGACAATTTTATACCAAAAATAAAACATACATAAATTCTTATAATTTCTTCTCAAAATCCGTCTTTTTACCCTTTCAAGGAAAACCCGTTTACCATCTTTTCATTTCCTCAATTATGGTTTAAAAGAAATTCTTCTAATTATCTTTACTTTAGAGAAACGTTTTAAAACAATCAATCATTTGCTTATTCTCACCTCCATTCCAAAGCGATGATCAGACTACCATCAGTTTTGATAACGTGTTCACACATTCTAGTCATAATCCCGTCTTACATCTCAACTCACTACACACACATACTCATCAACATGTCCACCACCTTCCTTGACTTTAAGTACAAGGGCAAAAGAACCCCGCCAACAATACAATACAATACATCTATGTGCATACAATTATATACATGTAAATAATGGAAAGCAACACATACTTCCATTTTTATCGGCCTAAAGCACGAATGGCTAATGAAACAACCCACATAACACAACACGCTTTACTGGCCTCACCTAGACGGGAACAACCCGCAGGTCACACTTTGCCAGGCACAAATGGGAAGGGAGAGAAACCTGTCTCAAGGCACCATCCTTTACTAACCTCACCTAACGGGAAACGGACCCCCAATCTTATAACACAACATTTTAGATTACATCAATGATCTACGAATATAACACGTACACGTAATCTACTCAACAACAACAATAATGTCATCCTCCACTAATGACTACGGACAAAACCTTTAGACAATACATGACGTCAAATCTCATAATTAATACAATATAATTTTCACAATTTATTTCACTATTTCCCATTAACAACATTCACGGTATAGGTCAAATTCACGGTTTCAATTCCATCAATTTTATGTAGATTTCATCATAATCGCACACTACATAGTTTCTATAATTAATTTCCATTACTCAAGTTTATAGCAATTTCGATAAAGTTCCCATTTCATGACCTTTCATCTTCAAAACCAAATCCTTTTTCTTTCTTTCGACTTCCATTTCCATTTTTCATAAATTTGGGTTCACGTTGATTAAATGACTCAACAAATATTAAGTTCATCTTTTGCCTCATTTCCAACATTATAAACTAAACAAATAAAAATTAGATATCTACTTAGCTTACCACAATCATGTTCTAATTGCATAATAGTCTCAATAATCATGTAATCACTAACTCTTCTCTATCCCCATGGATATTGAAAAGATTTTAGGACTTTTATCTTCAATCATCCTAAACATGTGCCATTACCTCCCAATTTCATAACTAACAATAAAAACATGATATTTCCTCCAAAAATCCATAACCCTAACTCAAAGCTCACATGTATTTTAAACATCTCTTCACAATCTTGTTTTTCATGTAATAAGGAAAGTACCACATGTTTATTTATAACAAGGTATTGAAAAGGAGCAAAGAAATCCCTACATCTCAAAACGACGAGGAGAAAAGCCAAAAAACCCACGCAAAAACATGATCCAATCAGATTAAAAGAAAGCCCTCGCCAAGCTCTACATTTAGGTATATGGAATTAGGGATAGAAAATGGGTAAAAATAGATAAAACCTAAGCTTGACAGCTTAAAAGATACAAAAATAGCGAAAAGAGAGAGAGAATCAGAAAAAGTGAATAAAAAGATCTTTCTTCACAGTTTTATACAAACAGACTGTTCAAACGAACAAAACACCGCTCGAATGCCAGACACAACATATTGCTCGAGCCACAAAACCAAGGCTCGAGCGAAGAAACCAAACTCTTAGAAGTTCAGACTACACAAGGAACAGACCGCTCGAGCGAACTTCAAGAACTCATAGAACCCTAAACTGCAAACCAAAGTGCTACATGAACTGAAAGACCACTCGAGTGACCAAAACTTCGCTCAAGCAAATAAAAAAAGATCTCAGAGTGCTACAGCAAGTAATTGGATTCATTTTTATCACCCATGTGCTCATAGATAAGAAAAAGCATATATTACCTGTATTGATCAATTTCATACGCTTGTCAACCCTAATGTAGTAACTACTGTAGACACTCCATTTTTGATGGCTCTTAAGACTTGGGCGCCACTGATTGACCACTCAATGAT
The DNA here is from genome assembly GCA_036172215.1 of Camellia granthamiana. Taxonomy (NCBI): domain Eukaryota; kingdom Viridiplantae; phylum Streptophyta; class Magnoliopsida; order Ericales; family Theaceae; genus Camellia; species Camellia granthamiana. The sequence goes on from CM069914.1 coordinate 19,848,262, forward strand.
GAATGTGTACGCTTGTCAAATGCTTGATTTCCTCAGCAGGAAATTTCAGTTTGAACTTACAAACCTTGTGCCTTGTTTTGGACCAAAATAGTGGTTTTTGAGGCCTGAGCATCCAAGGACCTACAGACCCACTAGTGTGGCTTGCCGCTCACTATTAGTGGCCTGCTGGCCATTAGTGCAAAAACCAGATATTTTTTTTGCTAGCTGTCTCCACAAATACATGCATCATTCCAGTTGTGTTTGTAAGAATATTTCCGAGGGTCTCTCATATATTTCTATATATAGATGACCCTCTCTTTTGTTAGAGAGGTTGGAAAAAATTTTGACTCTAGAAAATTTTGGAGAACAAAAGTTTGGAAAATTTCTCTCTCTACAATTCTCTCTCTCTCTCTTGCAACTTACATAACCTTTGCCTAGACACTCTAAACCAAACTTTGAAGGATCTTGGATGAGGTGCTTAAGCTTGCATTTTAGCACTTGAGAGTGTGAAATAGTGGTTTGGGAATTCAAGGGATCATTTCTTTTCAAGAGGCATACATTCTAGTTCTTTTGTACCATCTCTTTTTCATCTTTTCTTGCTATTTTTGAGTTGTTTTCCACCTGCATTTTTGGGCTGAAACTTGTGGTTTAAGGCCATTAAAGGTAAAGGGGTGGACAACCTTTCTTTGAACCTTGTTTCTAAAGCCTTTGCCCTTGTTTTTCCCATCTTCTCATCAACTGTTTTTGAGATTTTTTGCCCCTGAATTTCAAAGTTTTTCAGAGGCTAAAATTATCTTTTGAAGTCCCAAAAATGGAGGGGTTAGCCTCCCCTCCTTATGCTTGTGTGCTAGTGTTAATCCCTCAATATTTTAGCTTGTTATTGTAATTGTTTTTGTCTTCATTCCAGCACTTTTTTTTGACTGTTTTAGGATTGTTTTTATATATTAGCTTCATTCATGCTTTGTATAGTATGCTTGTAGTGTAATGATCCTCATAGGGTTAGTGGTTAGGCCTTAACCACCAACTTATTTGAGTTGATAGCATTTATTCCTTGCTTTCCATACTTATGTTTACCTCTAAGCATCTCTACAATCTCCCTCTTTTTTTGGCTTTTTCTCTTTGTTTTGAGTGTTGCTCCAAAAAGAGTGTTGTTTAAGCTTAAAGGGGTGATATTGTGCTTAATGGTTTAATCCCTTTGGGGGTTCATTACCAACAGCATGATCTCCCTTTCATGCCTAAAACAACATTTGGTTTGGTACTTCTCTCCATTAGTGGACTTAAAGCTCATTATTGGACTTAATTAACTAAGGAATGGAAGGTAATTAAAATGGGGTAATAAAATTTGGATAAAATGGACCAAGATAATAAAATGATTTAGTGTTAAATCAGACATTAATTGAACACATGGAGACTTGGGTCATTTCATATTTGTTAGTGATGAATTGGTTCAAGTTTCCAAGGTCAACCACTTCCCTTGACTAATCCATGATAGGGAGGAGGTTTTGTTGGTCTTTCCTTACCATTTATTGAAATTGTATCCCTTGGTTCATAAGTCATCATGCAATAAAATTGCGTCGATTGATGGCCTACGAATCAAGCCTACCCTTTCTTTGACCTGTTTGCTAATAAGGAGAGGTATGGTGGACAAACATCCCTTGAGGATACTTTGTTTGTTCTTTGCCGCTATAGGAAAGAACCAACATTAGTGGCCGGCAAGCCACTTTTACTGGGCAGCAGGCCACTACTTCTGGCCTACCGGCCACTTCTTTTAGTTAGGCAGTGTCCTTTTTTCAGCAGAGCAAAGCAGAGGCTGAGGTGGAAAAATAGTACAATTTTCTAACTGTGCAATAGAGGCATTCTAGTAGTAAAACGGAGGCTTTTTTTGAGTGGAAATCCATATCCATGAATGAACCATCCCTCGATTCTCAGGATCTGTTGGAATAATGTTGTAATATTAGTATGTTGTAATTAAAATAGTGGACTTGTAACTAATTAGTTAATTTAGTTAGATAAGCTAGTTAGTTTTGTATTGTACTTATTTAATTAGCTAAAGTAGTCAGTTAATTTGCGACGTTGTAATAATTAGCTAGTGTAGTTAATTTACTTCATTTGGTTTGTAATAGTTAGTTAATTAGCTAGGACATTTATTTGGACCCTCCTGCGCAAGGGTAAATTGTAATAATGTGTATGTCTTCCAACCCCACGTCTTTCTCCTTTTTATTTACTCGCTTATGATGGGTAGCTTAGAACATCATGTTTCTCTTAGCATTTCCCATGTTTGCATCCATTTGTTTTGCATACATGAGGTTCGGCTCATCATTCTAACAAAGTATTGTAGTTTACATACTTCATTGAATACGTGTTGAAACTGCATTCTATCAAGTTGTTTCAAATGCCATAATTAGTAGCCGAGCTAATTAGTTGTATATTGCATTTGTTGCATTAGTCATATCGCATTAATTAGGGGCATGCATGTTTTCTAATTATTTTGCTTTGTTTGGCTTGCCTTGGAGTACTAGGTGAGCTTTCTTTGCTTTAGCATATTGCATGCATGTCATTGTTGCCATGTCAAGAATGATTACCATGAGGCTAATTGCTTAAGTGATAAATTGTTTGAATACCTGTGGATGAAGGTTAGTTGCTCAAATTGGAATAATTTGATGAATATACATATGAGATCACTTTTTCAAGTGGTACATATTCAAACAATTTTCAAACAAACATGATATCAAAGTGTTTCAATTTTTGTAAATTAGTCTATACTTGTGTGCGCATCACATAGTAAGTTAGCCTAATAATCGAAATAAGAGCATATAATCTACATAAGAATCATATCATGATTAGTAGAGGCTGATATTTGATCGGGCGAGTGGGGTGCTCATTTCATGACCTTCTCCTCTCATACCTAAGTTCCCGAGCCGAGACAATCTTGGTGATGACGGACACGTGGCCTTTGGCACGAGTCACGAGTTTTCTAAATTTCTCAAAAACATTTAGGTGGCGACCTCGTATCTGGCAAAGCAGTCCATTTTTGACATTTTGATTCAAAATCGATTTTTCAAAAGATTTGCCGGATTTGGACTCTTTTGTGTCTATCTATTTCACATTGCACTTGTGAGATCAAATTTAGAACCACGGGAGTTCGAACTGTAGGGCTAGTCGTATCCGAAAGGAGCACGAAAAGTCAAGCTACATAACTACCGAAACTATCAATATAGATGGATTGCAATAACATCTTAATGTGTTTTTGTAGATGTTTATATTGACAAATTTGAAGATATTTATATTGACAAATTTTATGAATATTTTTAAGGATGTTATACACTTCATGTTTTTATGGATGGTTGATGTTTTAAGGAAAGTAAATCTATAAACGAACGACAACAGATGGCTGGACAAATCTAATTTGTTCGACATAATGACACCGAAATAATCCAAATTGTTTGGCAATGTATAACTAAATAGGCCCATCATAAGTTTAGGGGGGAAAAATGATATTTGTGAATCTATAAATGTGCAACAATAGATCGCTGGACAAATATAGTCTGTTCGGTAACATAACATAACACCGGAGTAATTCAAAAGGAATATGTGTAATGAGAAAAATCTGTAGGGGTTTTGAAAAGGGTTTAATTTAAGATTAGTTTTGGTATTATAAAGGGTGTAAAGAGAATTTCAATTATTTCTTAATGATGTAATAAGAAAATAGGTGTAAAGAGGTAAAATTGTGGTATAAGTAGAATTTCCTAAATTCTCGGTGGAGTGTTCTATTTACCCACCACCATCCCCTTTCTATTTGCTCAATTCTAGGGCTGAGTAAAAACATTACAAGCCGGACTGATTTAGATCAAATTATATTCACTTTATTTGGTTTCAATTTTCTGAAAATTATATTTTTTTTCATATTTTTTTTATTTTTAGTGAATATTTTTAAAATTTTAAGCAATTTTTTTTATTTTTTAGTTGCACCTAACCTACACGTGCCTAAAAAGTAAACTATTTGTAAACAAATATTTAGAAAAATTAATAAATACACAAGAATATAAAAATGTACTGAATTTTTATTATTATTATTATTTATATTTTTGGTATTTAGTGAATTTTTTTAAAGATCTTTTCCACAAATATTATACTTCTTAAGTGTATTTGTGTTAGGTGTATCTGAAAACTAAAAAAAAAAAAAAATTGCTTAAAATATTAAAAAAAATTCAGTGAAAACTATAAAATACAGAAAAAAAAAAACTCAATTTTCTAAAAAGAGAATTCAAAATTCTAAACCCAACAAGGTGATTGGTTTTTTTACTATCAGGTTTAATTTTCTCAATACATGATTCCGACTCTGTTTGGGAAGAGTACTTTTTAGTCAAAAAGTCACTATATAAAATGTCACATCACTTTACACCTAGAAATTCACCTACAATGATGTGGCATAGGAGTTGGGTCCACCATTATTAAGGGTGTAACAAATCAAAAGTTGACACATATCTTGCCACATCATTGTGCTACATTTTGAGGGTCCCAAATATTTTCCTATATTAAATATCACTATGATACTATATCAAGTAAGCTTCACTTTTACACGATTCATAAATTTTTAAGTCAAACTTAAATGATACTGTATAGTTCTTTTGGCTTTTTACAAAAATATGTGCAAAAAGTAGAGAGAGTGATGTGACAACTTATATTGATTTTTTTGGCTAAAAACTACTATTTCCATATAGAGCCTAAGTCTTGGTTCTTAAAATGGGTAAATTGTATTTCATGGTTCAATCTATGGTTTTATAGTCATGGTTCCCATTTGAAATTGAATCGAATCGTTTAAATATATATAATTTGTTATCTATGGTAGACATTAAAGTATCTTATATATTCATAAGTTGTTAATAATTTGTTTACTAAGTGTTTTATTGTCTAATAATAGAATTAGTTATACATAATCATTTAAACAATTGTTTTTTGGTAAAATGGTACTAAGATATTGCTTGATCTTTGGGCAAGTTATGTTTATGTTGTGAATCATCACAAAATTCATGAAAATTGTGGTTCTAAACGGAACCAAATCATATTTTCATAGTTCGGTTTAGGTCTAAATTTATGGAACTATATATGGTGGTTTGATCATATTTTACTTCAAAACCAAACAATGCTCACCTATACTCAATTAACATCAAGTGAAAATTTTAATTTTGTCTTAATGCACACCACTATTTTTTAAATAATACCAAATTACCCTTTTCTCCATCTCCAACAAACCCTAACCCTGACTACTACATCATCAGTATCTAGGTGCTACTTCCTTCTGGGTGCTACTTCCTTCTTAGCCTATTGTTTCCTGTGACCCCCCCAACCCTTATTTCCTTTCGAAAAATCTACCTCAACTCCGCTGCTTCTTACCATCGCCTTACTCCCACAACCCTGTTGCTTATTATCGCAATGCCTACCCTTCATAGCCCCTACTGCTATGATCTCTATACCATCCGACAATTGTGCTACCCATCCGTAATGACCTCACTATAATCCAACGATAGCGCTTCCAATGAGAATGAGAGACAAAGAGGTTACGAAGGTAAGAGTGACCAAATAGGAGATAAAGAGTGGATGTTAATGTTGATGTGGATATGCAGATGAATGAGGGGGGAGTCGACTGAGAATAAAAAGAATAAGAAGGTAAAGAAATAATATGTTGTGGCAACCGACAACAGGTAGTAGTGACTAGAGTTAGGGATAGTGTGGTTGCAGCTAGAGTTAGGGATTGTGTGGTGGTTAGTGGTGATGGTGGTATGGATTGATAAATTGAATGACTTTTATAAGGGATAAAAATATAATTGGATGAAAGGAAAAAGATGTCATAAAAAAATTTAAGAAAATGATATATACTAAAAGAATTTATAGCATGTAAAAAGAATTTCCCTTATTGGTGAACTGCTAAATACCCTACGTAACTTTTTGGATTTATTGGTGATAAGTCTATTTCTATGAAACTATAGCATTAGGTTTAATAATTAATCTTTTTCTTTTTTGGTGATAAATACATAATTAATGAAATTGTTTGGTAATAATGACAAATTATTGTTTTGAACATTTTTATGTTTTTCATTACTATGCTGCTAGACTGGTGGTGGCGGTGATATGAATAAATAGGCAAATTAAGTGGATAGATAAGTAACACGTGAACAAATAAGAGATAACGCATGGACAGATAGATGAAGTAAGCAAATAGGTAAACAAATAGGTGGCGTGGACAAATATGTAGATAATGGATATATAAATATAGGAGAAATTACAACTCAGTGTACTTTTCCAAAAAAGGTACTCGGTTCAAAAGTCCTTCAACAATTTTGTTTGTCTAAAGATCTAGGTGTTAAAACGCTTTGTCTAAAAGGACAAGCTCAAATAAAATGACCAAAATAAAACCTCTCATTTACTTAGATCTCTCTCTCTCTCTCTCTCTCTCTCTCTCTCTCTCTCGGCTCTGCCTACTGTTCCAAATCTTTTCTCATTCGAATTTTTGCCTCCCTCCTCATCTTTGCTCACCTCTGTCTCCATTATCATGGCTGATTGTTGGCACCCCAATCGTTGTTACCCTCCGCCACTGACGTCCAGTTTGCCACGCAGCTACCGTCGTTCATTCATTCACCACACAATTCTCGTACCAACATTGAAACTCATCTTCATCACGCAGATCAGACTAATCACGTTGATTCGATGCTGTCGCTGCCTACCGTCATCGTCAGATGCAGTTGCCTCATCTTCGACACTCTCTATTCTCCTCTCTCTCTCTCTATCCTTTGGTTCGTGCATAGATCTGAATTGAAACCCTACGGTTTCTCTTCTCTTCTCTTCTTTCTCTCTCTCTTCCACCAGTGGCAGATCTATATTGGAGTGCCTAGGTCAAAACCCTAAGCATGTATAGATCTAAGTTGAAACCTTGGATTTATTTTTATTTTTTTTGTGGTGGATCTGAGTTCTGATTCTGCACTGCTTTAGATAGAAAGATAGAGTTCACCACTATTTTTGTATAGTTAATAATATTACAACCTATTAATTTACATATTTATACATTAAAAAGCACAAATTTTTGTGAAGAAAACTATTCGTCAATTAATAATAGAGACAAAGTTACTTGAAACTGTGATTCTACATTTTTTTTATTGTATTTTTTTGTTATAAACAAAAGTTACTTCCGATTCTATATATATATTGGTAGTTGTTGGTTGATGATGATGATGATGTGTTCTTCTTCTTATTGTTGATGATGTGTTGATATTGTTAATGATGAAACATATTGCAGATCCATATGTTTGGTTTGAACAGATAGTGGGTGGTTTTCTAGCCAGAAAAGACCAACTATGTTGTTGAATTTTAACAGATATATATATATAGTACAAAGAGCTATAGATTTTTAATAGATGGATTTGTTGTTGTTGTTGTTTGATTTTCAACAGATAGATTTGTTATTGTTGTTGAACAGATAATAAAATTGGGATAGATAGATTTAAACAGATAAAATTTGGATAGGTACTTGAACAGATAAATGGGAAAAAAATTAAATAGATAATCAAAAAAATTTGAATATATAGATATATATTTTGAACATATAGGGAAAAAAAATTCAATAGATAGATATAATTTTGTATAAATAGTCAAAACATTTGAACAAATAGACATAAATTTGAACAGATAGATATAAATTTAAAAAAATAGTCGAAAAAAGTCAATAGTTAAATCCACGGATAAAATTGAAAATAAAATGTCCTTTAAAACCAATAAAAGGACTTCTCATCAAACTATTTCACAAATGGTACATCTATCACTCATAAAAAATATCCATTGGACTTAATACTTTAGACCATTCTTAGATTGGATTTATCACCAAATTTATTTTCAAAAAATAATTACAGATTCATAGAAAAGTTTATGATTTTAATTATTAATATTTATAAAAGTTTATCGTGATTTATAATTATTTTTTGAAACTTTCACTTATTTAATATTTTCCCATAAATATGTATAGGTAATGGGTAATATAGTCTTTCAAATTATTTTATGCTTTTGGTCCCAAAATAATAAAGATTGGGACTATTGCCCCAAAAGTTTTAAACTTAAAGTTATGGCTCAAGTCCCCTAGTGTTTTTAAACAAGCATTCAACTACTAAGGGTTGCTTTGGGAAGATGATTAAGAGTTGATTTTTTTGACTTTTTTTGGAAAAAAAAAAGTATAAAAAATGTGAGAGATGATGTGACTCAAAATGAGTTAAAAGCTGAAAGATAACTTTTAACCATCTTTCCAAAATAGCCCTAAATCTTTCTCTGTACTTACCTCTCTTTGTAATGCATAGGTGTGATTGTAAAGGAAGGTATGTACTTTTTGTCTTTAATATTAATTTGCTTGGGCATACCTTCATAATTAAAACTAAAATAAAAATTATGCAAATTGAGAAAAAATATGATATGCAATGTAACACTTTGTACTTCTTAAACTAATGGGATTGCAATTGATACTCTTATTATTGTACTTGGAGCCTCTTTGGTTGATGTTAGAGTATTGATTGAGGTGATATCACAATGGTAAAGTAAGATTAGACTAAAAATATTGATTCGAATAATTGTCTCATGAGTAGTCTTCACTCTTTCGCCCTTTTCTTTTTCCACACTTTGAATTTGGATGTGAGGCTAGAACCATTGGAAAGCTTGTTTCCGGGGCTTTGATTTGGATACAAGAATGACCTAAAACAGATTTCGGACGAGAGAGTTATGCCCGTTTGAAATTTGAATATCTGTGTTGAAAGTAAGTTCGTTCAAGCGGTCTGCGCGAATTTTAGAGATTCTGGCAGCTTCTTTTCACCACTCGAGCGGTCTAGTCGATTTTAGGCACTTTAAAGTCACTTTTTGGCCAAAAATCTTTACTCTTTCTTCCTCTCTTCTCTTCCTCTCCTCCATACCGAAACCCTAGAACCCAAAACACTTGATTTCTCCAATTTTTACCTTAGATCCACCCTAGATCTTTCAAGGAGGTTGAAAGGAAAGCTTGGATCAAGAGTTCTACGGATTATTTTGTAATTTTGCCAAAGTTTCAAGTGGGTTCTCATCTTCAACTTCTAATCTTAAAGTAGGGTGTCTTTAACTTGTTGTGCCTGTTTGGTACAGCTTAAAAGCTGCTTATTTAAGCTTTCAGCTTAATTTAAGCTATTTTGACGTGTTTGGTTTAGCTTATAGCTTATAGCTTATGGCTTTTTGGAAGTCAGAAATCAGCTTATTCTTTGAGTGGGACAGAAGATGCTTAATTTATAAGTCAGAAATCAGCTTATATTCATAGTTATAAGTTATAAGCTGTTTAGGAATAAGCTATAAGCACTTTCCCACAGCTCTACCAAACAGAGCTGTTATATCTTTGATTTGAGACCCACGTGTGGTAATTTCACTAGATATTCATCCTTATATATATATATATGTATGTATGTATGTATATGTGTATGGATTGTGTTGGTTAATAAATGATTTGGAATGATGTGGTCAATAATTCATGATTTTTGGATGGAATTATGTCTTTTATTGATGATTTTCGTTGTTGATGAGGAAAAGTAGTCCTTAATTCATAAAAGAGAGAAAACCCCAAATTTTCCATAAACCCTAATTTTGAGATTTGTTCAATAAAGAGGGGTTTTGCTCAATTGGTTTCAAAAACATGAATTGAATGTATTTACTTAACTTTAAGGTTGAAATGTAAGATTTAAAACTTTTCTCTATATACACCTTGAGTTGGTAAAGGTTGTTAATGAGGTATCCTCCATTATTAAAATGTAAAGTAGTGAATTGTTATGAATTGAAATCATTGTAAGGAAAATTGAAGATTTATAAATTCATGCATCATATGCATTCCAAATTTATCTTTTGACACTATGAAGAGGTGATTGTTGAAAAGCATAAGGTGGTAAATAGTCTATGAGTTCGGGTAGTGAGTCGGGTTGGTTTTTGAGTTGTATAATGTGATTGGTACCCGCGCGGGGAGTCAAGATGCCTAATTGCCCTATCTGCGCATATCGCCAGACGAATGTGAAAAAATGTTTTTCGGTGTCCATGAGCCCGCTGTTTCTGGAGCTGGCAAATGTGGAAAAACATGGTTTTGGGTGTCCACGTCCCCGCCGTCGCCATTTATGGAGCCATCAAATGTGGAAGGGAAAATGTTTTTGGTTGCCCATCGCCCCGCCGTTTCTAGAGCCAGCAAATGTGAGACTATTTTCAGTATACAAAACTATATCTATATATGTATGCTTTGATTTTTGGCTCATACTTGGGATGTCATAGTGTATTTACCATCCGTAGATAATGTGGAAACATTGAGCAAATTTCATGCATTGCATGTTTTCATTCACATACATAGACACTTATATACATCTTCATTTCTATATTTCAAATGTTTGCATTGCATGATCATGTGTTTTTCAATTAATTATATAACTTGTTAAATTCATTACCTACTGAGCTTTCGCTCACCCGAAAGCTAACCAATTTTAGGAAATGAAGACTAAGCATCTCCTAAGTGATTTCTTGAGAAGAATAAAACCCTTTTGGAGTGTGAAACATTTTGTTGAAATCCTTTTGTGTTCATGACCAAGGCTGTATTATAATTGGATGTCGATTTTATGCTAGTGTAACAAGGAACACCTTTTTGTAGGAAGTCGATTTGCGACTTGTCATGTTGTATATTTTCTTACTTTTGAACTATTTTGTTTTGTTTATGGATGTAATGAGACGATATTGTAAATCTTAGGGGATAGTTTAAAAGGGAATGAAATGTAATGAATGTTATTTCATTATTTTTGTCTCTATTTGTATGGCGTGTGTCATATGGCGAGAATGCCCAAGTGAACAAGATTGTGAGGTGTTCTCCCAGGGCGTTACATGCAAATAGAATTTTCCAAAGGGTGATTCTACTTGCACCACTACTTTACCTCTTTACACTCTCCATATGAGTTTTTTTTCCCCCCTCTCCAATTTTATCCATGTGCGAAATTACCTTTAAGGACAAAACACTAAAATTAAATATATTTTGTTATCTCTTTATATCCCTTGGTCTTCAATCCCTACTCCTCTTTTTCCTTTCTTAATTTTTCTTTTCTCTTACACATCTCTTTTCAAAAAGTGAGAATCATAATATTTTGATCATTAAAGAAAGTAATGGATGAAGAAACGGTGGTGAAGAACCATCAAAAAAGTGAAATGGTGAGTTTTTTTTAAAATTTATTTTGTAGGTTTATGTTTCGTTTTTTTGGACTGGTGTTCGACTCTCGTTCAGTGGTTTGAAATCGAACAAAATAAAATAGTCCAGCATTACATTGCTGAACCAAAAATATAAGTCTGGCAACCAACTATCGAATAAAAGATACATTTTTGGTAACCCCAAACCGAATTTTTTTAATTTGTTCGGCTTCTCATTACGATGTTATTTTTTTATATTTTTTATTTTTTTGTCTGGAAGGATTATACTTATACTCATTGCAACAATGCAAGTACTGCAATATTAGTGGACTCTAGTCATGAATTCATTACAGACGAAATTTGTTAAGTTTGTTTTTTTTTTATATGAATACATTTTTTTCTTATTTTTAATTTGTATTGAGTTTTTTTAATACTTTGACGTATAAATGTATTTATTATCTTTAGATTTTTCGTAGTCGTGAAACATTAATTAAATGGGTTTCTGACGTTGGGAAGAAGACTGAATTTGTCATTGTTAAAAAGACATCAGATGCGGGAGCCAATGGTAGAAAACCAAGACTTACACTTGCTTGTGGAAGAAGTGGTTACCATAGAGACAACAGGAAGATCAAAGGAGAATGATTGAGGTTGACAGATTCTAAAAAATGTGGATGTCTATTTCTATAAAGGGGGGAAAAATTGCCTACAAATTACCAAGACGAATTGTGATAACATGTTTGATTGATGGATGCAAATAATGACAGATTTTATGGATACTTTATGGATATTCGTACACTTGATGTTTTTATGAATAATTTTATGGATACTTTTTATGCATAATTTTATGGATGCGTGTTTGATTATGAATTTTTTTATGGATGCTTCAAGGAAAAAGTAAATCTTTCAATGTAAACGGGAGCCTAGACAACTCTATTGTAGTTTAGCAACATGACACTAGAGTAATTCCATTTGTATAACAATGTATCATTGAACATGCACTTTACAAGTGGCCCAAATTAATTTCTTGTTATCATCTAATTGGACGGCAACATAATACTGGAAAAAAAAATATTGTCCGGTAACATGGCATTGAAGTAATTCAAATTAATTAGCATTGTATTACCGAACATGCCCACCACAAATTAAAAAATCATTGTTTGGAAGAAAGTATCTTTGTAAATGTATAGCAACAAAATGCTGGAAAGATCCATTTTTTTGATAGCATAACACCGGAATAATGTAAATTATTTAGCACCGCGTTACCAAAATTAGTGGTGTAAAGAGATGAAAAAGTTAATTTAGGGTTAGTTTTGATAATATATTGGGGGTGTAATGAGAATTACATTTTTTTTAGTGGTGTAATGAGATGGAGGGTGTAAAGAGATTAAATAGTGGTGTAAGTAGAATCACCCTTTTCCAAATTATTGGGAGCTTTTGAGGTTGTTTGGGAATAGACTATTTTAGTAACTTTTTGACTTTTTAAGAAAAAAAAAATGATATTAAATGGCCATTTGGGAATGAAGTAAAAAGCTGCGTTTTGCAGCTTCATAAAAACGCCAATAGCAGCAACAAACGCAAACAACAACCATTTGGGAAGTGAAACAAAAAAAACGTAGGTTGTGAAATTATGTAACTACCCTCCATGTTTACATTTTGAGGGCTAGGGCAAAACACTTAGCTCATTTCCTCATTCCCGTCGTTGTTCTCACTTCTTCTTTCTTTTATCGCTCCTGTCGAACTCTCTCCAACAATCCACGACGAAACTGTCAGTTGCCGACACTGTCTCTGGAGTCCTCGTCCACGTCTTCGTCGTCACTAGATCTGCAGCATCAGGTAAGCAGGGAACCCTCCTCCTATGTTGTCTGGTTATAGTTATTTCAAAAACCATTTTCATGAAAAGTTGGACCAAAATGTTACACATCTGCTGTTGTATAACACTTGTATGCTGTAATACTTGACGATATTGGCTTTCACTTGTGAGATCTTGCTCTCTTTCATGTTGTATTTTTGACTTTGGTCTTCAGTGTTTTGTGAACACAGAACAACAAATCCATCCCTTTTTTGCTATTTCCTTCTCCCGCTGCTGCTATTGGGGCTATCTATCGTTTACTATAGAAAAAAAATATTTCTGAAAATAGAGGATGGCTATTTATGTTATAAAAATGTACATTGGTTTAAAAAGCTTGATTGTTAGAGGTTTTCCTACACACCATGTAGGGTTCTTGTTTGTTTATTGAAATTTTTTCATGATTAATCTAGCTGTTACAGGGATTTCATGGACTGCTTCATAGCAATGGAGGTACTTATATTAATGCATCTCAGCTCTTTATCTATTATTGAGCATAACAAATTTAGAGAAATTGAACCATTTTCAATGCTACCCAGATTGACATCCCATTTAATTTTTAAGATCTGCATCTCACAAGCAGCATAAATAGATCTTTATTTACTTTCCAGAGTGATATATGATACCTTATGTGTGATGGGTGTTATTATTATTATTTTGTTTGATTTTCCTTTGTTTTTATGAAAGACTAAAAGTACATTTATAAGAGTATTTAAATATGTGCTTGTCTATGTGATTTGTGTTTAGGGTTTTATTATAAGTTCCTTGACAAGGGAGAGAGTCCTGTCTTTTATGTTTAATTTTGCTTTGGCACAATATTAATATTGGATTTTTACTTATTTTTCTTTTTCTTTTTGTTTTTATTTTTATGTTAAACTTGCTTTTTAGTTTAATTTCACAATGCAATATTTATTGGTGATGCTCTTCCCCACCAACCAAAGGAGAATATGTGAAGAAGATTAAGATTAGATTAAATTTGTGTCATCTTCTTTCTATTGTTAAAATTAATCATAACTGAGATGAAAAGTTCTCCAAATTTTATTTCTCTCGTGTTTGAAGAAACTGTTTCTGATCTTCAGTCAAGTCCATAGCCTCCAAAAGCAAATTCGTAAAGCATATACCACTTAATGGAAACAACATTTCCTGGCAAATGTAAGCCAACTCTTTGATCATCTCAAAGCATTTATTCTCTTGTAGTTTATGGACTTTCAGAGCTTGCTGCAATTCCGGATTGGGAAGTTGCAAGAAACAGAAGGCTCCAATAATCTGGCCATCCATACTAACCCTCTTAGTTGCTGTCAATAGACCTTGCACATATTTTCCATTTTGGTTGAAAAAGGCAAATGGAAATTTATTTGACCAATTTCAAATAGTGTTGTTAGTAACTTATAAATCACGATACGTATCTTACGATTCAATATATGTATTGGTAAATTGGTACTGTTCTCAATACATATCTTCTGTATAATCTATTTTGCGATACATATATGATAATAAATAAAGGAATTTATGTTACTTCTCCAATTTTTCATGCTATCCTATCATAAAGAGATTTATGCTTTTCAGAGTTTAAAAACATAGGATATTGCATTTTCAAGGGATATGAAAAGACCACAGTAATAGATTTCTAGATTTAGCTGAATTAATAAACATTACAGTTAAGAGGACTACCTGTCAAATAATTACTTGTCAACAGTTTGTTCTAATTCCTTAAAAACAAGATCATGAACCAAAGATTTTTCCATAGCTTTCGCAACCGATAATCCTGTCAACTCTGCAACCTTAGCATTCCAACCATTTATGTGGCCATTACTGTCCACAGCAAATATGGGAGTTGTTGTAGTCTCTACCAACAGAGCTGCTCTCCTCCATCCTTTGCAACTCTAAATCCCCAAGTGGGGCATGTACAATAGCCTTAGAATGTTGGACCTAAGTTTAAGAACAATACGCAGCTTTTCTTAGATCCAAATGGGTCTAAAAACTACCATCTACTTGAAGTTTTTCAGCAATGTTTGTGGATAGATAAATTAGGACTACATTAGGAATCAAGAAACAAAACTACTCATAGAACAGTTGTGTATTTGGTAGTCAAGGTGATGGGCAAAAAAATATTACATCTAAAACTAAAAGAGTTGATCTGAAAACAATAGGAAATCCAAAAGAAAAGGGTTTTTTTTTTCTTTGTATTGTTATTTTTTTTGGTTTGTTTGTTTGTGTTTGTGTTTTGTTTTGTTTTTTTTTTTTGTTTGTACTCGAGATAGCACAATCAAATTGTTGGTATAACTTATAAAACCCAACAAACACAAGGAATGCAACTAACGAACGTGAATGTCAGAAATAAAATAAAATAAGCAAAGCAATGACAAAGCACCCACAACCCTACCGTAGATTCTGCTTTGCAGCTTAAAACAGATTGATAACTTTTCAACAAAAAAAAAAAGATTATAGAGATGGTGTCATCCATGTCAATTGCCACTTCGTTATGGCCACCAAGGATGTGTGCATATGGCTTTGGACATTGCGTTATCAAGATTTTCAGATCTGCCAAAAACCCAGGTTGTGCATACTACGTTTGCCCTAGTCCTACAGTGCGTTTGTGTTGCCCCCCTTTTATGCAGTTAGTCATGTGGTTGTTCATTTGTCGTTATGTCGCATATCATGCAGTCTAACTATTTATTTCACTTTTGTACGGTAGCGATGTGTTCCGTGGGTTGGTTGGTGTGACGAGTTTCGCAGCGAAAGATTTGCTATTGACCACCCACCAAATGTTGTTGATATGGGGTTACGTGCGGACGTTGTTCGCATAGATCAGAGCCTACGTATGCTTAGGACTGTTGTCGGTGTTTTGACCGTTGTTGTTTTTGTATTGTTGTTTCGTATGTGATGCATTATTATTTCCGTTGTTACATGTACGTTTGGTTTTATATCACCTACCACTGTTATATGTCGTTGTTGTCAGTAATGCATAAGTTACTGTATCACATAATATTTCTGCAAATTGCTAGATGAATTGTCTTTGTCTTTTTGTCGTTTTGTACTATTAGCTACAACTTCATTAATTGTCTATGGATAATGTTTTCAGTTGTGGACATGAAAAACATTTACTCAAATGTTATTAAACTGCTACATCATTAACTTTACATATTTGTCGGATTTCATTTCTTATCACTCCAGCTACACCAATATTATTGATCATGGCAACAAATCGTTTGTCACCCCGTACCCTTTCGCAAAATCGAGGTAAGGCTATTACATTAACCCAACAACAACCAGTCCACAAATGCCAGTTCGATAGTGACAACACAAAGTTGTATTTACAACTCGTCATTGCTAAAATGGACGTGGGTAATCGACAATCATGCGGATTGTCGATCACTAGGTATAAGAATGTTGCTAAGAAGTTTTTGGACAAAATCGGCTTGCTACATTCGGCCAAACAAATGTAAAACAAATATGACAACTTGAAGAACGATTGGATTGCGTGGAAGAAGCTGGCGGATGCCAGCCAAGGCTTGATAGGGCTTGGGTACGACCAAGAGACGGGTTTGTTCACAGCACCTGACCATTGATGAGCCAAAATGCAAGTGGTATGTAGTGCAATATTTTTTTTTTCCATATTCTTATACTACTGTTGTGATATGTAGTGCAATATTTTGTTTATGTAACTATTTTATGAATTCAAAGAAATTCTTGAATATATTAAAATTATCCTACAGATAATTGTGCCAAGTTTGAAGAGCGCATAGCTTTTTACATCCATCAAATCCAACCTGAAAATGAGTGAACAACTTTGGTTTCATTATTAATTGCTATATTTTTAAAAAAAATTTGTTGTGACCCACATAACTTTCAATGTTTACAATTATTTGTATGGTTAGAATTATTGTTTGTAAATTATTACTGAAACTGATTATCGTTGGAATTCAATTGCCTTGTTAGTGCACTTTCATCCCTACAAAAAAGCTGCTACAGTTATTTTACACTGTCAACGATGTAATTGATTATTAGTAATTACATAATCCCTTCAAATAATTTGGTAAAATTGATTGGTTCACATTCTCAGTTACGATTACAATAACTTTACATTCTCACTTATGTAATTTAGTATTATTAGATTTCAATATGATTGCTGCTTCACTTGCATCCCTACAAATAAATTGCTACAATTTTTTACATATGTGTCTTGTTGTGTCTCAGATGAACAATCGAAGTGCCAAGTACTTGGAGCTGATGGAGCGAGTGTACTCCGATGCTGCTGCGACAGGAAAACATGCATAGACTTCAACTGAACTCCGCGATGATGATGTTACCGCAGCCAATGTTGACGATAACAGCGGCATGAGACCTCTCAATGCTGGTACACCACTACATCTGGGTTATGATATTGTCGGGGAGAACGTGGTGGATAGTTTGCTGCTTGATGATACTCCCCCGCATTTAGCCGCTGAAGGATTAACTAATACAAAACCTCGCAAGTGGCCAACACCTAGTACTGTCGCAAGTAGCATGGACAACCTTGTAAAGGCAGTTAGTAAACAAAGCCGAGAACTGAAAATTATGCAATATGTTGTCACAGGATAGGGTGAGAGCACTGTGGGGGACTATCTTGCGAAGCTAATGAACATTCTTGAATTAGAGCTTGGTGGTCAGTTGTTTTCATTCGCACGTAGCATAATGAATTCACCCGATAATCGCGACCGTATGATGGCCCTCTCCGTGGATTACATTGTTGCGTGGTTGAAAGAGAAGCATGCCTGCATGTTACAGAATGTTGGCAAGGAGCGTCAGTGGGACATACGTTTGTTCGGGAGTGATGGTGTGGTTAGTATGGATTAATCTTTTGCCCTGTCATTGTCTTTTTTACTGCTGCTATGCTATTGTAGTTGAACTGTTGTGGACTTTTATGCTCTGGACCTTGTGTGTGTGTGTGTGTTTTTTTTTTCATTTTTTTATTTTCGAAATTTGTTTTAAGAAGAAGGATATGTTTGACAATAGTGTAGTTGTTAAATTTGTTCAGAGTTTATGCTGTTTTAGTTTGCCTCTCTGTGCAACACGATGACCTTTAATTTCACTTGTATTGGGTGCATTTAATTAAGTTTGCAGCAAGGTAAACTATATATATATATTTTGTTTGTTATTGTTGTGAAATTTGCTATTAACTTGTTTTTTTTTTTTAATTTTTTTTTTCGTTGTATAAATTGATGCAGGGTAAAATATATTTTCTTTGATGTTGGTAAATGGGAGGAGTAGGTTTTAACCCTCACTTATGACCTAGGTAATGTCCAACAAGTTTACATGTCATATGCAACTATTGCGTCACATGTTGCTAATGCCATGGATGCATGGCAGTGGAATCTTAGGTACTATGTGAGCTACATGCATGATGTACTACTTTTTCCTTAAGTATGCTACAGTGTGTAAGAATTGTTTCTTTTTTTTTTTTTTGGGTGGAAATTGCTATTAAACCAATTATTTATTTATTGGTTCTATATATTGTTGTAGGGTAAAAGAATTTTTTTTGGATGTTGGTTGATGGCAAGAGTTGATTTTAACCCTTACTTATGACGTGAATAATGTCCAACAAGTGTACATGCAACAATGACACTGTTGCTTATTTTGTTGCTAATGCCATGGATGCATGACAATGGAATCTGTTAGCCACATGCACCATGTACTAGCTTTCACAGGGAAGTGTCAAATCTCTGTTCTTCATGCATCACATGCAAGCAATTGTATGTACTTGAACTTGTCACACAAGTGCTATATATAGACACGGTATGTTCATATGGAAGCAACAGGTTGGTGGCTCATTATCAATTCATTTGTTATTGTGCTCCTAATTTCACTTCTGTTGAACAAGTTCTACATTTCATTTTTTATTCACTTCACACTAACATAACCCTGCCGAAGGTGTGGTAAGTGGCTGACATTAATATATATTGGTATTTGCTAGTAATCTATTTATTGGAACACCATTTATGGCAAGCAAGTGTTGTAAATTGTACAAAGTGGTTATTGTGGACTAACGTACCATATGGATAAAATGTTTTCGGTATTGTTGGTTACAAACTTATTTTTCAATTTGTTTGCAAATTTTGTATTTCTTTCTTCTGTGGTATATAACATCCATTGATCCGCAAGAGGCTACTAGCTCAGGAGTCGTACGCAATGGGCAAATAAATGTGTGGATATGAGAGACAATCGGAGAAAAGGAATCGACGACATCAATGCTATGGGTGAAAATTGCACGCATTGCCAATGAGTATGCATATGTCAACAGGACTCCATTTCACACATCAATGAGGGAGATGCTTCAAGGTCGAAATGAAGCATTTCAGCGAAATTTTAGGATGCCAAAGGATGTGTTCTTATTGTTGTGCACAACATTAGTTGAGGATTTCAGCCTCCCATGGCCACAGCGTCCACATGGTGTGGATGTAGTTGAGAGTGTTGACATGTTCATATTCGTATTGCGAGGCTTCTTGAGTTGGGATATTGAAGACCATTTCCAACACTCGGGGGAAACAGTATGGCGTCATGTAATGTGCGTTCTTAAAGCAATGAAGTTTACAAGTACACATTGTCGATCGACGAGGTCGCAACACAGCAAACATTCGTACTTGGAGTCTCGACGAACATATTTGCCATTCATAGTGAGTTTATGTAATTAGCCAATACTATGATTAGTAATCATATGCACAAAAAATTACATTTTGGGGCTAATGTGTTCGTCTTTGTTACTTACGTAACTGCTTTGTGTGCTTGCCTAGGACTGTATTGGCGAGCTAGATGGCACACACGTGGAGGCATATCTCCCATTACGGGAGGCAGCGCCATATGTTGGCTGTAAAGGATGGCACACACAAAGCACACTCGCGGTGTGTGATTTTGACTTGTGTTTTACTTTTATCTCCTACAGGTGAGAGAGTAGTATGCACGATGACAGAGTTTTTAATGAAGTAACATAGGACCCGACAAAACAATTCCCCCACATTAGGGGTGTTCAATATTGTTGTTAGTTGTGTGCATTTGATTAATAAATGAGGTTACTAATGCAAAATAATCTTATTACAAGCAGGAAAATATTACCTTGTTGATGCGCGGTACAAGAACCAAAAAGGCTTTTTGGCATTGTTTAAGGGATGTTGATACCACCAGGAAGAGTTTCGCGCTAGTGGATGGGCAAAAAATGCAAACGAAGTTTTCCACATGGTGCACTCTTCCTTACAAAGTGCAATTGAACGTACGTTCGAAGTATGGAAAGCGCGATGGGGTTTCCTACATAACATGGCTCGGTATGATTTTGGGAAAGTGCAGGTGCCATTGGTCGGGACTTCAATGGCACTACATAATTTTATATGCCGCTACTCCAACAACGATGAAATCTTCAACAGGGTAGCCAATGTAAAGACTTATTTTCAACGACATGCCAAATGCTGCGAGTGTTGGTGATGACAATGATGGTGAATCAGAGGGCGTTGATGATGTACATATGAACGAAGTTAGAAAATCCATTCGGAACGAGTTGGTGTGACATCGACGTGAACTCGGGCTATAATCCTGTTCAGACACACCTATTGATGGGAAATGATATGAATGTGTCACACTATTGAACTGATTATAATACTATCTGTTTGTCTTTGTAAAACAAAGGCCATCAAATGTGTTTAGCAAAAATAAATTGGAAAAAAAAAAAAAAAAATTTTTGAAGCATAATTTCTTCGGAAAAATGCCAATTTTTACATTGTTGGTAATATTGAATAATTTTAATATTACATTCCCAAAAAATTGTTCAAACAACCACATGGGTAAAAAAGTAAATTTCCTAAGTTGAGTGGGGGCATTTTGGTCATTTTAGTGTGATGTGACACCATAAACAAATATTAACCCAAAAAGCAAAAAAGTAGCTTTTTACCAACTTCCCAAATCACTTTCCAAAAAATCCAAAAGCTTGGTAAAAAGCCAAAAGCCAACTTTTTACTATCTTCCCAAAACACCCCTAAATAATATAGAAGTGTTAAATTATATATTTGCCCTTTAGAGGTGTCACGTGAGCTTTTGAAGGTGATATGTCAATCTAAATAAGGGACAATTTGATATTTTTGCATATAAAAACTTGCCAAGGCAAGCATACCAGAGGTAGGATAAAAAAAAATTATTATTTTTAACTTGTTGGTAACTTTATAACTTTTGATTATTGTAGATCATACCAATTAAGGCCTTTGTTATTATTATTATTATTGTACTTAGTGGGATATTGGCAAGTTAAAAAACTAAGTTAACACAATTGGATGTTCATACTTTTCCACAAGTTTGAACCTCGAACTTTTATCTAGAAATTTAGACATACAACCACTTGAATTGCAAAATGTAATGGCCAATGGTGAGAGTTAGCCATAAATGGCTATCATAATTGGTGTTAGATCGTCGTCAAAAATAGCAACTGGTCATGGGTGATCGGTGTGGTGAGAGATTGTAATGTGTATGTGTAACAACCCAGACTTTTAATTATTCTGTAAAATTTATACTAATATTATTTAATCTCAGTCGGAAAATATATAATTTATTATATATTATTATGCGTAATTTTTGTAAAACAATGTAATTATTAAAAGTTTATGGGTCAAAATATAAATAATAATATAGATAATATAAATAATAATAATAATAGGTGTGGTGCTAAAATAAATAAATAATTTTCTGTTAGTATACGATAGAGTGTAATTTAATTAAGAATTAATTTATTTATAGAATTATATTAAAATATTGGGTCAAAAAGGTAATTATCTTAAATATCTATTAAAGATAAGAATGAATCTTTATAATTATTATCGAATTTGGTAGAAAGGGACGGCCCGGCCACGTGTTGGCCAAGCAATTGTCTCACCTCCTTATAAATAGGAGGTGATTCGGCTGAAGGAAAGAAAAGAAGAAAGAAAAAGAAAGAAGAAAGAAAGGAAAGAAAGAAAGAGAGGAAGAAGAAAAGAATAGTGGAAGGTGAAAGGATCTTTGATAGTAGAAAGAAAGAGTGAGGTATTAAAGTTAAGGTGAGTTATATTATACCTTGAGTTATCAAAATGTATTTTACTTATGTTTTGACTTACCATACTTATTTTATACAAGTTATATTTTATAAACTATTATAAATTATATAAACATTTCAGTTACATGGTTTTATTTCTGAACCCTATTTGCTTAAAAGGAAACCAATGGATATGTTTGTTTTATATTTTAAGAATATTTGACTATGACCTTATATACAATTATATTTTGTAAGTATCACCACGAGAGTCCCATGCCTTGGGGACTTAAATAACCATTGGCCTCTGTTTGACCACTTCGTGGTCCTCTGTTTGTCATGGATCCATTGTGGGAGCCACCTCTAGAATCCGTATGAGCCAACTCTTGAATCCGTACCTCTGTTCTGACTGTCACTTCTGTGACCTTTGTTCTGTGCTGTTCAGTACCGTGGTTATGGTCATTTACTTACATAATATCTGTATTTCAGTTTCTGTTACTTAAATGATTTGTTTACCAAATTAATGTGATTATGGTTATTTATTAACATAATCTCAGTTTTGCTTAGGATTATTTGTTCCAACTAAGTTATCTTAAATGTTTTGGCCTAACTAATTATCTATGGTTATTTCGTGTCCCTTATACTCTTGGTATAATACTTCTCACTCTGTCATGTGCTTATAGTTGTTTACCAATTTTCAGGAAACAATGCACTTCAGAAATAGCTTTTTGGAAAGTCGGGTTGTGGAATAGACACATACACAGTATTTTTATGATATTTCTCTATATAAATATCGACCTTTTTGGTCAGTAAATTTGGTAATAAAAATAGAAGCTCCAATGATTATTTTGGTACCCTTACTTAAATATTTCTTCCGCTTGCGTTTATTAATTTGTTTATGAATTGGCCGGAGGTAACCTCAGTTAGTGGTCATCACGATGCTTAACCCTTGGGTACGGGGAGCGGGTCGTGACAAATGGTATCAGAGCAATGGTTTATAATAAAAAAAAAAAAAATCATCATTGGAGCATAGGACACACGCACATTTAAGAAGTAGGATGGCGGGTAATTAGTACCGAATTATTATATTTTATTCTTCGATTTAATTATATTATAATTTTATATGATTATATATATAATATTTTTTTTTTTTTTAGTATGCCTAATTTGTGAAGGTTAATAGATATAATTTATATTTGTTATAGCAAAATAAGGAAAAGAAATAGAGGATGTCGGGCTCAAGCACCTACCAAAATTATAATATAATTAAAAACATATAATTTTCAGTTCAGTATTCAAAAAAAAAATTATTTTGATGTTTTTTAAAAGTGGGTTCAAATTATAAAGATACTAATTTTGAAACATTTTCCCATCAATGGAAAGTTCATCTCAAAAATTTTCAATTCTTGCATATAATTCTGTTATTGTGTTCTCATTTTTATTTATTTTTATCGTAAACAAAACGAGTGAAAAGTTCTTAAAGTCGCTCCTTATTTATTATTTGGCCCAAAATAATTTTTGACAGCTAGACAGTGAGTTATTTTTGGTAAATTTTTTTTTAAGGTACTATTTTCTATCAGATTAATCATCTAATATATATTTATCAGAGTGCGCAGCGGATAGCTTACATATGACAAATTTCGAGGACGAAATTTTAAAAGGAGGAAAGATTGTAACAACCCAGATTTTTAATTATTCTGTAGAATTTATACTAATATTATTTAATCTCAGTCGGAAAATATATAATTTGTTACATATTATTATGCGTAATTTTGTAAAACAATGTAATTATTAAAAGTTTATGGGTCAAAATATAAATAATAATATAGATAATATAAATAATAATAATAATAGGTGTGGTACTAAAATAAATAAATAATTTCCTGTTAGTATACGATAGAGTGTAATTTAATTAAGAATTAATTTATTTATAGAATTATATTAAAATATTGGGTCAAAAAGGTAATTATCTTAAATATCTATTAAAGATAAGAATGAATTTTTATAATTATTATCAAATTTGGTAGAAAGGGACGGCCCGGCCATGTGTTGGCCAAGCAATGGTCTCACCTCCTTATAAATAGGAGGTGATTCGGCTGAAGGAAAGAAAAGAAGAAAGAAAAAGAAAGAAGAAAGAAAGGAAAGAAAGAAAGAGAGGAAGAAGAAAAGAATAGTGGAAGGTGAAAGGATCTTTGATAGTAGAAAGAAAGAGTGAGGTATTAAAGTTAAGGTGAGTTATATTATACATTGAGTTACCAAAATGTATTTTACTTATGTTTTGATTTACCATACTTATTTTATACAAGTTATATTTTATAAACTATTATAAATTATATAAACATTTTAGTTACATGGTTTTATTTCTGAACCCTATTTGCTTAAAAGGAAACTAATGGATATGTTTGTTTTATATTTTAAGAATATTTGACTATGACCTTATATACAATTATGTTTTGTAAGTACCACCACGGGAGTCCTATGCCTTGGGGACTTAAATAACCATTGGCCTCTGTTTGACCACTTTCTGGTCCTCTGTTTGTCATGGATCCATTGACCTCTGTTCTGTGCGGAGCTAAGTGCTACACTATTGTGGAAGCCACCTCTAGAATCCGTACGAGCCATCTCTTGAATCCGTACCTCTGTTCTGACTGTCACTTCTGTGACCTCTGTTCTATGCTGTTTAGTACTGTGGTTATGGTCATTTACTTACATAATATCTGTATTTCAGTTTCTGTTACTTAAATGATTTGTTTACCAAATTAATGTGGTTATGGTTATTTATTTACATAATCTCAGTTTTGCTACTTAAAGGATTATTTGTTCCGACTAAGTTATCTTAAATGTTTTGGCCTAACTAACTATCCATGGTTATTTTGTGTCCCTTATACTTTTGGTATAATATTTCTCACTCTGTCATGTGCTTATAGTTGTTTACCAATTTTCAGGAAACAATGCACTTCAGAAATAGCTTTTTAGAAAGTCGGGTTGCGGAATAGGCACAGACACAGTATTTTTATGATATTTCTCTATGTAAATATCGACCTTTTTGGTCAGTAAATTTGGTAATAAAAATAGAAGCTCCAATGATTATTTTGGTACCCTTATTTAAATATTTCTTCCGCTTGCGTTTATTAATTTGTTTATGAATTGGCCGGAGATAACCCTTGGGTACGGGGAGCGGGTCGTGACAGTATGACGTATAATTTGTAGTATTTTTGTAATGATAAATTATTAAAATTCAAATTCTTGAAATACATTTAAAATAATATTATCATGTATAAAAATAGTAAATTAGTAATTTTATAGTCCCTTCGTCCTAAAATAATGGTCTTTTTTTGGGAATTCAATATTTTTTTGATAGTACAATTATTATGTTTTAAAAATATTAAATTTTCAAAATTACCCTTTGATAGTACATTTTTTGGAAATATCAATTGTCATAATTGTACCTTTTGTGTTATTAATGAATTTAAAAGAATGACAAAATAATAAATTCATATCATTTTATTCCTTGATTTTTGAAAAATAACTAATATCTTGGGATAATGAAAAATGAAATAACAGACTAATATGAAATAATAGACTAATATTTTGGGATGGAGGAAATAACTATTTAAGGCATTTAAATCCAATTTCACGGTTTGGATTGGTTTAAATTTGATTCACCCTGTTCGGAAATTTTGATTTTTAATTAAAAGGTCATTATGAGATGTTACATTACTTTTATGAAAAAATTACTCATAATTCCCATTTGAAAAAAAGTTGTTCCATTTAGTCCTAGAAGTTTTCTTTCAAACCAATTAGTCCTTTTTATTTTGAATATATTATATTTCCTTGATTTGGGGGTTTGGGAGTTTACTTGTTTGCCCTTTTGTGTGATTTTGTTTGGATTTTTTTCTTGATGTTGGGTGTGTGTGTGAATAAAGTTGTTTTTTACGTTTATATTTTTTTGTGGGAATTTAGTGGAGTGATTTGTGGATGGATGATGTTACCCTGTTTGTGTTGTTACAAGACAATACATTTTCAAATACTAAACAAAAACATAGAGATTTAACATTTACATAACAATTTGACTTACACTACCACCATAAGCCCACTATAAACAATCACACCTATCCTACCCTATTATAATATTGACATTAGTTAATATCCAAATGACCTAAATTACTAACACATACTACCATATCCCCAATATCCATAACAATGTCAAAAAACATGGGCAATTTAATGTGTACATTACACATGTTAATACAAATATCACAATGACAAAATGCATCCAACAAAAACAATAAAGTTACACAACACAATTATTGTTCGGCAACACAAAGTTACACAAACTTGCCAAACGACATCTACACATATAGAACCCACAAACAAAACAATGATCACACCACCAAAACCCCAATGGACTCCAAACCCACATTACCATTCACATACAACAACAATACGATATAAACCTATAACATTACCAACATGAATGGGGGATTGTGTGGAGTGATTTGGGGGGTTGTTGATGTTACCTAGTTGATATGGGTGTATTAATGTTGGATTGTGGGGTTTGCTAAAGGAGGTGTAGGTGATTGTTTTTTTTTTTTCTTTTTCCGGTGTTGCTTCAGTGCCTGTGTTGTTGACAGATTATGCGGCAATTTACAAGGCAGTTTTATATTTTGTTTGTGGTTGGTTCAATGTGTTGGGCTGTGGTTTCGTTGTTGGTGGGTGTGTTGGGAAGTTTGGAGTTTAATGTGTTAATGTTACGAAGCCATTATGGGGGTGTTGTTTGATTGTCATTGCGGGTTGTGTTGTTTAATTTTTGGTCGATGCGGTGTTAGTAATGGTAGCATTATGTCATTCCCAATTACAACAAGTTCAAGGTTGATTGTGACTAAGATTTGCAAAACATGTTGTGCCTTGCAAAGTCGTTCAAGCTTGATCATATTGTCTCAGGTTTCAATCATCGCCCGTTCTTTAATCAAACCGTACCACAACAACACTTCACAAAAAAACCACCATCACGCATACAAAATTTTACAAACAAAAAACTAAAAAGACCATTATGAGCTATCACACTACCCGCCCTTGCAACCAATCACGCACTATTACGTAATGAAAACACAAACTCTAGCATATATTTGAATGTCATTCACCCAATTGACGTGCCACTACGTCGAATATTTCACCAACATGAATGTTGTTGTGGGTTGCGTTGTTTAATTTTCAGTCGATGCGGTGTAAATAATGATAGCGTTATGTCATGGTGTGTCATTTTATTCCAGTATATATCTAAATGTCATTCGCCCAATCGACGTACCACTACGCCGACCATTTTACCAACATGGATGTGGTTGCCATCACGCATTACCTAACAGGGAGGTAATTTATTTTACCAAGCCACACATCCGTAAATGAACCCAACTAAAAGGGGATCCAACCATTTAACAACATAAGGACAAAACCCACTAAACAAGTGCGACTAACATTGCAATTCAAACTGCCTAACACTGATTCAATCTAAACCACAAACCAATACACCCGTAAACAAACCCAACCAAAAGGGGACCCATTTATTCAGCAAAAGAACAATAAAACCCAATGAACAAATGTAACTAACATTTCATTTCATTAACATGTAAATCATCAACATTACACTTAACTAACATTGATGTCACTATCATTCCACATCACTTCCACTATATATACCACTAACAAATAGGGAAAATAACAACACAACAAATACAACCAATGGCATTATAATTAAACTAATGCCAAAATGCACCACAACAATCCAATGTTAGACATAAATTTACACTACCAAAACACCAACCACAAAAGAGATTAGCCATTACATGACCACACCCTTAATGTAGTTTGAAACTCGCCCAACCATTAACATCTACTAAATCACTATTTAGTAACTAACACTACTACATATCATCAAGAACAAACACACACTCTAACATTAAACACACAAACCGAATCAACTACAACAACAAGGAAATCGACATTGAAGGCCACATAACTAACGCCATCGTTCACTAACATAGTCGCGGAAGCCGACAATGAGTGAATGAAACCTCGAATCTCGCTGGAGTGACGTCGTTAAAGTCAACCATGACCGCAAAATTATTCACTTCCGCTGTGTATCAACGACACAATTTCACTCACAGAAGAGGGTTTTCTTATTTCTAGGGTTTGGAGGAAAAACAAATGTTAATTTGTGCAGGTCGTAATGATGAGTTAACATTACCTAAAACATTTTCTACAGAAAAATGTAGGGTTTTCACTGCACTAACATTACAAATGAAGAACTTGCCATCTTCGTCTCTTCTGTTTTGATCAGGTGGGAAGGAAACCAAAAAACTCTTTAGTAAGGTTTTTGACAGATTTGTGATTTTCACATCAACAAAACCCCTCTTTTACCCCTCACATATGGAAGAAACAAGCAGTGCAATAATGTCTAAAACTGTCATTAACATTGAAATGGGACTTATTATTCTACAAGAAAAAAGGAAGGACTAAATAGTGCATAAGATCTAAATGTGAGATTTATTGGTGCTTTAGCCTACTTTTATCTGTTTGCACATTTTTTTTTTATTATAAAACATTAAAAATTGATTAGAATAGTCAATTTCTTTTATTTTTTTTCATTGAAAAGAAAATAGTCAATTTCCAAACCAACTTGCTTAATATTTTTTATTGGGTTAGGCTTGTTTCCAGTCTACTTTGTAGACTGGTCGGTACTGTTGGGCTCGTAGGGCCCCCCACGGGTTCTGTTTCAATAATTTGAACCGTTCAATTTGTAGAGTTCGTCGAGTACTTTACTTTTATTAAAAATTATGGTAATCGGATATCGATAACTACTCAATCGAATCAAATTTTTGTCAACAATTTATTTTGAAACTTATATTTATCATTGACAGAAATCTAATCCGATTAAGTAACTATTGATATCCAATCAATGTGATTTTTTACAGAGATAAAGTATTCGACGATTTTTATATATTGACGATTCAGATTATTGAAATAAGACCCGTAATGAACTCCGACAGATCTAACAACACACCCCAATTCAATCTCGGACTGAAGAAAAGACTGACCCTTTTTTGTTTATTTTGTTGCCCCATTACAAAAATCCTGGTTTGGGCAAGACGACATAGGCACAACCCATCATTTTAGCCATTTTAGAAGAAACCAAACTTAGCGGGGCGGCGTTTTTCCCTGGCCGTGTTAATATGACAACTTTATTCCCACTCTAGGGTGGGTTTCTATCTTTATTCCCATTGTAGGGTAAACCAGTTTTACCAATGCCGTTTTCTAAAAAACGGCTTTGGCAATGCTGTGTTTCATGATTAAAAAAAATAATAAAATTTCAATACAGAAAACCGACATTTCAAAAGATGTTTTTAGTTAACTTCTAATTAATTCCGAGTTAATTAAAAAGGGTTTTGGTAAAACTGTTTTCTCCACTTAATTTTTTTTTCCAATTTATATTTTGAACATAAATATTTATTACAAAAAATATATTTAAAACATAAAACGGCTTTAGCAAACGAAAACCGTTTTCACTCATTTTTTATTTTTTATTTTTTTTGTTTTGGGTTTTAAGTGATCTGTAGCCAGATTTTTGTTCTGCTCCAACAGTCCAACACATACACACACACCCTGCTCTGAACGAATCAACAACGTTGGTGTTAGTGTTTCAACGTGCTCTTCCTTTCAAGTGCTGCTGGAGTCTAGTGTTTAGGGTGTTGGAGGAAAAACAAACTTGGGTCACTTAAACCCAAAACAAATGGGGAAAAAAATATTTATGTAAAAACGGTTTTCAGAAAATCATTTTTTGTATTGAAAATATTTTTGGTAAATAAATATTTATGTTAAAAATATAAATTAAAAAAAAATTAGTGTAAAAACAGTTTTACAAAAATCATTTTTAATTAATTAAAAATTAATTCACACTTAATTAAAACCAACTTTTTAAAAGTCAATTTTTTGTGTAAAATTTTTATTAGTATTATTTTAATAGCAGAACACGGCTTTTTTAATATCGTTTGATCTTATAATAAGGTCTCGTTTGGCAAATGATGATTTTAGTAAAAAAAATCACTAAAAAAATTAAAAAGTTAACAATCTTTATTAAAAAGTTAAATATTTTTCTTTCTTTTTTTACTTTTTGCACATCTTTTTATAAAAAATTAAAATATTATTTCAAATATATTAATTTTTTTATATTATATTTTAGTTAAAAAATTAAAAAAAAAAAAGAAAAAAAAAAAAAGAGTCTTTTCTCAAACGAGGTTAAGAAAAATGATAAAACCCCACCCAGTGGGAATAAAGTTGTGTGAGCAGCTTAGTCAGGGAAATCAGCCGAGCGGGGCTTCACAGCATAGTTGCTCGCCAGACACAGCACAAAAAGCATGGCAGCACTGTTATCCACGGCAATTCTACCTTCCACAAAGACTACTCAGACCCTGATTTTTGGAGGAAATCCATCACCTACACATGCTCTATTTTCTGGTCAGTTCGATTTTCCCTTCACTTTCTCGCACTTTCCAACTGTTGTACTCGAAACCCACTTTCCAACTTCACCTTTTTTTCTCACAGGCTTTACTAAGAAAAATAACAAGAAATGTTCATTTGTACGTTTGTCAGTAAAGGGTAGTGAATCAACAAGCCAAACAAAGCACAAGAATCCCGGAAAAACCCAAAGAAAAACTGATGGGAAATTGATTTTGAGTGAAGGGAGAGATGAGGATGAGAACCATGGGCTTATTTGCCCTGGTTGTGGAGTTTTTATGCAAGATAAGGACCCAAATCGTCCTGGGTTCTATCAGAAAAGAAAGGTTGAAGTGAAACAATTGTTAGAGGATGAGGAGGGTGCTTTTGAAGGGTTTGATGAAGAAGAAGAGGATATTCTGGATGAAATTGATGGTAAATATGAAGAAAGTGATGAGGAAGAAGGTAATTTGAAAATTGAAGATGGTATTGGTTGGGATATGGCGGAATGGGAATCGGATTTTGAAGATGAAGACAATGATTTGAAGGAATTGGATGGGTTTATCCCTGCGGGTGTTGGTTATGGAAACATTACTGAAGAGACTGTTAATAAGGCAAAGAAGAAGAGGGTGTCGAAAGCAGAAAAGAAAAGGTTGGCTAGGGAGGCTGAGAAGGAGAAAGAAGAAGTCACAGTCTGTGCCCGGTGTCATTCATTGAGGAATTATGGGCAGGTCAAGAATGAGACGGTTGAGAATTTGATACCCGATTTTGATTTTGATCGGTTGATCACTACCCGGTTGATGAAACCAACCGGGAATGCTGATGCCACGGTTGTGGTTATGGTTGTTGATTGTGTTGATTTTGATGGCTCATTTCCTAGACGAGCAGCAAAGTCTTTGTTCAAGGCATTGGAAGGAAGCAAAGATGGTTCAAAGCTCAGTAAGAAGCTGCCAAAACTTGTTCTTGTGGCTACAAAGGTTGATCTTCTACCATCTGAAATTTCCCCAACCAGGTTAGATAGATGGGTTCGGCACCGTGCGAAGGCTGGAGGAGCACCTAAGCTGAGTGGGGTTTATTTGGTTAGTGCCCGCAAGGATTTGGGTGTGAGGAACGTGTTGTCATTTGTAAAGGGGTTGGCTGGCCCTCGAGGCAATGTGTGGGTTATTGGGGCTCAGAATGCCGGTAAGTCTACATTAATTAATGCATTTGCTAAGAAAGAAGGGGTAAAAGTCACAAAACTTACAGAAGCTGCAGTTCCTGGGACAACACTTGGGATATTGAGAATTGGAGGAATATTGTCGGCCAAGGCAAAGATGTATGACACCCCAGGGCTCCTTCATCCATATTTGATGTCCATGAGATTAAATAGGGAAGAGCAGAAAATGGTTGAAATAAGAAAGGAGCTACAACCTCGAACTTACAGGATAAAGGCAAGTCGTTTTGTTGACATTCTAAAGCCTGTATTTATTTATTTATTTTTCCTTTCCCCCAATAAGTGCCAATAGAAGACAACTGATTAAAACTTCTGATCAATGATTAAAGAACAAAAAATTATTGCTGTCTAGTAGTTAGAAATTTAAATAAAAGCATATGAACCTTCAAATACTGATTGATCAAACATCCCATTTTTTAACTGATTTTGAAGGCAGTGTACCCGTGCTTAGCAACAAACATGAATATTGTATTTCTTGCTGTCCCTTGATCTAAGTTTCCATTTTCATATGAGTTATTATGCCTTGTCATAATTGTTTCAAAATTTATGATGTAAGAATGAGTTTGTGGGCTATGCTTGTTTGCAAGTCAAGGCACTATTTGTTTGTCAATTATCCCCAAATAGTTGACGACCAAATTCTTTCGCACATATAGTTTTCTCAGATTTTCAGGAGTTATAGTAGCTTGTGACTCTGAGATACAGATTTTGGGAACTTGATTCAACCGGACAAGAATTGGAAGATGTGGGATATGGGCCCATGTTGACACGTGGCACGTATCGGAGAGCTCTTGCTTTACTAAACTAATAATTGCTAGTATAGACATTGCTACAAGTGCCACATTTCACCTCAGGACGGTGGACTATGAAGCATGGACACGTCCCTAAGGCTTGCGTACGAGTGTCAGACACGGACATGCATCGGACACACTGTGGACACGTGTCCGACACTCTCCCTTACGTGTCCCCCCTTTTTTTTGGAATTTTTCCAGTCGGACATGCAGTGGACATGCGATGACATGTTTCAGACACGCAGGTGGATCGGAGAAGCCCTAGACTTGTTGGAGAGGAGAAAGAGAGAGAGCCAGAGATAGATCGAGGGGAAAGAGAGGGAGATAGATAGAGGGAAGAGAGAGACAAATCGAGGGAAAGAGTGGGACAGATTAAGGGAAGAGATCGAGGGAAAGAGAGAGACAGATCGAGGAAAGAGAGAACAAACCCTAACCTATTTCGACTTGGTCTTCTCGGTTCTTTTTCTTCTCTTCGTGTTCTTCTCTGTTCTTCTGTCTTTTTCTTCTTCGCTTCTCTTCTGATTTCGTTTATTTTATCTCTCTCCTCTCTTTTCTGTCTCTTCTGTCTCCTTCCTCCCTTTTTTGTCTCCCTTTCCTTTTCTTCTCTCCCCTCTATTTTTTCCCCCTAATGTGTCTCTTTTCCTTCCTTTATTTTTTTTTGTTTTATTGTTTATATCAATGTTTTTATTACAATTTATAAAACAAATTATTTTTATTTGAAAAAAAATCAAATTTTATTTAAAAAATTTAGGTAATGTGTTTATTAATTTTATTATTATTGTTATTTTATAGGAACCAATGATTTTTTTTTTTTAAAATCTTAGATATATAATAAATAAATAAAATTATATATATATATTAAATGTGTTCCCAATGTGTCGTATTTCCCATTTTTTGAAAATTTGCGTGTCCATGTCCGTGTGGACCATAGGTGGACCCTTCGAGTGGCTTCAGGCTCGCCAAGGCCAGAGTTTGGTCGCTTGACTCCTCGATGACCCCACTGAGTTAGCCAAGTACCCTCGGATCATAGCTTATAACAGTTGGCTCGGTTGCCTGGTTCGCCAATAACTTTACCAAGTCTTATCTCTCCACCTCGAGGAAAAAATAATTCCATGGTCAGTTGGAACACCATAGGACTTGTGGACTAGAGGCTAGAAGTCAAGGTTCATCTAAGCTCTCGCCGGACCAATCCTAGAGAGAGAGGGGCTTCAACCGAGACCTGACACATTGGAAGCTGTATCATACTTACCTTTGTGCTCTTCGTGACAAGCCCATAAAGGGATGTATTGTACCTACCCTTTGACCCCATATGATACAACCTTCGAGGTCTACAATGGAGGTTGCAGATTTGACCATGCTTCCCATCATTTTGTTTGGCCAAGAGGGTCAAGTCATGTGTACTCATCTGAGCTATCTTCCATCTGGCTTGCCAGCCTATATAAAGGAGATCTTCATACAAGTCTAAAGGATCATCGCAACCATCTCCAACTAGACCTTACTCTTCAGTGCATCATTACCACCCTCTCTCCTCTGCTAGGGGCTGTCCTTGGTTCTCTCCTCTCTTGCCTTTGGTGCTCTTTGGCCATATTAATGCCTGCCGTCTTCCCAGAGGACACGTCTCAGCCAACCTAACCCCTCCATTCACACAGAAGACTGTCCATCTAAGAAGCACGGCCATTTCTAAGAAGGTGACGTATCCGTGTCGTGTCGTGTTCGTGTCAGACACTGACACTCTTTAGATACTTCCCCGACACGTGTCTGACACTCTTCAAAACGTGTCATATTTTTTATTTTTTTTTAAAGACTCGGACACTCTCTTGACATATATGTCTATTGCTTAAACACATAATTAGACACAAGTGAAACTAATTATAAGTTTGAACAAAACAACTTAAGATATAATAATAAAACAAAAACCATATAAATTTATAGAAATTAGTGTCATATTGTATTTTTTATTATCTTTGAATGATATATTCGTATATATAACATATAATAAATATATAAAATTATATATTTCATGCGTGTCCTCCACGTGTCGTGTCATGTCATGCATTTTTTAAAAATTAGCATGTCGCGTGTCCGTATCCATGCTTCTTAGCTGTTCATTAGATTGTCTAGGATTCTTGAATAATATTTGTTTTGTCATTGTTTCAAATGTTTCAAATGCTAGGTTGGACTTTAGCTCTATCTTAGGCTGGTGCTCTAAAAATTTGAAGCTACATAAAAAGCTTTTACTGTATTTCATCTGTGGTTGGATCCTTTTCTTTTTTGCTGTTATTCTTTGGCTCCGATACTATAACAATACCATGAATAATGAATGTTGCTGTATGCAAATGCCTGAACTTAGACTCTGTTATATAAGTTTGAGCTTGTGATCAGCTGAATTTGAAACTTGTGCTGGATCTAATGTAGCAAAATTGCTTTTTGCAGGCAGGCCAAGCTGTACATGTTGGTGCCTTAATGAGATTAGACCTTAATCATGCTACTGTGGATACAATCTATGTTACTGTTTGGGCATCACCAAATGTCTCTCTTCATTTGGGAAAGATAGAAAATGCTGATGAGTTCTTAAGCAAGCATGCTGGTGTCAGGTTGCAGGTAAATATCCTGTCCAAATTAGATGCAAATATTCATGTATCAGTGTTATGCAAAAGCATCATAATTGTCAATTTTTTCCAATTAGCACATTAATTATCATGGGTTTAGCTACACTCTCAGATGTAGTCTTCTTGCTGGGTTTTGTCCGAAAAAAAGTATTGGGAGTGCCTTAATGATATTATTATGGCTGTCATTGGAGGAATTGCCAAACATACTAATGCTAAACTATGCTTGCTTTTGCTGGACAAGCATGTAGGAAATATGTTCCTTAAGGGTGAGGTTTATGATCCTATTGGGTGTTCACAACAATTATTCACTGCAATGAAAAAGGAAAAATCAATAAAATTAATCAAAGCAAAAATGTGAAACAAGTATAGTATTGTATACATGGTTCATTATAAATCCGCTTACGTCCATATGGTGTTGTTATACCCGACCTTTACTAAGAAAGAATGAAAAAATAACTGTTGTAAGTTTAATCCCAAAAAATTCAAAAGTTTTGGGTGCTAATTTTTCCTATGTTTGGTATGGTTTGGGTGCAACATGGGAGTGTTGAGGGTGTACTTCATAATTGGAGAAGGGGTAGGGTTGGGAAGAGGCAAAAGAGGGTGTGGACTTTGGCACTTCTGTGTTTGATGTGGATGATTTGGTTGGAGCATAACCAGTTTATTTTTCAGGGTGAGGACGAGTTGATGGTTCGTATGAAAGCTTGATTTTTGGTGATTTTGTATAGTTGGGTGTCGGGAGTTGTATCTCTAGATTTGTTTGCTTTTGTGGACTTTATAGGTACTCTTGGGGTTTAGGTTTGGGTTTTGTTTTGATTTTTTCCGATGTATTCATTAGTAAAGTATCATCTTGATACCTTTCTAGTAATAAAATTGACTTATAAAACTCAGACCTTGAGACCCTTGTAACCCGGTCAACTCACACTTCCAATCTCTAAAGAGCAAATCATTATGCAGATATGTGTACCAGGTAAAAACCTTTCCTGTAGTGATTCCAATAAATCCTAATTGTGGTGGTTCCTTATTGTAAGCCCAAGTGCCAGAAAATGGCCTTTTGGCTTTTGCTTTGTATTTTGAAAATGATTTTTGAGAGTCAAAAAACCTAGAAGTTTGACTCCAAGGATAGGTACTGTTCAAAAGGAATCCAGAGACTGAATTCGGGAACTAAGGTACAAGGTGGAAAGGTGTGAGACACCCACCTTGCCCGATCAAAAGGTCAGCCTCTACTCGTTTTCATTGGTTTATTGATTAAATATGTGGGGCCTTTAATGCATGATGACAATAGGGGAAGTGATAAACATGTAGCAAAATAAGTAGGAATTAGGCAATAGAATAAGAATATGCACTCATTTGGATGGAATTCACTCTGTAAACCTTTTTAGAAGGTAAATTCACCTTTTAGCAATAATCCCCATGGCTTGAGCCCAACCCCCGAAAGGGTTCACCTAGGTCCTATCCAACAAAGATGAATTTATTTATATTTATTTGTTGATACTCAAACCAGTATATTAATTTGCTAATACTCAAAAACAGTTATTAAAATAAATTCAAGAACAAGTAGTCATATTAGTTAGAGTGCAATCATCCTTTTGATTTTAGTTGTTATTTTCTTTAATATTTGTTCTCTAAGAAGCACGGACATGACACGGACACGCGGACAAGCAAATTTTCAAAAAATGTAGGACACGACATGTTGAAGACACGACTTGTTGAAGACACGTGTAAAACATATAATTTTATATATTTATTATGTATCATATTTTTAAATATTTAATATTTATTTTATGTCAAATATTTAATGTTATCAAATTTATCAACTTAGGTAATGCTATTATAGTAAACAAAATTAAAATAAAATATCTTTTTTGAAAAAAATGGTCCTTTTGAGTGTCCCCAGCATGTCCAGCGCGTGTCAATGTCCAACATGTGTCGGACACTTGAACGTCATCTCCAGAGAGGTGTCTGTGCTTCATAGTTTGTTCTCTTTTCCACTTATCTGGCAGCTATAAACTTGGTGGTTTCCAATTGCAACATGATGCTACTTTAACACCAGGGTTGGCTTCAGTTGCATTCTCTGAGGAAAAAAGTTATAGGAGGAAAATTTTATTAACTTCATTGTGTGTTCAGATAGAAGAATAGCACACTTACATGTGAAAGGACCATCTTATTGATGCCATTTTTTCTTCATCTTTCATCGATTTTCTCTTGCAAATTTTAGAAGTCGTCATAGGAAAAGAGAAGTTTTTTCTGTTTACAAAATTTATAATATTCAGCATATGAGCCATGGTTTCCCTTTTGGACCTTTGGTATGCAGTAGTAGTCATCTTCCAGCAACCAAATTTTCTCCGTTTATTTCGTGGTTGAAGAATCCTATTCATTTAGACTGTTCTGTTGTCAAGTCCAACTTAACCCTTTTTCTGATTCTTCCCACTCCAAATTTGCCAAGGGTTTCTTGTTCTACCTTCTTAGGCGCTTATCGAGAATAAAAAAACATGTCTCTTTTAATTTCTCTTAATATCTTGATTGGGCATCGTTTCTTTCATAAATGTAAATGGGTGGCTTTTGTTAGGGGGTGCTCTTAACCAAGAAAAGTAAACAAAAAGCATATCAGGGGATTGGTTTCCTGTAGTTGCTGCTGCTGCCACTGCTAGCAAGGTGTTGGAGGCTCTGACCTCGTAAAAGCCTTAGCCACTCGTAGCCCCCTATCCCCCATGCTCCTAGTAATTGTTTTACTTGTAACTTTCTCTTTCGATTACTACTTAATCATTATCTGTTATCCTGGAAATATTAATGCATTACATTTTGATTGTTTAGACACTCAATTGATAATGCCTAGTTTAATTTCATTTAAAAATAAAATATGTTTACGAGTGATGAAAAGTTGCAGTTTCAGGGGCTATTCAATAATACAGATGGTAAAGTTTAAAATTCTATCTTTTTAGGGCTGTGAATGAAATAAAACTGTGCACGAGTTGCTAAGGCTCAACTCTTTATTGATTCATTTGAGCTTCTTTTTTTTTTTGATCAGCAATTCATTTGAGCTTCTTCAGTCAGTTAGTAAGTAGATTCAAGCGCTTCTTGCATTATTACCCCACCGAAATAGGACCAAGCTTGCTTAATAGACTCGTGAACTAGGTGCATCAAATTTGCAATTCTATTTAATTTTTTGACCAATTATGATGGCTGTGACTTGGTCACCCATAATGAAAAAAGAAGAAAAGTAGAAAAGAAAAAAATTGGACCTGTAAGAATAATACCAATCTATAATCATCCGCATCAGAAGCATACATGTTTGGGCTTCCATGTTGACACAGTGCTGCCATGTCTATCAGCTTTTTCCCATTTTGAACTTTAAAATCTATTTTTTCAATCACCATTGACAAATGAGAAAATGGCATGTGCATGAGATGACCACATCTTGCCAACATTGTGACTAGTAGCTAGGATGAGCTGAAACGGAGTTTTGTGGTTTGTCTTGAGCTTGAAAGAGGCAAACTCTTTGGCTTTGCTTTGCTCACTCGCAAATTTAACGTTTCCAAGGAATTTGAAATTCTAAAATTTGCTTGTCATACCAGTTGAAGAGTAACTTGTTTTTATGCATAATATAGACTTCCCATTTTCAGGGTTTAAGATGTGATTTTATTACCATTCTGGAGAGAAAATTTTATTTTATTCCCTTTCTCTCTCTTCCTTCTTAATCTCATTTTCCCTGTTTTGGGATGTATAATATTACTCTGACAAATAAGTTTGGTATTAGATATTATGAGAGCTTTGTGTACCCATTTTCTAAAAGCTTAAACTTTTGTTTTGTTTGATTTTCTAACAGCTTCTACATAGTTCTGAATGCCCTCTAAAACGTTTTGATGCAAAAGACATTTTCGTTTATTGTTATTTCAGCCTCCCATTGGCATAGAGCGATTTTCTGAATTGGGCAAATGGGAAGAGAGGGAAATCAAGGTGTCCGGAACAAGCTGGGATGTGAACAGCATTGATATTGCGGCAGCCGGCTTGGGTTGGTTTTCTTTGGGTCTGAAAGGTGAAGCGACCTTGACATTGTGGATATATGACGGTATCGATGTTACTTTGCGAGAGCCTTTAGTCCTTGACCGGGCATCGTTTCTTGAGAGACCTGGGTTTTGGCTACCAAAGGCTATATCAGAAGCCATTGGCAGCCAAACTAAGACTGAAGCTGAAAAGAGGAAAAAGCTTCAAGAGGAGGAGAGTACATTTTCCCTCTCAGAGACATCTGCTTAAGAAAAATGTAGGTGATTAATCTGTCTTATCAACAGTCATTGAGCTTGAAGGTAGATTTCCAAAAAAACTGGAGTGATAGAACAAAAATTGAATTTTGTAGGCTCTGTTTGTAGGAAAAGAAATAGGTGCTGGTAACTCCCTCTTCCCCACATCCTCTGGCTTGTCCCCTAGAGTGTGATTGCCACCCCTAGCTGCTGGGTACCACCTTTGGAGAGTTTATCTCCACCTCCGATCTCCTCCAGTCGGCCCCTTGTTTTCAAAATAGATTTTTGGAAACACGGGTTTAACTTCTTTTTTATTTTTTTTTATAAACATGTTATTTTGAAAACATGGGTTTACCCTCTTTTGTTTTTTGTCTTTATGCAAAAATAATTGTAAACATGTTTAGTGTATAAACTGTAGACATTATCAAACAACACCATACAAATATCAATTTTTTAATATTGCAACTTGACATGTATTTTTTTGATTATGTATCTGGGGGAAATTAATTTATAATGATTATCTATACTTAACTTTTCTATATATATGAACTATACTTGTACATAGATGAAATCTAGGTTGTTCTTAAAGCTTCAAGTGTAACAGGTTGTTATACTCTAGTTGAGAGATTTAATGTTTGTTCTTTTATCTATGTTTTGATGATTTGTAATGAGGCCAAAAGAAGTCTTATGTGTAGAAACCATAAATAATCATTAATTACTGGTTGCTTGCCATTATGTCTTCGGTGGTCTGTGTGAGACACTATGATATGGGAAATATCTGTGCAGGGCGCGGTCGGAGATACAAGGCTAAAGCAGAGCGATGGCAAATGACTATTCTTAATTTGGCCAAATAAGACCTTCCCTTTATATATATGCAACTTTGTCCTTCCTAAAAATAATTTAAAATGTACAATTAATGTGGCGTGGCATGTGAAATTCTCTTGGAGTACTTTTTAAAAGAAAAAAAAAGAGAAGAAATTCTCTTGGAGCTTTCTACAATCTTTTTAACCTTTTTAGAACTATTTATAATATACTTTAGGATATTCTATACAAGTTATAGGATTATGTACAATATTCTTGTATTCTCTCAAATTTTTTGAGAGGATTTGGAATCTTCCATTATCCTCTAATGTTCCAACCCTCTTCTAGTGAAGATTTTGTGTAGGCAGTGATGAGTCAAAAAATTTCTTCAGTGGTGTTATTTAATCAGTTATCAGTGATGTCATTACATCCTATTTTAATTCTAGAACGCTCATAAAAATAAATTTTCACGTATTTCTTATAAATATACTGAAATATCATGTATAATAATATTATAAAGTAATTTAAACTAGTCAAATTATACAAAAATACTTAGGTACATTAATATACATTTTTTAAAATAAAATTAAGGACAACGAGATTGCGATTTTCAATCAATCAAATAGAGAGAAGAGATAAATGATTGTTCTTGAGAAAAAAAAGAAAAAAGAAAAAGGTCTTTGTAAGCAATTAAGAATTTTGGTGCTTTAAAAGAGTTTGTTTCTCATTTTAACTCTCTGTGGTTTAGTCTAATTGCATTTTACCTCCCTCTTTTTTGAAAATAGCGATATAACCCTCATGTGATTTTGAATTAAATTGCAACACTAACTCTGTTAAATTTAGTAATAAAAAGATGATTATACCCTTTCTATTTTTCCTCTACATCTCATCATGTTTGTAAAAAAAATCAAGCTAAAAAAATCTAAATTAAATACTTTCAGTTAACAAACTTTAATTTTTTCCCTTAATTTTTAAC
This sequence comes from Camellia granthamiana, assembly GCA_036172215.1. Taxonomy (NCBI): domain Eukaryota; kingdom Viridiplantae; phylum Streptophyta; class Magnoliopsida; order Ericales; family Theaceae; genus Camellia; species Camellia granthamiana. Next base: position 19,889,417 of record CM069914.1, read on the forward strand.
TTAACTTTTTAAAATTTTAACCTACTTACTAATGTAATCACATATTAATAATAAATTATTCACATACCTAGACATACACATTATATCTATATATTTGAACAAGATAGCAGATATATATAAATATAAATATATTTAGGGGTTGTTTGGGACGTCCTAAATAAGTGTACCTTTTGAATTTTTAGACTAAAAAGTTGAGGAAAAAAGATGGTTGTTTGGGATAATTTTTTGACTTTTTACGAAAAAATGTGTATTAAAAAATTGTATAAATTAGTGTATAGGAGAAGATTGGGATAAAATAGGTTGTACGGTGGGATGAATTACGGGACAGCGTGTGTAGAGTATAGGCTAAGAGATGGTTCTTTCCTTTTCGGGCATTGAATTGGACGGTGCTGTTCGGCTCGTGGGGGCCACCACGAGTCCCGTTTTGCTAATCGGAACCGTTCAATGTGTAGACCTCATTGAGTACTATATGCTTATAAAAAATCACGTTGATCGGATATTGCTAAATATATGATTAAATTAGTTTTGTATAAAAAATAGATGGTGTTATCAAAAAAGTCAGCTGTGTCTGTGAGGACGTCAGAGTTGTTTGTAATAATTTTATGTAAAATTATTTTTTTTATATTTTTTTGGTGAATAATGATAACTTTTTAAAATTTTTGGTAACTTTTTAGCTTTTTGATTTTTTTTTGGGTATCCCAAACCAAGCCTAAGAATGAATGGTCGATATTAATTATTGTTTGTAATTTATATTCTTTTAATTTAATTACATTTTAAATCAATTCTTAATTATTGTTTATTTTATTTATAAATTTAATTCTTAATTATATTTTATTTGTTAAATATTTTATATTATTTTGTTTAACATCTTAACAATTTTCATTATGTAGGGTCATTTATGTCTTTTTACATTGTTTTGGAGAGAAACATAATTTTCTCACCACCTTAGAATCTGTCAAATCAAACGGAATAAGTAATAGTAGTAGTTTAGTCTCAAACCACAAGAGAGGTAAGTGAGTATTTCCAAATGATATAAACTAAAGTACAACTAGCATAAATCACAAGGAGGTAAAAATGATTTTGTCCATTATTTTAAAGCTGTGAAATTTTTTATTTTTATTTTTATTTTTATACCATTATTCAAAAAAAAAAAAAAATCATGATATTTAGGAGATGTTTGGCATCGCCTACAAAAGTTAAAAAGTCGAAAGTTATTAAAAAAGTAAAAAAGTTCATACTATTCACCTTATTTTGGAGGGAAATTTGTCGGATAAAAAAAAAAAGAAAAAAAAAAAGAACAAAACAGTTCACAATTTTATGTAGTGTGCATTGAAGTACCAAATTTTCTTTGTAATCTTATTTATTGGTGCACATCTAAACAGAATGTATTATTATGTAGTTGTTTTACCATTCTATTGATGTTTAAGTGAAAGTATACTTTTGTTTAACAATTCGTCTTACCATTCTATTGATATTAAGTGAAAATATACTTTTGTTTAACAATTCGTCTTACCATTCTATTGATGTTAAGTGAAAGTATACTTTTGTTTAACCATTCACTAGCATTTCATGTTAAGCAAACTTCACTTTACCTATTGTTTAGTTTGCATCCATGCCAGAGTAATTACATCTGTATTTTGCTGATATAACCAAAAAGTTGACTGAATACAAAATTTGACAAATTGACATCATTGAAAATGGAAAGTAAGGGATAAATACACACTAATATTATGTGTATCTTGTAAAAATATGTAAGAATATTCATTCTATATAACATAACCGTTGGATAAAAGGTATTCCAAATTATTCTCCCTTTCCCTTTCTCTTTATCTGTGATTTCTCTATCCGTTCTCTTGCTCTTTATTATCTCTCACTCTCGTCTCTTGCTTTCGAAGGCTTCTTGAAGATTTCTGTCTTTTCCAGTAGCTTATTCGTTCGAAAGAGTTCTAATTGAAGAGGTATGGCTTGAAATCCCTAAAACCCTATCCACTCTTTTGTACTTCATTTTGTTTTCTCTTAATTAGTCATTTCTTTCATATATTTTGCCCTGTGTATTGGGTTCCTTTTGGTAAATTTGAATGTAATATTTGATTTTTATTAGTATGAATTTCTGATTTTGGAGACCATTATATAAATTTCCTCTGAGTTGTTGTTTATGTGGTCTTCTCTTTTTAGTATTTTCTATGCACATACCTGCAAGCATTTTTATTTATTTATTTTGCTGTGAAAAGATTGCAAAATTCATCTGGGTCAAACTTTTTCACGTTAAAAAAAGGGTCAAACAAATGACTTTTAATGTTCTTGATTTCAAATAGGGTTTGGGATTTGAATTTTTCTTGATTTCAAATGAGTTTTATTATAAATTAATGTTGCTCTTTGAGTTGCAATAACAGATGAGTGGTGTTAGATATGTTAGAAATAGTAGTATAGAAGTTCTTCAATTAATCAATACAAATGAATATATAGTACACGTTGTTGGGTCAGCAAGTCTAGATCTACAACGTCGGGACATCAACAATCTTCTGCCTGGATGGTGATTTCTCTCTCTCTCTCTCTCTCTCTATATATATATATAACATATGTATATACATATTTGTATGCACAATTGCATATACACTTGCATATTAATTCTCTGTTTTTTCATAATTAGAATTGAATTTGGATGTAGTATAATAGCATGCAGATTACTTGGTTGAGATTGATTGAGTGGTTGTTATTGATTTAAATTATGTTAATAAGGTAGACAAGAATGGTAAAGTCATATAGGTTATTGATTGTGAATAGAAAGAATAGGATGATCTGCTGTTTTTTCTTTCCTAAGATTTAGGAGAAAGAAAAAGAAATTCTGGAAGTTTAGTGGGGAAAAAGAAATGTTGTTACCTAATGACGTAGGTAGGCCCATAAAGGCCATAACCCACTATGAACAACCCAAGCCTACCACTTAGGGCCCAATACATAACCCAACTGATAAGGCCTAGCACCATCTGGAAATCAACATGGCATGAAGGACCAATGATATTCAGACACGTGGCAGGTAAAGGGCAAGCCACATCAGCAGACAAAGATCTGCAAAGTTATTGCCACTGCACATCGCCATTAATGCAGCCCCTCATTGCATTTATTACGACAACACCTCTCCGTCAGGACAGCACGCCCTCACCCTGAACAAGGTAAGCTACAGCATAGACTTTTTGCCAAGGTGATAGGTCGGAAGGGACAACGAAATGATTACCAAATGATATAAGCAAACGTTGAAGACAAGAAGAAGGTTAAGCTTTCTATCTCTAATTCATCTCTACACTTTACTTTTCTCTCTAATTTGCTCGTCGGAGGGTTCGCTAGGGGACTCCCCGTTCCCGTTGAACTCGTGTGCAGGTTCACTAGGAGCTTAACGATTCAGATACCTGTTGGAGAAGCGTGGACCAGTCCGATCCATCCCACCTGGAACCCGTTATATCATAACTATATCATCAGTTGGCGCCGTCTATGGGAACGCTGTGCTCCGCGCGTCAGTTGTGCTCATTGTCGCCGGAGACCCTGTTCCAATAATCCTTTCCTCCTACCCATCAAAGTGTATGGTCACGACTAGATTCATGGCTTCTCACCAAAATGCTGCCGACCATCAAGCCGACCCCCCCAATCCAAACAACTCACCACAGTATTTCATCGAGCTTACCAACAGCATTAACCGTATGGCCGAGCAAAACCAAGCCCTGATAAATGCCCTGCTCCAAAGGAACCTTCCTATACCCCCTCCCCCACCTCCCGATATTCCGCCCAACCAAGAACGAGCCCCGAGCCATACTATCCCGCAACCCTATCCACCCAACTTGAAAGGCTTGCAACCTCCTCCTCCTAATATGAATCCACCACCCCGGCCCCCGCATCCATCGCTCCTGGCACCAGCCCCTGAAGAGGAAACCAGTAGCGTCTAACCCCCGCTGCCTTCCAGAGGTGATAACATCCCCCTCTGGGATGCCGAACTCCAAGCCATGAAGCTCCAACTCCAAGGGGTTATGCAGAACATCCAGTATAAACCCTCTACCACAGCGAATTCACCATTTGTTGCCTCCATCCGGGATAAACCACTACCCCCCAAGTTCAAAATGCCCACCATCGGCTCTTTTGACGGAACGACAGACCCAGTCGACCATCTCGAGACTTATAGAACCCTCATGATCCTCCATGCATTCCCTGACGAGATCATGTGTCGAGCTTTCCCCGTGACACTGAAGGGGTCAGCTCGGCTGTGGTTCAGCCAGTTACCAGTAGACTCCGTCTTCACTTTCCAGCATCTCAGTGACTCTTTCCTCAGTCATTTTATTGGAGCCTAGCGCCAACGCCGTCTGGCAACCCAACTCCTCAACATCCGCCAGACCAAGGGGGAGTCTCTGCGCAATTTCGTTACCCGCTTCAACACCGAAGCCTTGCAGGTGGCGGAAAACGACGATAAGGTCATCCTTATAGCTTTCATGGCTGGACTACGGTCGTCTGACTTCCTCTTCTCCCTCTCTAAAAACCCCCCCACCTCTATGGCAGCCCTACTCTCCAAAGCTCAAAAATACATGAACGCAGAAGATTCCCTAGCCGCTTGCCAAGACCCTACAGCAAAAAACCTGACCCCCCGAGAAAAGTGAAAAGACTCAGAAACCAAAAACACCCAATACAATAACCCAACAACCCACTATACTGACCGACCCCTTAGAGCTGACCGGACGGCACCAGCTCGATCGCCCAGTCGGTTCGAACGATACACACCGCTCAATTCCCCCGTGGAACAAGTCCTCAATAAGATCCAGCGGGACTACCCCCTCAAATGGCCCCAACCATCACGAACCCCTTCCAATCGGAAAGACCAGTCCAAATATTGCAGCTTCCACCAGGACCACGACCATAATACCGATGACTGCGTCAACCTCAAAGATTAGATCGAGACCTTAATACGTCAGGGACGTCTTAGCCAGTTCACGGACACCCGCCCTCAGCAGAGGCAAATGACTAAGCCCCTAAAAAACAACCGCCGGCGTACCCCTCCCCGGCAGCCCGCCCAACCCAACCACGGCCATGATCGCCCTCCACAGCAACCTCGGCCGCAAGGTAATCCCCCCCCATCTGTTGGAGAAATCAGAGTTATTTCGGGCGGCCTTGCTTGTGGGGGACGATCCCGCTCGGCTCAGAAAGCAGAACTCAAAAAGATCAAGCAGGGCTCAGACAAAGCAATTGCCACGGTGGACTGACCCTCCAAGCAGCCCAAGTAGTGGACCGAGCCTATCACTTTCACGGACGCCGACTGCACAGGCATCCGTTACCCCCATGATGACCCTCTCGTCATTTCTGCCCTCCTCTCCAACTACAAGGTCAGACGAGTTCTCATCGACAACGGCAGTTCTTCAGACATCATCTTCCTCAACTGTTTTCGCCAGTTCAAGATTGGGGAGGAAAGTCTGTCTCCTCTCCAAACCCCTTTGGTCGGTTTCACTGGTGATCGGGTGACCTCCATCGGCTCCATTGATCTTCCTATCACAATCGGCGAGTACCCGCGACAGACCACAAAGTTGCTCACCTTCCTTGCTGTCGACTGTCCCTCCGCCTACAACCTCATCCTCGGCCGCACCGCCCTAAATGCTTTTCAAGCTATCACATCAACTTACCACCTTGCCATTAAGTTCCTCACCGATTTGGGGGTCGGGACAGTGAGGGGAGAGCAGACAATTGCCAGGGAGTGTTATGTCGCCTCACTCAAAGAAGTCAAGCTGAATGAGGCAATGATCATTGAAGGGCTTGACGTCCGAGATGAGGACGAGCTGGTTAGAGGGAAGCCTGTGGAGGAGCTCGTTGAGGTTCCTATCGACCCTGCCAACTCGATAAAAATCGCCAAAATCGGGAGCCAACTATCCCTCCAAGCTAAGGCCGACCTTACTGCCCTCTTGATCGAGCACAACGATGTATTCGCCTGGACCCACTCAGACATGCCGGGTATTGACCCCTCATTCATAACCTATCGCTTCAGCATTGAACCCTATTTCCGACCTTACCGCCAGAAGCAACGTATTTTTCATCCGGAGCGTAACACTCTCATTGCCGCAGAGGTCGACAAGCTCCTTGAGGCACAATTCATCAAAAACATGGACTACCCTAGATGGTTGTCAAACGTCGTCCTGGTCTGTAAGAACAATGGTAAATGGCGACTCTGTGTCGACTACTCCGACCTCAACTGAGCTTGCCCCAAAGACAGCTATCCTCTCCCCCGCATAGATCTGCTGGTTGACGCTATGGCCGGTCATCAAATGCTCAGCTTCATGGATGCCTTCTTTGGGTACAACCAAATTCTGATGCACCCATCTGATCGTGAACACACCTCCTTCATTACCAACCAAGGTACCTACCATTACCGTGTGATGCCATTTGGACTGAAAAATGCTGGGGCCACCTACCAACGGTTGGTCAATGCTGTTTTCCATCATCAAATAGGTCGGAATATGGAAGTATATGTTGACGACATGCTAGTCAAGAGCAAACTCTCCGCTGATCACCTGACCGACCTATGAGAGACCTTCGCCACCTTACGAAAGTACCAAATGAAGCTCAACCCGGAGAAGTGCGCCTTCGGCGTAGGATCTGGGAAGTTTTTGGGTTTCATGGTCAGTCAGCGGGGTATTGAAGCCAATCCTGAAAAGATCAAGGCCTTGATTGAAATGCAGTCACCCAGAACGGTTAAGGAGGTTCAAAGACTCACTGGCCGCGTCGCCGCCCTCAACTGCTTCATTACGGATAAGTGTCTCCCCTTCTTCAAAGTTCTTCGGCAAACTTTTGAATGGACGACCGAATCCGAAGAGGCTTTTCAGTGGTTGAAGCAGTGTATGGCCAATTCCCCCCTCCTTTCACAGGCACTCACGGGCGAACCCCTTTTCCTCTATTTAGCCGTGTCAAGCATCGCAGTCAGTGCCGCTTTTATCAGGGAAGACGGCTCTGTCCAACGGCCGGTCTACTACATCAGCCGGGCTCTCAGGGGAGCGGAGCAGAATTACCCACTGTTAGAAAAATTGTCCTTGGCCTTGGTCACCGCCTCCAGACGACTCTGTCCTTACTTTCAAGCCTATTCTATAGTGGTCCTCACTGACCAACCTTTGAAGAAGGTAATGCAACAACCAGAACTCTCCAGCAGACTCATGCACTGGTCAGTTGAACTTAGCTAGTTTGACATCTCCTACCGGCCTCGAACAACGATTAAGGGGCAGGCTGTCGCCGATTTCATCCTGGAATTCACTAATCCTACCCCAGCCACGGCCCCTCCACCCCCATTAACCCCTACCGACCTAAAAGACCCTCACTCTTGGACTCTCAACGTCGACGGATCATTCCGCAGGGAAGGCAGTGGGGCTGGCCTCATCCTCACCGCCCCTGAGGGTGGTTATTTCAAATGTGCTTTTCGTTTCTTGTTCGAGGCCAGTAACAATGAGGCCGAATACGAGGCATTGATAGCAGGTCTCCGCCTAGCTAGGGATATTGGTGTCAGCCACATCCGGGTGTTCAGCGACTCCCAGCTCATTGTCGGACAAATTACGGGAGAATTCGATGCCAAGGAGGACACAATGCGGGCTTACAGGGATATAGCACTCCCCCTTGTCTGCCTCTTCAATACCTTCCACATCAAACACATCCCTCGAGCGAAAAACTCTAAGGCGGATGAGATGGCTCAGTTGGCTTCTGCAGACCAGTCCGACCTCAGCCATGGTGTCCGCCTCGACTACCTAGCCTACCCTGCCATTACCCCCGACCAGCAAGAAGTCCACTTCCTCCAAAATGAACCTATCCCCTGGGCATCCGACATCTTTCTATTTTTGACAACGGGAGAGCTACCAGAGGACAAACAGCAGGCCGCCAAAGTCAGGGCCCGGTCGTCCAATTACATTTTTGTCGATGGTCTTTTGTACAAGAGGGGCTTTTCACGCCCATACCTCAGATGCCTCAATCCTGCTCAGGCGACTTACATAATGAGAGAAATCCATGAAGGCGTATGTGGCAATCATTCCGGTGGCAGGTCCCTAGCCCATAAAATACTTCGCACTGGTTATTTCTGGCCTACTCTCAATCAAGATGCGATAGATTTTGTGCTCAAATGTGACAAGTGCCAACATTTTGCCAACATCCCCCACGTCCCTCCTACAGAATTGATCACACTTTGCAGTCCCTACCCCTTTGCCAAATGGGGGATCGACCTGGTTGGCCCACTGCCCACTGGACGAGGCCAAACCAAATTTTCCATTGTCGCCATCGATTACTTCACCAAATGGGTCGAAGCAAAACCCCTTGCCACCATTACCGAGCGAAATACAACCAGATTCATCTGGCAGTCGATCGTCTGCCGATTTGGCATCCCTCAAGCCATCGTCTCCGACAACGGCAAATAATTTGACAATGCCAAATTCAGGAAATTCTGTGCAGAGCTCCAAATCCAGCCATGTTTCTCCTCCCCAGGCCATCCCCAAGCCAATGGCCAAGTTGAGGTCACCAACCGTTCTCTTCTCAAGATTATTAAAACAAAGCTGGAAGCTGCTAAGGGACTCTGGGTTGAGGAGTTGCCGAATGTACTCTAGGCTTACCGCACTACCGCTCGAACTCCCACTGGGGAGACCCCTTTTCGCTGAACATACAGCACAGAGGTGGTCATCCCAGTATAGATCGGTCTTCCTACCCCAAGGGTTCTACATCCGAATCCAGAACTAACTGAAGAGCTGCGTTGGGCAGACCTAAACCTGATTGAAAAGCTCCGAGAAACAACTGCAGTCAGACGGGCGTCATACCAACAGAAAATGAGAACACATTACAACCGCAGAGTCCGACCAAGGGAGTTCGCTGTGGGGGACCTTGTTTTGCGAGAAGTAACTCTTGCCACCAAAAATCCGACTGAGGGCAAACTGACAGCCAAATGGGAGGGACCTTACGTTGTGAAAGCCAGACCACGTCCGAGCACTTACCAACTTCAGGACATGGAAGGTCGAGACCTCCCCCATCCTTGGAACGCTGAACATTTGAAGCGCTATTTTCAATAAAAGTTGTATTTTTATATCGTCCAAATTGTTGTATGTTCTTTTTGACTATCTATGTTCTCATTTTCTCCTCATATAGTGTAAATTTATGACCCCATGGGCCACACTTTGTATGACAACAAGCTCATATCTCAGTTATCTGTGGTATTCCAATAACGCTTTGATTGCAGCCTCGGTCAGACCGAATCGCAAAAAGCCTCAGCCAGACTGAGCATAAAAAGCCTCAGCCAGACTGAACTTGAAGAGCTCGGCTAGACTGAGTCACTCAAAGCCTCAGCCAGACTGAGCATAAAAAGCCTCAGCCAGACTAAACATGAAGAGCTCGGCCAGACCGAGTCACTCAAAGCCTCAGCCAGACTGAGCATAAAAAGCTTCAGCCAGACTGAACATGAAGAGCTCGGCCAGACCGAGTCACTCAAAGCCTCAGCCAGACTGAGCATAAAAAGCTTCAGCTAGACTGAGCATGAAGAGCTCGGCTAGACCAAGTCGCAAAAAGCCTCAGCCAGACTGAGCGTAAAAAGCCTCAGCCAGACTGAGCATGAAGAGCTCGGCCAGACCGAGTCGCAAAAAGCCTCAGCCAGATTGAGCATAAAAAGCCTCAACCAGACTGAGCATGAAGAGCTCGGCCAGACCGAGTCGCAAAAGGCCTCAGCCAGACTAAGCATGAAGAGCTCGGCCAGACCGAGTCACTCAAAGCCTCAGTCAGACTGAGCATAAAAAGCCTCAGCCCGACTAAGCATAAAGAGCTTGGCCAGACGGAGTCACTCAAAGCCTCTGCCAGACTGAGCATACAAAGCCTCAGCCAGACTGAGCATGCAGAACCTCGCTAGACTGAGTTACTTCAAGCCCCAGTCACTCGGCATTGAATTTTCACAAGTTTAAATTCACTCTGCATTGAGTTTTTCCTACATTCACTCTGCATTGAATTGTTACAAGTTCAAATTCACTCTGCATTGAGTTTTTCCTACACTCACTTTGCATTGAATTGTTACAAGTTCAAATTCACTCTGTATTGAGTTTTTCTCACATTCACTCTACATTGAATTTTTCTTACAAGTTAGACTTCACTTTAGATTGAGTTTTCCTTACATTTTACACTTCACACTGCTTTATACATAAGCCTTATACAAGTTGCCATTCTCATTCATTTCAGATGTGCAAACAAAAGCAGTAGCATGAAAACAAGACTCAAAATTTTATTTATTCACAAACTTATACATAAGTTTCTTACAATTATTCAAAAGCAGAAGTCAAAATTCAAAAATCAAAAAAAAAAAAAAACCTAAGTACAGGTTTTATTCACACCAGTCACTCCTCCTTACTTGACACAAGGTCTTCTTCTTCAATGCCCTCATCTAGGAGGGTCTGGGCCACGTCGTCTTCATCAATCCTTACACCACTAAGGTCCAAGTTTGGGAATAGTTCTTCTACTTTCGCTTAAACATCTTCCAGCCACTGTCCCAGAACTCAGCCATTTCGTGTTTGTAGAAGTCCGACTGCTGGAAGCTCTCAATAACCTCTGTTTCAGTCCTGCCTCCAGCAGTCGTTCCTGACGGGCCCGCCCCCCCAGACACCTCCCTTGCCAAGTTGCTGGCGACCGCGGCATCGACTGCCATCTGAAATTCAGCAGACCCCTTGAATTGCTCTACTGCTGCAACGCACAGATCGGGGTATGCTGCCCTTTCAGAGGCTGCCTTGGTTCTTTTTTCCTCCAACTCCTTCTGTAATCTTGCCTTCTCCTCCATTGCCTTAGCGCGCTCATCCTCCAGCTCCTTCTGCAGCCCAACGATCTTCACGTCTGCTTCATCCTTCTTTTTGATCTGCTGGGTATGCAGCTCTTCATTGTTCGCCATGGCCTCTTCAAAACGATCATTGGTGACCGTGCAGGCATTTTTAGCCTCTTCCAACTTCTTCTGCTCACCAACCAGTTGGAATTCGAGCGACACTACCTTGCGGCGTTCGTCCTCTACCTCCAACTTGGTTGCGAACAGCTCAGCATGGACTCGCGCGGCCACATTGCGCTGCACGATCGCCAGTACCTCCATCTTCTTGGCCTTTTCAGCCTCTTCCAACCCCCTTGCACAAATGCTCCGTGCGGTCTTCCTCCACCCTGCAGTTTCACTCCTCAAACTTGCAAGTTGGGCCTTCGCTTCCTCCAGCCGTCGCCTTTCTTAGCAGAGCACCTGCTAAGGTGGTCACCTCCATTTGGGCGGAGCACAACCCCCTCAGCAGCTCAGCCTTATTGAGCCTGGTCACCGAACGCACCGCCGCGTCGTCCACAATCCCCACAAGGCGATCTGCAGCCGCCCTGGCTGGGCCTTCTTCTCCCTCCAGCCGCCCAACTACTGCACGCGCGTGGTAGATGGCAGTCGTCAGCCTGGCCCCTTCTCCTTGGGGCGTAGGGCCTATCTTTGGCTGATGCTCCATCACTTCCTTAGGACCGGCTGACCCACTTTCCACTGGCACTTTAGGCATGGTAATCAGGTGCTCTTCTTCCTCCTGGCCTCCTTGGCCTTTGTCCCCTTCCATGTCTGGGGCCACCACACTTTCTGGGGTCGCCTTCACTCTCTTCTCCCTTGTTGCGGTCGACTCCTCCACCATGGGGGTAACCTCCTCCCCAACCCTCACCCTCTTCAACCCAGGCTCACCTGAGACCCCCTCAGGGCGAACTCTCATTTTCTTCTTCTTCTTCAAAGCCTCCGCCTCCATGTTTGCCCTTTCCTTCACCAGATCCACGGGGGGCGGTCATGGCTTAAAACTGCCTAAGTTTTTTTCCCCCAGTGGCTTGGGGCGCGGTCGGATTCTCTCCCTCGCGATCGGTTTTGGTGGCGGGCCTAACTCCACCTTCTTGAATTTTTGGGCTCTGGCAAAAATGGTCTGATCTTCCGCCTCCTGCACTTTTCTTCTTGCCTCTAGTTCTTCCGATGCCAGATCTCCACAGGTTGGCTGAGGGCCCAATCCTGCGGCAAACAAGGCGGACAGCTGGATGAGCTCGTCCCACTTGACGCCCTCCTTCTCCCTCCAGGCCTTCACCTTTTTCACTCTCTCCTCCGCTGCGGCCCCCAGCTTTGGCTCCACAGACTTGGTAGGCACTTTCCACACCGTGCGCAACCCCACTCCCCCGTTCGCAGACACGTAGAACCACCGCGATCTCCATCTCTTAATTGATGATGGCAACCCCGCCACCAGACCCCTCCCTGCCGCCGCCTGCAAAGTGACCCAAGTTTCTTGCTGGCCTGAGGCCTTGTAGCATGCCAAAAACTCATCTACCGTCATAGCCGCCCCCTCGTTCACTTTCGGCCACACACTTGCACAGGCTAGTACAATCTTCTACGCATTGGGCATTAGTTGACCTGGCGCCACTTCCAGTCTGTTTAAGACATCCACTACTACCTGCGGAAGTGGCAACCTCAACCTACCCTTCAACGCCTCCTTATAGAGAGCAAACTTCCCCGGCCGGCCGTCGGACGGCCTCTCCGTTGGTGTTGGTAGCATCAATTCTATTTCTGCGGGAACCTGGTATTTTTTGCGCATACCCTCCAACTCCCCCGCAGTAACAGTCGACCTGTCGGCCTTCGTATGCCAGTGATCTGGCTCAGCCTGGTTGATTGGCTTCGGAGCCGCTATTAATGTCAACGAACGCGGTGGTCCTGCCGGCCCCCCTACTCTCTCCACTTGCCTCTCCGTCCTGTACGGTTCTGCCAACTCCACCGCATTGTCGTCCCCTAGTGGATCAACCTTGGCAGCTCTAGCTTCTTCCTGGGCCATTTTTGTCGTGTGTCTGCGAATGGCTTCGGATGCGGGCGCAAGAAAGTTCAAAAAATGTCACAAGGGTGTATCACTTGCAACGAAGGAGTCTACACTTCGAATGTTTTGATTTTTCGAAAAAAGGTAGGTAAAACGTATAATCCCAAAAGCCCAAGGCTTGCCTGTATTCCAGGGGTCCCAATTAATTGCCGCCAGTATGAAAAATTTTCAACCATCCGCCAAAACTGTCTTTTCAACACCCATTATGACCTATCATTTCACATCTGGCCCAACGCCTAACCTCCCCCACCATGAGATACTGCCACGTGTACGACCACGATCCACTGCCCTCTTCCCCTACCCTGTCTTTTCCACTTCAAGTCATCACGTGACGCGCCGCCTCTCGAGCCTCGCACCCCGCCACCTCACCGTTCGCGGTCGGCCCTCCTCATGGTCGGTCCCTCCACTCAGCTACCCTCCGCAGTCGGCCCTCCTCATGGTCGATCCCTCCACTCGGCTACCCTTTGCGGTCAGCCCTCCTCATGGTCAGTCCCTCCACTCGGTTACCCTCCGCAGTCGGCCCTCCTCACGGTCGGTCCCTCCACTCGGCCACTTCTGGTTAGTCGTTCCTTTTCCTCGACCTTCCACCTCCATCTTTCGCATTATTTCCTTCGTTGGACTAAAGCTGCACTTGGGAATGGGGGACTACTGATGTGGGTAGGCCCATAAAGGCCATAACCCACTATGAACAACCCAAGCCTACCACTTAGGGCCCAATACATAACCCAACTAATAAGGCCCAGCACCATCTGGAAATCAACATGGCATGAAGGACCAATGATATTCAGACACGTGGCAGGTAAAGGGCAAGCCACATCAGCAGACAAAGATCTGAAAAGTTATTGCCACTGCATATCGCCATTAATGCAGCGCCTCACTGCATTTATTACGACAACACCTCTCCGTCGGGACAGCACGCCCTCACCCTGAACAAGGTAAGCTACAGCATAGATTTTTTGCCAAGGTGACAGGTCGGAAGGGAGAACGAAATGATTACCAAAGGATATAAGCAAACGTTGAAGACAAGAAGAAGGTTAAGCTTTCTATTTCTAATTCATCTCTACACTCTACTTTTCTCTCTAACTTGCTCGTCGGAAGGTTCGCTGGGGGACTCCCCGTTTCTCGTTGAACTAGTGTGCAGGTTCACCAGGAGCTTGATGATTTAGATACCGGTTGGAGAAGCGTGGACCAGTTCGATCCATCCCACCTGGAATCCGTTATATCATAACTATATCATCACCTAAAGAGGAGAGTTTGGAAGTGGTTAACAATCACATGTTGGTGATAATATCCATATAAGTCTCATGCATATTCATATTCAACTATTAATAATTATGCGTGCTAAACAAAAAATAGTATAAAAATATGATAAGTATAGAATTAATTATTTTATTAAACAAATTTATTTTTTTTGTTGTTGATAAATTTATTTTTTTTGAACAATTTTATATAATACTACATAATTAATAAGAAAAAAAATTCAAAGTTCAGTGGTTCAATTGAACCCACTAATACAAAATCGTATCTTCCACTGTGAATGGCATTTTGGCTAAAGCGACTCTTCTTCTTCTCTCACACACACACACACACACACACTACTGAAAAAGGTCCGTTCAAGGTACAGATTAGTATAATCTTTTGACTCCAATATTTTATTGAGTTTATTAAATGAAATGGAATAATATGACATTTTTTATTGAAAATATTTATTTTATATTTGATTCATTCAAAAAAATAAAAAAAAATGGATTGTAAAAAAAATAATTTCATTCTATTGCACCTCATTCCATTCCACTACCTGAACTTTTTCTCTAAAAATAAGATTGGTTTCTTACAAAATTGAATAGAATCAATGATTAAATATATGATAGAAATTTTAATTTCTATTATAAGTACAATTATGGAATAAATAGATGAAATAAAATTTTAGTTATCGTCAACTTTGCCTCCTGCGCATGAATACCCTGCTTTCCTAGCTGTCTGGGCAAAAAGCGTATCAGCGTACTTGTCAAACGAGTTGTATGGTGCAAGATTGGCCAGCAAGCAAGCCAATTGCCGTGAACCTTTTTGGACACCATGGTTTATGATCTCTTCAATCTCACTTTCATGTAAGTTGTCAAGCAAGCCATTTGTTCCAGCTACCACAATGTCGTCTTCTTCAACTTCCACTTCCAACTCTTGTTTAAAGTGCAAATTTATGAAATTTGGCATAATAGGAGATGATAAAAGAGATGGGAAAAAAAACTAATTTAAGATTTATTAATTCACAAACAAGCTTGGAATTCAATTAAGATATATATATATAGAACATAGATCAATAACCATTGCTAAACTTGGATGGTCCTTGGTATTTCCCAATTATGGATAGTTGAAACTCCATTGTTGAACTGGTGAATGATATTTGATTTTGCCATGTCAGATGAGCATAA
The DNA here is from genome assembly GCA_036172215.1 of Camellia granthamiana. NCBI lineage: Eukaryota > Viridiplantae > Streptophyta > Magnoliopsida > Ericales > Theaceae > Camellia > Camellia granthamiana. The sequence goes on from CM069914.1 coordinate 19,904,703, forward strand.
ATCCACAATATTAATTGCACGAAGGATCTGCACAAACAAACAATATAATAAATTTTATATATACTAGAAAGCTATGCACAAACGCAATGCATGTATAAAAATGAAAGCAATAGTGGTAGTGTCCTTAAAAAATGACACTTCAAGTTCTAGTACAGATGACAATGGAAAGTGAAGGAATTCAAAAACAAAATAAAAGTAAAATTAATAAAAGTGCAAATTTTAGCTACCGATTACAATTAAGCCAAAGCAAAAGTAAAAGATGAGTTGCGTACATGTCCATTGAGAGTAGTAATGCAAGCTGTGTATGATTGTTGAGCCTTGGTGTTTGAATAAGCTTCAAACAAAACCATTTTGGGGTTCACAACAAACTGTTATGTTTGTTTGGACGGATTGAATTAGGTTGAATTAACATTTCCATAATTAATAGTCCTAGGACTATAAATCCTTTAGATTGTGTGTCTTATCCTATGTTTGGAATGAGTTAGGATTATAAGGAGGGATTAACAAGATATTATCCAATCCGATGTTTGTTTAAGGGGATTGGAATGGATAGAACATGGGACGTCTATATATTGACAATAATACTTTTATTATGGTCATTTGATAAGTTAGTCTAGACTTTAACTTTAGTCTACTAATTTATATCCCACCCCCCATGTAGAATTGAATAGTCCATAATCTGTGAGATACTATATCCGGATGAATTGTTAGTCCGTATTTCAATTTTTTAACCAAACATCGGATTAATAATTTTATTAAACTGTTAATTTAATCCCAAACACATATCCATCCAAACAAACATGACCTTAAGTTGGTTGTGAAGTGCAATAAGAGAGTTAGGCCAAGTTTGACATACTTTAAATAATCCATCTTTTTATCTTTTTTCTATCACATCACCTCTCTACTTTTTTACACATCTTTTTATAAAAAGACAAAAACTACACTTATTTAAGTCATTCTAAATAACCCCTTAGTCACAAGCTACGGAGCATATTCGCTTGTGTCCACACCCTTTCTAGTCCAACCACCGACACCATCTGCCAAGCCAACTGTTTGCTTCTCCGCATAGATGAAGTGAGCATCATCCCCGCGTGGCTTCAACTCGTCATCCTTGGGCAAGTACAGTGATCCTGTTGCAATTTTTGAATTGGGATCCTTCCCTTGCACTCCCTTCTTGGAGGGCCTTCGGGCCCACTTTTAGGTCCAATTTTGATAATTCGAATCGTTCATATTTTAAGATTTATTCACTATATCATACCTGTATAAAATCAAGTTGATCGGATATCAGAAGCATGTGTTCGGAAAACTTTTTATTAAATTCTTTAAAAAAATAGTTTTTAGTTCAATTTTTTCGAACATATACTTTCTGATATCCGGTCAACTTGATTTTTTACAGGTATGATATACTGAATAAATCTTAAAATATGAACGGTTCAGATTATTAAAATTAGGCCTAAAACTAGACCCGAAAGCCCTGCAAGGAAGGAGTGCAAGAGGAGGATATGTGCTCGCAATTTTTAGCCTTCTTTCACTACAGAAAACACTGCCGAATAACAATGAAATAAAATAGAATTGTCAGTTAAATTTGAGGCTTCAAAAATTAATGCATACAACAAATCTTTAATTTAAATTCCAGAATGGTTCAAGAAAGTTTTTAGACTTGTCAACTTTTTATCTATATATATGTTTTTTGATCAGCAAAGAAAGAAATTTCATTGAGGCAAAAAGAGATACAAAGAATACAAAAGAACTTTGGAAGACCTGCATCATTGCCAAAGCTATGCATCCCAACTAGGTTGGCTAATCATGTGCACCCTAAAGCAGAAAAACAGAGGACCAGAAAACATGGAAAACAGAGACTGCATCAGACTCAAGCCACTAGTCCAATTCACCTTCCTGGACCAAGACATTTTCTTGTCTGTTGAAGATTTGTGACAAACTTATTGAATTTTAGCTTGTTATCTATATATATATTTCGTTGATTTTTATTTTTTATAATGTTTTTACAATCTTATAAAATGAAATCAAGAATGTAAAGCGTCAAAATCCGAATAAAATAGTGAAACCAAAATTTTCTATATAAATTGAACATACAAAATAAATAATGAATGATTTTCAAATATAATAAATGAAAGATATTCATCAACCCCTTAAAAATGGTTTTTTCTTAAGACAACATAACACTACCGCAAATAAAAGTTTTAAGGAACAAAGTTTTTTGTCTCTAAAAATGAAAATTTTGTCTCAAAAAACATGTGAGAACCAATTTTTATCGTCACTAAAAGTTCAGCCCAAAAAGTTAAAAAAGAACTTTTAGCGACAATTTTAAAAATGTTACTAATAAATGCAGGGTCAAAATAATTTGGTAAAAAAAAGTTTATTTTTTGAGACAAAATTTAAATTCCAAAAGGATTGTAATATCACCAAATATCCAATTTGGTTGATAAAAATATAAAATGACATTTTTGGCAAAAAAATATATTTTATACCTAAATAGTGATTTTGTCTCTCAAATCTTAATTTGTTGCAGTGATATCTACGTAAACACCCACGGAAAACAAAATTGGAGACAATAAGAGAACATATATACCTAAGGACTTGACTTCTTCCCAATCTAATTATGAACTGGTGAATGCTATTCAGGCCCGTGGGAGTCACCATGGTCCTATTTTAATAATCCGAATTATTTATTGTATCTGGCCCTTCATGTATATCCTTTAAAAAAAAAAAGTTGATTTAATAATTGTAATTTATTCAATTTATCATACTTATCTCCAAAAAAATTGATGACAAGTGTGTTTTTAAAATAAGTCCATCCATTTTGTTTCAGTAACAGATGCGATAAATCAAATAAGTTAAGGATATCAAATCGACCTAATTTTTGTGTGTGAATAATATACATAAAAAATTCGACAAAATGAACAATTTAAATTATTAAAATGGGATCCATAAACAACGCCCTCCATTCCAAATCATGGATTGAAGCGGATCCCGGTCCTATATGTGAACACCGAAAAAAAATGAATAGTAACACAAAATGAAACACGAGAATCAAGAATTTATGACACAGAAATATTAGAAACCCTAAACTAAACAATTTTTTTTAAATTTTTTTTGTGGCATTGTTGTATCTATTGTGTCGGTATATGCTGTATCTATCTCTATATGCTTCAAAGATGAACATCCATTCATGTGATTTGAATATATATATATAATATTTAATCATATTTCTTGAAATTTTTCCATTCCAGAATAGATTATCATACCCCACCGGATACACCAATTCTTTCGGTAATGAAGAAGAAAACAAAAAAAGTAAACGAAAGATACACTACAAGAATTAACACTTTTGGCAACAAAAAAATTGGTCGCTAAAAGTCTATTTTTGGTCGACAAAAGTTATCCGCGACCAATTTTTTTGGTCGCTACTTTGGTCGCCAATTGAGGGTCGATCGGCAAAAGTAATTCGCGACCAAAATTTTGGTTGGTCGGCAAAAGTTGGATTTGCCGACTAAATTTTTGGTCGCTAATTATTTAATTACCGCAACTAATTTATTTTGTTGCTAAAAAACTTTGGTCGCGAAAAGTCGCCATTTGCCGACCAAATTTCTTAGTCGCCAATTGACACATTTCGCGACCAAAAAGTTTGGTCGCCAATCGTGACATTCTGAGACCAAAAATTTTGGTCGCCAATCGTGACATTCCGCGACCAAAAAATTTTAGTCGGCAATCGTGACATTCCGTGACCAAAAAGTTTGGTCGCCAATTGTGACATTCCACGACCAAAAAAGGTTTTGGTCGCCACTTGTTACTTTTCACGACCAAAACTTTTGGTCGGCAAAAGTGAGTTTCCACGACCAAGAGCTGTTTTGGTCGGCAATAGATGTATTTTTTGCGACCAAAACTCTTGGTCGGCAATTGTCATTTTTTGCAAAAAAAAATTATTTATTTGTCGCGACTAATAAATTGGTCGCCAAAGCAGGAAAACAATACACCTGTAATTCCTAATAATTCATTCAATCCATAATAAACCTATAATTTTAAAGCATCATTCAAATTAACTGAATCATTTACATTCAATCACAATACATAATTCATTAACATTCGACACAATACAACTATTCTAAGTTTTCATTCACAAGTCACATCCATCTAGCATAACAATTTGAAACATAACTATTTGTTATCCATGCGCAGCTATCAACAAATAAAACTACTAATATTTGCTATCAACAATTAAGGTGCTTAGCAGCTGCTTTAGCATCCTTTATGTTCCTAATGCACTCCACTGCCTCCTGATTTGTCATTACCTAATACCAAAAGTCCAGTCTGTTCAGAGCATACATTACAGGGAAAAAGAGAAATATACACAAAAAAAAAAAAAACAGGTGCCAATAGAAACCAAACACGGAATGGGACACAAACTCTATGTTCCTAGCATGACTGATATGATACAGATCAATTATAGCACCAAATTTCACAAGCAGCAATAGCTAGAAAATGTTTAATATCAGTTGAATCAGCACAGACAGTGAACTGATATGTACCAATGATAACAAATGATTTAGTAAGAGAATTTTAAAATTTGTAGACAAAGTAGAAATGTATATATATACACTACAACAAATATCACTTTTGGCTACCAAACTATTGGTCGCCAAAAGTCCTATTTTTGGTCGCTGAAAGGATTTAGCGACTAACATATTTTGTCGCCAAACTCGTCGCCTATACTCTGTCGGTGGTAGTATTGGCGACTAAAATTTTCTTGGTCGCCGAAAGTGACTACATTTAGCTACTAAAATTTGTTTAGTCGGCAAATGTTATGTTTCTGCCACTAAAAACTTTAGTCGCCGAATGAGGCTTTTGGCTACTAAGTTGGTTTGGTCGGGGAAGGTGTCACCTTTAGCTACTAAACATTTGGTCGCCGAAAGTATACATTTGGCTACGAAACATTATTTAGTCGGCAAAAGGTGATTTCGGCCACTACAGTTTTAGTCACTAAAAGTGCTACCATAAAATGAGAATGACTATTATAGACCAAAAATTTTGGTCACCAATAGAATACATATTTTTAGGGACTAATTAATTTTAGTCGTTGTTACTTTTTCCAACTAAAAGTTTCGTAGCCAAAAGCCTCTTAACATTCACTTCTTCACTTTTTGCCACCAAATGTTTTAGTCGCCAAATGATACCATTTTTTCCGTGACTAAAAAATTTAGTGGCCAATAGTTTCTTTCTGTCATTCTCAATTGTTTTAGCTACTAATTATTTGGTCACAAAAAATTAGTGGGTTATGTTTTTGCTACTAAATTATTAGTCACCAAAACATTTCAGCGACGCATTTGGACCACTAGATAGCATAACTAGTAGAGCACTAGGACTATTGAAAGCATATGGTCAATAATAGAATGATATATCAAAAGAATCAAAACCATTTTCATGCTCTCAACAGTGTGTGTGCACGACATGAGAAGCATTTTATGGTCACTGAATTGCATTAATAAATTGCATTAATAATGCACTCACACAGACAAAAAAATTACAGTAGAACAGACAAAAAAAAAATTACAGAAACAAAAATTACACTCACACAACACTAAATTGCATTAATAATATTGCTTTTGGGATGAAATGCACATTTTCATGTAAACAGTCAATGTGATCTCTTAATTTCCACAATTCAGTCAATGCAAATTGAAAAGCAAAAGTAAGCCAATGAAATTCAGACGCCAGATCCTAAACATTTTGCAAATAGGAGTTCCTACTGTGTCCAACAAAGCAATCCAATCATATGCTAGCCCTTACAACTTCACTATCAATGAGCAGGGAATTAAATAGCAATGCAGAATGCTGTGGCAGCAAAGAAGATAGCAAGTCACTCTAAGGCTTGGGCTGTGATGTGAAACTCACTACAAAGAGGGAGGCAAAGGCTAGTGAGATTGCCAAAAAAAAAAAGAAAAAAAAGGAAATTAGACTTAAGAGTCAGGTTCGAATAAATTGGATGACTATTTTGACAGATGAGGTTAAGCAAAATGTGATTATTAGCTTAGGCCAATCGAGATGATGTTGAGCAACAACACCAGAAATTGGTTGGCACTGCGTTTTCCATCACTGCAGTCTTAGGGTTTACGTGGCAGAAGGTGTGGTGGGAAAGCTACAGAAGAATATTTGAGACAGAGCAACCAAAGAAAAAAACAAAGAGAGTAGAAAAATTACCTGGTGCTTCCGGGACTCGTAGATAGTGTTGTGGATCTGGAGTTGCTTATGGATAGTTCACAAGTATGTAGAGGTCACTTGTGCTACTGGGGAGTGCTCCACATTATTCTTGAGTGACTAGGTCAGACAAACTTCAACGTCTGTCACGTTATAGACAAAACAAAATGTAACGAAACAGGACAGCTAATTAGCATAAAGTAAGCAGGAAAAGAATTGAGCAAAATAAAGAAGCAAGAACAAATGAAATCGTAGAAAACAATAAATCATGCAGTTGCAGACCAACAACGAAAAGAACAAGAAACATAAGCTATTTGTTTAGGTCCTTAAACCATTTTGAGTGAACTTATTCTTATTTGGCTAGTAAGTAAAGAAACCTGGAGTAAATTGTGTATGGTTAATCCCTAAAATCGTATTTTTGCAAATCCCATTCAGAAGGCAGTGCATGACCTATGACAATTTTTTTTTTGGGAATTAAACATTCACACACAACTCTCCAAAAATGAAATTACAAAGTTATTCTTTAAATGAAAGTTATTTTTTAATCTAAATTTGGAAATTTCTAAAAATATTAAAATTTGCACATGAAACACTTGCATTTGTTCTCCTTTTGGCTAAATAATTATATTACTCAAATCACAAGTATCATTTACCTTTTTTAACAGTTTTGCAGGACACAATGACAGTTTCAGCTTAGTGGTGATCCGTAGTTTTGCTTTTGGGGATAACAATGAGCTTTGTTTACAGAGATACTAACTAGAGACATTTTTATCAATGATGTCCTAAAGATGCTTTCATTCAAGTTAAATTTACAGAGACACTGACCCAAGTCACTCTACCAGTGACCATTTAATTTTTCACTCATCTCTTAGGACCAAAAATATTGGGTGATTAGTGGGGACGAACAATGTCATGAACACCCAAAAGAAAAAAAAAACAAAAGAGAAGGGGTTTTAAGCACTTATCTACACATTTACAGCTCATGAGAAAAAAATTATAGGATGGTAAAAAAGAATAGGCTGATCATAAAAGGCCTAAGAAAACCAAAAAGAAGTCCCTCTAATTAGATTGGTATACATAGATTGGACCAAATTGCTTGATTCATAGATTGGTATACATACTAGTACTACAAGACATTGCCCTAGTATTTGTAGCAAATTGCTTGATTCATCCCAAGCATGTCTAAACATAAATAATTTCAATCACATTTCAATAACAATGCCCATAATTTCAATTCAATCAATCACATGCCCTAAGTTTTCAATTCAATCAATCACATGCCCTAAGTTTTCAATTCAATCACATTTCAATAACAATGCCTAAACCATTTCAATTCAATCACATGCCCTAAGTTTTCAATTCAATCACATGCCCTAAGTTTTCAATTCAATCACATTTCAATATCAATAACTATATTTTCAGCATTTCCCTTAAAATAATTTATGTGTGTTTTCACATATATATATAACTATATATATATATGTATGTATGTGTGTGTGTGTGTGTGTGTGTGTGTTTAAACAGAGACAGAGGCAAAGAGAGTGAAATCGAGAGGGAGATACAGAGAGAGGGAGAGAAAGATGCGAAATGGAGGACATACCTGGAAGGGAGTTTGGGGGATGATCCAGCAAGCCTTGCGATGGAGAAATAGCTGTGGAGAAGAGGGCGGAGGCATGAGTGAGATAGAGAGAGAGCGAGAGAAAGAGGGAAACCAAGAGGCCTCTATGAGAAGGAGACTAACGATCGAGAGGGAGATACAGAGAGATAGAGAGAGGGAGCGAGAGAGAGAGAGAGAGAGAGAGAGAGAGAGAGAGAGAGAGAGAGGACATACCTGGGAGGGAGTTCGGGGGATGAACCAGATATTTGTAGTGAGACAGAGCAGAATGAGACGCGGGAGTGCGAGAGGGAGGGAAATGGCTGCTTTGGCAATAAAAATAAAACAAACAAATAATTATTGCCGACCAAATAAAGCTTCGTCGCTAATAAATTTAAGAAAAATATTCCCTCCAAATATTTTGTGGCACGTTTGGCGACCGAATTATAGTCGGCATATAATTATTCATTAGCGACCAACATTATCATAGTCGCCGAAACCTTTATCTTTCCATGACCATTGTACAATTAGTAGCCAAAAATTAAATAAATACGAAATAAACAAATTATATAGTATTTTTCGCGACGAACATCATATTTAGTCGCTGAAAAATATATTTTTCACGACTAAACCGTAGTTAGTCGCCAAAAGCTAAGACAATGGCGACTGCACATTATTTTGGTAGCAAAATAGTGGACATTTACCGACCAAAAAAATTTAGTAGCTAATAAGTCAACATTTGGCGACCAAATATTGTTTCGTAGCTAATGTATAAACCATTGGCAACCAACTTATTTTTAGTAGCTAATACGTAACCCTTTGGCGACTAAATTTGGTTTAGTCGGGAAAACTAGTCACCGAATCTGTTTTTTGTTGTAGTGATATAATCACAATCTACAATATAAACAGAGTAATTAACACCAAATGACCCATAATACAGTGATGACGATAGTTTTTACCTTATCCGCTAGTTGAAAGCTCATGATTGCATGATATGAACTCATCAACTTAAAAAGGGCAGCTAGTGTTGTCAATAAACATTGCCTAAACCTGGATTCAGGTATTTGATGGCATAGATCACTGTAGGTAAGTCTGGAACTGGAAGATATTTAAAAACTAAATCAGAACCAGCATGGTTTATGCTAAAACCAAACAATGTATGCAGAGACATAAAAGTAATACCTACTACTTTGCATATTGGAAGGTTCCAGGTCCTGCCAAATTTAAATAGTATCTCAATGAGAATGTCGTTCAATGAAAAAGTGTCTGCATGTGTGTGTGTGTGTGTCATTCAACCATTATTTAATTATCCACTCAATCAAGGGCTATATGCTCACATAATTAAATAATTCATATATTCCGCTTCTACCATTTCCATTTACGGTGATCATCACTTGTAGATGACTCAAGGTTATAATTTTGCATGTAATATAGTGGCATCAAAATGATAAACATAATGATATACTTTATAGCGATCCTGGTATTCCCTTTACTGTTCAGTTGTATTCCGGGCCTTGGTTCCGTGGAATTGGTAGTTGTATTTATCTTATCGTCGTCCTTTAATTCCATTTCTTTGAGTTTTAGGATGTGTTGGGCATGTTTCGAGCAAGTGGGTTGAGCCTTGGTCAAATTTCTTGTTGCCAGGTTTTTGGTCATTCCGCTCGAGCGGGTCTTGGAGCGCTCGAGCGGAGATTACACACTCCCAGTATTTTGGTGCTCTGCAAAACTTCTGCAGGTTGGTTTTCTACGCTCGAGCGGGTTTCTTGCGCTCGAGCGGGTCGCGCTCGAGCGGGCTTGTTGAAGCTTGAGCAGCTAGTACTTTTTGATAAAAGTTCTGGGAAGGGGGAAATTATGCTCGAGCGGTCTGGTTTTTCACACTCGAGCAGGTGTGCTTTATTCCTATGTCTTGGCGCTCGAGCGGACCTTATTGCGCTCGAGCGGACCATGGTTTTTGTTCTTGATGCTCGAGCGTTGTGTTTTCCGCTCGAGCTGGAATGTCGTATAACAGAGGGTAGCTGGGCACTTTTGAATCATTTTTCTACACTTCCTCTCTCTCTCCTACTTCCAAAAAGATATTTTGAGAGCTTCTCTCTCTAGAAACTCCCTTTTCTCTAGGGTTTGATATAGTTAGAGTGCTTTCCTTTCCTTCGGCCTTTGTAAAAGTTGTGTTGATCGTCAAGGGCGTCGTTTTGATCCGAAAAGTTCGGAGTTTGGAGCACTTTGATTTTGGTCTCTTCTCCATTCGAGCTCTAACTTCGAGGTAGGGATATCCTACTCCTCTTTATGAGCTTTGTCTTTGAATTTTAGCATTTTGATATGTTGGAGGTTGTTGGGTAATTTTGAGAAAGTTTGGGGTTCTTTATGTAATTTTTCATAAAAGGGGGTTTTTAACTAAATTGAAACGTTGTATATTAGTAGCATTGAAAATGGTAATTTCGTTATGAAATTGGTGGGAATGGGACCTTAGGGTCGGTGTTGAGGATTATGGGAATTTGCCCTAATTGGTTTAATTAATTAATTTGTATAATTAATTTGGGAAATGAGGAATTGGATTGGAAATGTTGGAATCGGGAATGTATCGGATTAAATGGTGTAGTTGGATCATTTATCGCTCACCTAGTTGAAATGTTGATTTATATATCCATTTGTGCATTTATTTTCTGTTTAGAAATAACTGCTTTGGGCTATCGGTGGAGGATAGTCTTGATTGTTGTAGACAATGCATGATGATTAGGTAAACGAAAACTAATCAATGGAATGTGTCATTGAGTATGACGGTTGAAAGAATACATTAACTTTATGTATTGATTGATGATGTGTATAATAACTGTTTATATGCATTGTGTTGTGTTGGAGGAGATAGGGGATGTACTCCACGGTTTAGGGAAAGATAGGGGATGGACCTCTAAACCGGATGTTGTGTGGGAGGAGATAGGGGATGGACTCCATAGATATAGCTCATATGCTTGTCTATTGATGTGTTGATACAACTCTTATGCTTATCTTTAGAAGTGTGATATAGCTCTTATGCTTATCTGTGGAAATGTTGATAAAGCTAATAGGCTTATCTGTTGATGTGTTGATATAGCTAATATGCTTGTCTATTGTAAAATAGGAAAATGTTTAATATGAGTTACTGTCTCATCTACGTTGTTTGGCCAGGTTCTGAGCCATGGTTATGAATTGAGGACTGAATAGATGTGGAAAATGAAATGTAATATGGACTTGTAAGTTATGAAATTGTAATGTGATATAAGTGGGAAGTATCAGTGTTGACCATCTATCAACTGCCAATCTTTTAGTCATTGTTCATAGTTGGTTTAGTGTATCTCTACTGGGCTGTGGCTCACCCTATATGGGAACATTATTTTCAAGTACAAGTAGCATGCCACCTCCAAGGACCTAGCTTGGATGATGATGAGAGTTGAAGACTCCTTTTGTTTATTTTGTTTGTATTACATGTATATCAAGCCAATGGTTTATTTTGTATAGAGTTAGTACTCTTCTTTTGTGTAACCAAGTGTTGACTTGGAAAGCTGTAAGCCCATAGGGCATGTGCTTTTGTTGTTAACATGTAATACCGTTGTAAGAATTACTCTGATGAATAGAAATGGTTAGTTTCTTTTATATCAATGCATGTCTAAAAGTGATGGGTTTTATGTATTATTTTGAGGGCGTTACAACTTGGTTCTATTGATCTTAAGGAAATGTAACACACAAACCACGCCTAGGCCAAAGAAGTCCAAACCCACAAACTATCTCCAAAAGGGCCTGACTCACGAAAGAGTGATGGAGACTTATTGGCTCACTAGGGTGGGACAACTACTGGATGTGGGCCGAATACACTTTTCTGTCCTTTGATCTTAAAGAAGTATAAAAGAAATAGAGAGAAACCATATCGGAACAAAAATAAGTCCAAACTCATGCACTAACTCCAGAAGGGCATAACACTAAGATGACTGGAGAGTTATAAGACCCACTAAAGTGAGACAACTATGCGATGATGGACGTGATACACTTTTCTTTCTTTTGTTCTTAAGGAAATCTATAGACTGACAAACTACACCTGGCCCAAAGAAGTCCAAACTAACACACAAACACAATGATATGCAAGTATCTTGTTTCTTTTCACTTTGTTTATCTCTAGCTGCTTCAGTAATGAATTCAATTGATAATAGAATGCAGCAGCATACCTCCTGCAAAATATTTTTCAAGACAGAATGGGTTACTGAGAGAACCTCTTGCATAAAGAAGCTTTGTATCTTTTCAGCAAGACCAGAAACATCCCCAATCAACGCATAAGCATCAACCACCTATAAAGCATTGAAACACTCGTATCAAGAAAAAAATGAAAACAACAAGAATGCTGAACAACAATTGTTACTTTCTTTTTTCTTTTTACCATTGTATTGGTTAAGTTACTTGTACTGTGTTTCGTGTGTGTGTGTGTAAGCAATGGACATGTGTGTCCCCCATGCATCAGAAGTGTGTCTTGGTCTAAAACTAATAAAAAATAATAATATAACACATTTGACTATATGCCCAACACATATCAGGAAGTGTCCGATGAGCATTGGTTTGGACATGGACATGCGCCTTGGAAGTGTCCATGCTGGTAACAAGTCCATTGAAAAAACCAACCACGTAATGAATGCATAAAAAGATGTCAGAGAGAGCAGAACACATCAAACATTGCAACAATGATTAATCCCCAATCAATAATTACTATAAGAAAAGAATTGTAACAATTATTTAATAATATCCAGTTTTCTCTATTGACTAATGATATCTAGTACTGAATATTGATATGAACAATAAAATATTCCAAAAAAAAGTAAAACCAAAAGAATTTTAACCTAGAATGATTGAAGCAGAAATTGCATTCCTGATGCAAAATCCAAAAAATCAAAAATAAAAAGACCAACATGTGGGAAACAGAGTATAAAAGCAAAGAAAGAATTGAGAATTGTAACCAATTTCCCCAAGAAATAAAATTGACAAGACCAACCATCTTCTGGTTGATATAAAGTATACGGATCATTACACAGGCCGACAAGTTGAACATCTCAATAACAATACCAGATGATGCAGTTAAATCACCATATATGTTCCAAAGTACATTTCCTTATATTACAAAGAAAACCAGGTATCAATTTATAAAAAAATAATAATTATTGACCTAATTAAGTCAACAATTGATTCAAACCTAGAGCTCGCTTGAGCGCTGATCGAGCAAGGCAATTTGGAGCTTTTTGGAAAATAAAAACATGCTCAAGCTCGAGCTGGAATCAAGCCCACTTCATGTGGGACCTTCTGGAGTTGAAACTCCAAGAATCCACCTAACCAACTCACTTGGGTTGTTATACATGCCAATACAAAAGTTGTACATAGTTTCTAAAAATCCCATACTTCTTTTAAGAACTAGAAGATCCACAACGTCCATATTTAAATTGCAAATGAAAATCTCATTCCACAAGTAATTTAGTTTAATCTTTCTACACCTATATCAATCTTTAAAATGGAGAGTAAATTAAAAATTTGGAAAAAAAAATGCAAAGAGTTGTAGAATTCTAAAGAAACAATGTAAAATTTTAGGTGAAAGAAGACGGCATGACAATTCGATGACTATAATGATGGATTTTGTTCTAGCAAACGTGGGTGTTTTGCAATGTTTAAGGTGGTATGGATTGAAGCAAATAAGATCGTTAGCTATAAGACACCATTTTGGTTTCCTAAAATAAATTATTGGCGAAGTTCAAGGATGTAGTGAGTGGTGATGTGTGGTGCATGGTGGTAGAAGACAACAATGGTAATTGTTGTGGTGATGGTTATAGTGTGATCACTTGCTAAAGATGGTTTTGTTGTTTGGTTGTTTTTGTTTCGGCCATGTGGCATGGGTGTCATATTGGATGGTTGGGTTTGATGAAGAATGGAAAAAAGAGAGAGAGAGAGAGAGTTGAAAGATTGGGCGACAATGGTCTTGTGAGGCTATGGTCGTGAAGTGTAGGTGGCAGTGTTTCGCACTTATCATCATTCATGGGGATGATAATGGTGCGTTTGGGTAAAGGGAGATGACATCATGGAATCACCGAGTTTACTCAAGAAGTGAATCAGTAATTTAGGAATTTATTATGCGAAAAAGTCATTTTAGATAGAAAGGATAATATAATAAATTCATTACTTTTGTTAGAGTTGTTTTTGATAGGGTGGATCAATGTAATTTTGTCAAAACATAGGGGTGTGACATAATCATATTAAACATCAAGAAAGGTTCGTGTAATTCACCCTTTATTTTATCAGTCATAGTCTTGGTTCCTTAAAGATGAAATTTTAATATTCAAAGGTCATGTTTTCTAAGTTGTCCTCAATACCTATTCAAGACAATCAAAATATTTTTAATTTTGAAACCAGACCCTTTTCATCCCCTCTTCCAACCACACGACCAAATAAAATAAAACTTGTAATCCAGCCTCCAAGTAATGTGATGTAATAAGATTTAGTTGTCTATTAGAATGGCCAGCTGTGCATGAGCTAACCATAAGTGCTTAGTTGGGTCTTTAGTCTACAAGTAGGTGGTTTAGGCTCATTATAATTAGTTTGTGACATTTTGAGATTGTATCTATTGAGCTAAGTGCTCTTTATCCCTAATTTCAGCATTTTCTCTCTTATGGAATCCAATTCCTAAATTGGATTCATCATTATGTCTCTACCTATAAGGGGTCTGTTTAGTATAGCTTCTCGTAAGTTGAAAGCTAATCATCATAACGAAGAAACTAAAAGCATCCTTCTCTCAACTTTTCCAGCTTATTTAATGTATTTTTGCCTTATAAAATTTGTGTAGCTAAACCGAATACGTTGGCACAAATTCTCATAATAAATAAAAATTATAAGTAGCCCCAATAAATGGCCTCAACTTTATATCCGTTCTTATAAAAAAAATAAAAAAGCCATTTATATTCTTTTCATCACATTACACCTCATTTCATTTACATCTGTTTCGCTTTTCTAATAGCTGCTCCCTCAAGTCTACATGTTCAAAGAAGTTACATGCAACTATGTGCTGATTGAGAAAATTAATTGTGGTAATTTTTTTTGAAATACCTCAAGACACAGTGATGCAGGTAATACTAACACACGAGTTGCCACACATATTTTTACTAAGCACACCACTCTTATCATAACTGAAACAAAAGTGTACCCAAACGACCTAATCTGCTGATGAATTTCGAGGAGTAGGTAAAGAAACCCAATTTCCAATCCAACCAATAAAATTCAGTCAAACCCCAAATCAACACTAGTCAAGGTAAAAAATAAAACAATAAATAAAAAGATAATTTTAATTAGATGCATAATTCCCTCTAAGTTCACCAGCTCAATTTAGTCTATTAATCGATATGCAAAATAGAAACCCAAGTCAACACTGATGATGTTGATCAAAATTCAACACTAGCTGTGAGTTCATTAACTCAATTTGGGTACCTAAAAAACTACATTACTGAAGAAACCCCTGTAGCAAAATACAAACCCACATAAATATGTATGTAAAATAAGCATAATGAGGGATTAATTACCTCGGGACGATCGGAAGTGGAAGGAAGGAGGCCGAGAGATTGGGCAGAGCGAACTGAGCTGAGAAGCTTCTCTCCGACCTTGGAGAAATCCATGCCGCCCCCTTGGAAGAAGAGCAACGAAGCGAAGAACAAAACCCTAGTTCCCTCGAAACCCCCATCGCTCAAAGCGAAGAACCTCCTTTGCTAATAGATTTTAGATGTGGCCTTGGTGGCAAATGAGGTAGTATATATATAGAGAGAGGGAGATGGGAGAAACAGGGGTAAAAGGGAAAAGAGGGCTGATGGTGGTTGTTCACGGTGGAGAAGGAATATACTCACGAAATGACTTCTGAGGAGTCCATTAGCAAAGGAGGTGAGAACAATAATTAATTCCATTAGAAAAGGAGGTTAGAATTGAAAACAAGATTGAAAGAAATCTAAATCGAAATCTAAATCTAATTCGAAATTAGCTACACATATTTGTATGTATAGAGATATAGAGATATAGAGAGAGAGAGAGAGAGGTTACCATTGTTGCACTTTGATTTGTAATGATGCGCGACAATGGAAGATCGAGGGTGAACGACGGTGGAAGACCGACGGTGACTGTGAACGGCGAATCAACGATGGTGAGTCTGAGAGAGAGAGAGAGAGAGAGACAGAGAGAGCAAGAGACTGAACTTGTTTGGGTCTATGTACATATTGATAGAAAATAAATTGGGCGGTAATGTAAGAGTGTATTCCCACCAAAAAATGAATCTGTGTTTTTGAAATTGTTTAACTTTATTGCCGACAAAATGTTTTTTGGTCACTAAAAATAAGTATTTTGCCGACCACATTTTTGGTCGGCAAAGATCAAAAGTAAAAAAATTTCATTAATATTTGGCGACGAAAATATTAGTCGAAGAAAAGGTATCTTCGACGACAAATCTTTTTAGTCGCCAAATCTCAATCAATGGCGACTAAAATATTAGTCGCTAAATGTATTAATTTGGCAACTGATTTTTTGGTTGCTGAAAATAAGTTTTTGGCGACCAAATTTTTGGTTGCTAAAGAAAAAAATAATTTTTGGTGACCAAAAGACCATATTAGTCGCAAAAAAAGTACCTTCGCCGACAAATATTTTTAGTCGCCAAATCTCAATCAACAGCGACTAAAATATTAGTCGCTAAAAGTACTAATTTGGCGACTAATTTTTTTTTGTTGCTGAAAATAAGTTTTTGGCGACCAAATTTTTGGTCGCCAAAAAAAATGTGACCTTCCGCGACCAAATTTGTAGTTGGTCGGCAAAAGCATACCACTTTCTGTGACCAACTCATTTTTTGGTCGTCAAAATATAACCTTCTGCGACCAATAATATTTGGTCGCCAAAAATAAAGATCAATCGCGACTAATTAATATTTGGTCGCCAAATTTCATTTTTTTGCGAACAAAATTTTTTTGGTCTGCAAAAGTGGTTGCAAAATGTGTAAATTCTTATAGTGATATAATGATCAACCCATTAAAATTGGATCCAATTCACAAAAATAGTTCTACTTTAAGTTGTATACCACATATATGCACCTAAACTCCAGTCCATCATTGAATTGGATCGTCCAGTCCGGTCCATTTTGCTCATTTTGAGTCTCGTTTCGATAATCCTAACTATCACATTTTAAGGTTTGTCGAGTACATCATTCCTATCGGATAACGGAATCCACGTGTTTGGATCAATTTTGTATTCTCACCGTCCATTTTTTTTTATACAAACTTAATCCGAACATGTGATTTTGTTAAGTGATTGACTTGATTTTTTACAAAAATGATACACTCAAGATTCTTGAATGATAGAGCCAATGATGTGGCTCAGAAAGCTTCAAATTTCAAGAGAAGGGATAATGCCCAAAGGGATATAAGCCAAACAACATACCAGAAATTAATACAACCTTTGAATAAAAGGAATGTGGTCTTGGAAGCCAATCATAATAACTTACAAGAACAGGATTGGAGGCACCTAATAATGCAGTACTTGGCTGGTCCATCTTCGAAGGCTAGTAGAAAGGTTAAATTGCAGTCTATGCAATACATGATATATGGTAATGCTCTCTACAAAAGGGGGGGGGGGGGAGATGGCTTATTGCTAGAATGTTTAGGCCCAAAAGAAGCATTAATAGCTATGGCTGAGGTTCATGAAGGCATCTGTGGTGCTCATCAACCTGGGGTAAAGATGAGGTGGTTGCTTCGAAGGCATTCCTATTATTGGCCAACCATCCTTAAAGACTGCATAGAATATGCAAAGGGTTGCCAGGCATGTCAAAAGCATGGCACGATAAGGCATGTGCCCATAACTGACCTACATGCAGTAGTGAAGCCTTGGCCATTCAGAGGGTGGACTATGGATATGATGGGAAAAATACACCCACCTTCTTCGAAGCATCATTGTTTCATTCTGGTGGCCACTGATTACTTCACTAAATGGGTTGAAGCTAAGCCATACAAGGCTGTAGACCAAACAGAGGTTATTGGTTTCATTAAAGATTTGATCCATAGATTTGGCATCCCACAAACCATAACAGTTGATAATGGAACTGTGTTTGATGGGAAAATGGTGAAGTCTTTTGCGGCAGAGTTTGGAATTAACCTTGTTAATTCCACACCCTATTATGCACAAGCTAATGGTCAAGCTGAATCATCCAATAAATCCTTGAAAAAAGGGATTCAAAAGGTTGTGGATGATAATCCCAGAGATTGGCATAACTTATTGTTGGATGTTTTGTGGGCATATAGAACCTCACCAAGGTCAAGCACAGGAGTCACTCCTTATACCTTAGTACATGGGCATGATGCAGTGTTACCTGTGGAGATTAATGTTAAATCTTTGAGGGTAAAATGCCAAGACCAATTAGATCCTGAACAATACCGTCAAAGTATGTGCTTGGAATTAGAAGGCATAGATGAAGCCCGAATTTTGGCATTAAATAGCATTCTTTTCCAAAAGAAAAGAGCAGCCAAGAATTATAATAAGAAAGTCAAACACATCGGCTTTGATGAAGGTGATTTGGTATGGAAAACAATACTCCCAGTAGGAATTAAAAGCCATAAGTTTGGCAAATGGTCACCTAACTGGGAAGGACCATATCAAGTTCATAGGGTTCTGCCTTTTGGAGCATACCATTTAAGAAATTTGAATGGGTATGTACATCCCAAAAAGATTAACGGCAGATATTTAAAATCTTATTTTCCAACCATTTGGGAAACACAAAGATAAAGTAAACACTATATACAAGAACACAAGACTGCTCAAATGATATATAAA
Source organism: Camellia granthamiana (assembly GCA_036172215.1). Taxonomy (NCBI): domain Eukaryota; kingdom Viridiplantae; phylum Streptophyta; class Magnoliopsida; order Ericales; family Theaceae; genus Camellia; species Camellia granthamiana. The sequence continues at coordinate 19,923,355 of CM069914.1, forward strand.
ATTTGTGCTTTCATAAAGAATCAAGTATATTTTGCCATAAATTGGCCCAAAAATCATTACAATGTCTTAATTGTTTTTGTACAATAGATTTCCTATTGCTAAGTGAGGGAGCCAATTGAATAGCTGCAGCCATCTCTTTCTTTAGATCAGCTAGTCCTTGGTTGGTGAGTTGCAATTTTGTATCAGCTCGGACTAAAGCTCGGTTTACTGCAACTAGCTCCTCTTCAAGCTGAGCTTTCCTCTCCAGCAGCTGGACTCGAAAGTGAGAGGCAGAGGAATGTTGTTCCTTAAGCTGTGACACTTCATTATGCACATGGGAAACAAAGCTGTGATCACCAACCAATTTCTCATCCTCAGCCTTGGCAGTTCGGCAAATACTGATGTAGAAATCAACAGTAGCTGCTGCCTGAGATAGATGACTGGAAACATCCATGCCTGATTGCTCAGCAAGTTTGCAGCACTGGAGGAACCCATTTCTGATTATAGACCTCTGTAGAGCCTCGAAGGCAATCCTCGAAAAGGAAGTCAGCAATTCCAGGCATGTGTCCAGGTTTATTGAAAATACGGAAGGCTTGCTGCTGGAAGAAGAGCCCTCAAGGATTTCTAGCAAAGAGTCAGCCAAAATTAGTGGCTCAGCTTCAATATTGGAAATTGGAGAGGTAGAGGGTATATCGAAGAGACTAGCTAGTCTTCCTTCGAAGATGTCTACCTCATCCTTAGACATGAAGGGCATAGAGAGTGTTGTGGTGGAAGGCACAAAGGATTGCATGGGGACAGGAGAAATGAGTGGAACATTTCTGGCAGTCTCTATAGTCCTAGCCACCAATGAGTCAAGTGAAGAGGGGCTGGAAGGAGACAAAGGTGATGAACCATGAGTTGGGGAACAACCAGCACCCTCTACAGGAGAATTAATTGCCATTATAGATGAAGTAGCAGTTGAAATCTCTGTGGGAGAAGGAGAAGCAAGGCTCGAAGGGGATTTGGATTGAAGTAGGTCGAAGGTCAAAAAAGGGAGGTATGGTTCTAAGCCAAGAAAGAGAGATGCAGGAATGCTGGGGCTCAGAGAGGGTACATCAAATGTTGACCTTGGGAGTGGGAGTACAATTTGAACAACCCTGACATTATGCATTTGATCAACCTCAACTGAAACTGAAGGAGGCCCCATAGGAAAGATAAATGTAGTAGTTGTCGCTGCAAGAGGAAGAGATACAAAGCAATGTTAAAACTTCAAAACTACAAGCTAACAAGAGAAAAATAGCAGAAGTATGAAAGAAGTTACCTGTTTCAGAAGTGGTGGCGGTAATAGGGGAGCTGCGAAGGGAGCCATGTTCGGCAGTCTGTTGTCTTATGGCCATTTCTCTTTGTGGTGCATCAGGAACAGCAGCTTCATATCTCAGAAACTGTTGCTGCGGTCTTTTCTCAGCCCTCTCGAAGACAACGATTGCCTTGGAATGTTCCTGCTCTACTGCCTTGGTGGTTGCTTCATCAGTGGAATTTTCAACCACGTTAATAGTTGAAGCAGTCACTTTCCTTCTCTTTGCTATTGCTTGGGCAATTGTTTCAGAATCAGAATCTTCAGCGAAATCAGAGGGAGAGACAGTGATTTTTCTTCTCTTTTTTCTTTGAATTGGTGTTGTCTGCTCCTCAGTTTTCTTCTCAGTCTCTTTAGTCTGAGTTCCGGATTCCTTAGAGATGAATTCCTCTTCCACCTCCCTAGCAGTTGTTTCCTCTGAAATCAAGTCAATCACTCTCTTCCTTCGTACCAAGGGTGACTCATGCTCTTGATCTGCCTCTCTTTCTTCTTCTTGTACCTCAGTTGTTCCTTTTTCAGGCTCAAACAGTCTCCTCTTTTTTTGTTGTGGGCCACCTGTGCAGAAGAAGAATTAAGATAACAAGCATTAAAGAGAAAGTCAAAAGGAAAGAAACAAAGGTATACCTTTCTTTGAAGTAGCCCGAGTTACTCTAAGAGGAGTTGAAGCAGCAAGAATGGACTGAGTTGTAGCAGGCACTGCAGCCGGAACAGGGGAAGAGATGACAGTGGCAGCTTCCTTGGGCCTGGGCACATCTAACACCTCTAGTAGGTCTTGAGGTGAAATGGCCAGATATACCTCCATATTAGCCACCCACCAGTTCTGATATCTCTTCAAAAAGGTACCTTGGGGGATGAAAGGGATGTACTCAAAAGTGGCTAAATCATCCATAAACTTGAAGGTTGCCTCTTCTAGCCTTGACTTTCGAACCTTCAAATCCCTCTTGGTAAGGCTCAGATTGGTGTTACTGCAAAGAGGTATTGGGACTCCTTGTGTGAAGCCAAATTGTCTAGCAAATTGAGCAGGACAATAAGGCTCAGCTATGCATTTGTAAGCCCTGGGGTTCGTGGTCCCAATAAATAGCTCCCTAGGAATCAGAAGGGAAGCCCATATATCCTTGTGAGCAGGTAAGGTGCAGAGCCTGTCACTTAGGAAATGAATCAACCAAGTTGGACCTATGCTGGCTTCGAAGGGACGGAAGCGATGAACAGGAAGGGCAGCTGGTAGTTGATGGAAGAAAGAGAAGTAAAAGGCAAAGGTAGATGGATAGAGTGAAGCATTGGCCAGTCTTATGCCAGGAGTGAGAGAATGTGACCTAGAAAATTTGAGGCATTTAGATTGTAATTCAGTAAAATAGGCGAAAAGCCAAAGCTGAAGAATCCAGAATGGCTCCCCTTGATTAGCATCTAAGGGTTTCTCGCAAAAGAGGGAACAAACTCTATATACATGGCCTAAAATATATGGGGCTAAAGCTACCTTTTCGTGCAAAACAAAGGCTTTGGCGAGAGGGGCAAATTCGGGCATAATTCTTTGGGAGGAAGTGCAGAAGAGGAATTTACAAAGCCAATATAATAAGAAGGAAAAGAATTCCCTATCAGTTACTGGACCCTCTCTCTTATTTTCAGCTTTAACAAAATCACTGTAAGAAGAGGTAAGAGAGGGGAGGGAGAAAGGGACTGATAAATCAGGGAAATCTGGTGTAATGGGTGCACCAATAGGGGATACTCCTAGTAGATGGCAAATATCAAGAACAGTAAGAGCCATCATCCCGCATCTAAATTGGAAGAAATTAAAAATAGGGTTCCAAAAACATAAAGCAGCAGGGACTAAGAAAGGGTCCTCTGAAATAGTTACCCTAGATAGCCGAAGAGCATCAAGAAGGCAGAGCTCTTGAAGGTCCAATGTTCTAGCAGGGATGATCCGGTCGTACCATTCTTGCCATTCCGGTCGCATCGTGGGCCAGCATTGGTGAGGGCGATTGATTCTCCAGCTCCCCCAGTCGAGACCACCCTCATAAAGGAGACATTGATCATCCAGACGAGGATATAGGGCTGAGAGCTCGGTAAGGGTCTCCTTGAATATTGGCCTAAGCACGTAGTCCTGCTGCTCATGGTGACGAGGGATAAATATACGCCCATCAATGGCGCTCTTTTCCCCAGCCTTATACTTCTCACATTCAACGTCGATAAGCCTTTTCAAGGCCACTGATGAGCTCATCCGCTCTACGACTGGCACTTTTAGCGAAGAAGAAGCCATTGATAGCGCGTCTTTTTCAGAAAGAGAGGAAAGGGGTAGAGAGAAGTGGAGTATTGATGCAAGTTTGTGTGTTGAGAACGTAAGTGTTTCCAGAACGCAAAACAAAAAGGTTTTAAAAGCCTCTGTGTCTGAAAAACTTATCTCACGGGTTGTTATGTTCTAAAAGTGCGAATACGAGGAGTCTCTTCCAATATTTGATAGTTTTGGAGGGAAAATTATACCCCGGATGTTGATGCCAGCTTCGAAGCAAGATACCTAGCTTCGAAACCAGATTTTGGCGCCAAAATCCGAACAACAACGACTTTGAAGTACAGAAGTCGGCTTCGAAGCATACTACATGCTCAAAGTCTTAAAGATACTCAAGAATTGGTTTACTTCGAAGAGATCAAAGACCTGTAGTAGGTTTTTTAAGAAAAAAAAAGTAATACCTTTGAGGTAAAACTAGAGGACCCTTAAAGATATATTTGGGTGTTTGAAACAATAAAACCAATAGTTGGTTTGTATACCCACACAAAATATTGTCTTTTCAGATCAAAACAATACAACCCCAAGAGCAGTTTTACAGTGTTGTAAATGTGAGCTGGTCTTCGAAGCAAAATAGTCAATACTAATCATGATCATATTTTGATCTTGATTAGGATAGGCTTTGAGGGAAAAGATTGTTGGATTCGAAGTACCAATTCTGAACAAGAATTGACGAAAGTCGATGTCTATAATCCATAAGTTGGAGAATTCATCTTAATATCCTTATTGGAAATTGATTGGATCTAAATTCGACAGGTAAGATTGTTAAATTCGAAGCACTATTTCTGAGAGGATATCAGCCAACACTGTCAACTTTATTCCATAAATTGGAAAAGACATGTTGGTTCTTAGTGTTTCCATTTTTTAACAATTGAGTCCATATTCGAATAATAAGATTGTTCAGTTCGAAGCGCTGGATTGGCTTTAAAAGATAAATGTAAACGGGATCAAGCAATACCAAGTGAAGAATTCTGTTTATATTGGAGCTAAAGCTATTACATCAAATGACCCTATCTGGGTATAAACTCAAGCTCATAAAAATAAGGAATAGAATAAATAACAAGATCATGGAATTTTGTCCAACAATGATCAATGAACTTTTGTTCTTTCTTTATTGTGTCTTCTATTTCTTCTAATGTTGGTTGCATGAGCTGATGTGCCCTCACTTCGTAATAAAGTTCTTCAGCCTTTATTTCGAAAGCTTCTTCTCTCAATTTTTGTTCCAACTCGTCCAAGACCAAATCATCCCAATACGCAGAATCTTTATTCTTAAAATCATCGAATTCTTCGATGAAGTTCTCTGCTTCGTATTGGGCATGAATTCGCAGAGACGAAAGTTGATCCAGAGATTGTGTAGTGACTATGGAGTTTCGATGCTAGTGAAGGAGCACTGGAAGTTGGCCTAAGAACATTTGAAGTTCTGCTTGGGCAAGGGGATTAAGGATGTAGCCCCTAGTCAGAATGTCACATGCCCATTGAAAGTTCTTAAGAGGAACGTCACCCTCAAGAACATTGAAAGGCAAGTGGGAGAAAGCTGCAAGCAGCAGTTGAGCTTGTTTCCGCTCATCCGAAGTAGGGGAAGGAGGAGCTTTGTAAGGTGGGAAGACTTTGTCCATAGGTAAGGCGAGCTTCAGTTTCTCTGTCCAGCGAAGGGTTGGTGGAGGAGAAGGTGTAGATGCTTCTGTTTCAGAAGATGGAGAAGAAGGTGTGGATGCTTCAATTATGAGAGATGGCGCGGGAGCAGAAGGAACAAAGGCATTAATATAATCAAGCCAGTCAGAAGAACAAATCTTTGCCTTCCGGGCTAAGAACGATGGGTTGTACCCTTGTGCTTCTTCTAGGCGCTGGGCAGAGGGCATCGTTTTTGTAGGCATGGAAGATGTGTACCATGCTACAAGCAGATTCTCCTCCAAACTACGTCGCTGGTCGATGGGCATGTAAGGGTAGACCACTGAACTTCGAGCATAAGAAGGAAACTCCAAAGGATCAGTGAACTCAACAAAGTGATGGTTAATTCGCTCCTTTAACTCCACAGTCTCAGGTGTTGACCAGTTTGACCAACCTGTAGCCCCGGAGGAAGTTGAAGCCACAGCCTGGTCCCATGTAGAGGTTTGTGAAGAAGAGCTTCCCAAATCCATAGTTTCAACTTGCCGAATTAAAGGTTCGAGAGCAGTGTGTTCGAGGTACAAGGAAGGGTTAGAGGAAGATCTTTCTGTATCTATATCTGCAACTTTTCGAATCGAAGGATTAAAGGCAATATGTTCGTAGTCCAAAGGTTGGCAATTTGCAAAGGCTTCCATGACCTGAATATTAAAAGGTGGGTAGAGGTAGCTAATGAATGCGTGGAAGTTCTTTCGAGGGGAAGCAGCATTACTCAAAGGCTCTTCATATGCTTGATCAATTGAAAGGGAAGTTGATTTAGCCATAGTCTGTTCGAATGCTAAGGTGTTGGGATGTTCGACGAAGTTAATGCAAACGATCACCAAATAGGTGACGGTTGTGTTTCCAGAATATGGACTCCATACACGTTCTAAAAGCGCGGGAAAACTGCAAACCACTAATATCGCCAAGTATTGGGTATATTAGTGCGGGGGGTAATGTTGGCTACATATTTTGTAAAAGCCAGTTACAGTTCGACACGTGGCAAAGTAAGGGTAATATAGGAAGATTATTCAAGTCTTCAATCCTGATCGTACACGTGGCGATGAACATTGGTTCTCACGTGGTCTGAGTAGCACTAGATCAGTAAAGAGATGCAAGATGACATGGCTTCAACGGTTGCTCATATTCAAATTCAAATACAGGAGGGAAGCTCAACTGCAAGTAATGGCGTAGTGGAGCTACTTGTAAGGAAGCATGATCAGTGATCATGAAGGAGCAGTTCGACGGCTCGAAGTACAGTTCGAAGGTCATCAGTGACTAGTATAAATAGCAGGGAAGCCCCCAGAAAAAAACCCCAGACTCAGATCATACAAAACCAGTCTTACTTTACATATTTTCTTTTCCAGTTTTACATTTCCAGTCTTTAAATACATGCACTTTAAATACCCGCACTGCACTTCTTTCATAGGAGTAGTTTCAAGTAGATTGTTGCTGTAAACCTCTACGAGGCTGAGTTTGGACCATTGTAAGTTTTTCATCATTAATGAAATACTTCGATTGTTCTTTATATCAATTGTTATTCCTTTTAAATTCTCCTAAGTTAAGCTACCAGTAAAAGTCCTCTTCATTGAGGCTGAAAGAACTAAAACACAATCGTCTGATAATTGGTTGGCAATTATAATTTCTGTAAGGACTGATTGATCCTTGCTGGCACGCTCGCATTTACAAAAAATACCCTTCGAAAAGCCAAAAAGTCAACACACGCATAACTATTAATTGTTAAATATGAATATGAATGAGACTTATATAGATTTCATTACAACAATCATTATGTATGTAACACATTAGGTGTCATGTAAAAATATGGTGAGTGTAGCTTTATTGACATAAAAATAAATATCATCATATCATATTTAATAATGATATAAAAAAAAAAGTTATACATAATTTTTTTATAAAATGATGTAATTTAATATGGACTTTTTACTTTAAAATAAAACACCATATTTTTTTTATTTATAACAACATTTTTGTGATTTTTTTGTGCAAATAAAACGAATTTTGTGCAAATATTATTGACAAAATTTGATAATCTGTCAAATCTTCTGCCACATTTGGCACAAATGATAACATGTGAAAATTTAGGTAAGCATTTGCAATGGATCTGTTTGTTTTTTTTTTTTTTTTTTTTTTTTTTTTTTTTTCCGCCAAGCTGATATATTTTTATGTTTGGGATTGAGTGATTTAGAAAGAAAAGAAAAGAAATAGAAAAATATATATTTCTCTTATTTGTTAGAATAAATTAAATGGAGAGAAATGAGGAGAAACGGAGATAAACTTATTTCTCTTGTAACCCTTATTTGCAATCTTCCAAAAAATGGAGAGATTAGGAGAGAAAAGAAACTAACAGATTCTTATATTTTCATAATATCAATTTTGTCCCCGTAAAAATAAAAGAAATAAAATGATTAAAAGAAATATAAAAAAATTATTTTGGTAATATAACATAAAATAGTTTATTTTCTTTTCTCTTATGAAATCTAACCAAACAATAAGGAGAGAAATCACAATCATTTATTTATTTTTATTTCGTACTTATCCAAACAAGAAGGAGAAATCACAATTATTTCTTTTATTTTCCTTTTTCTTATAATTTAAGTAATCATTTCTTTTGTTTTCTCTTTTAAACTTCCCAAACATAGCACTAGCGATTACTCTAAGAGGGTTTCCAATGTAAGTATTATAGCATCCGCCATTGCTACGTTTCAGTAGATTATCAATAATAAATAAATAAATGAATAATTCTCAAATACAATAGTTATTTGAGCTACTAAATCTTGGAAAAGTTGAGTTTTTTCTCGGGTTGAGATCTACCTGAGAGAACTTGAGAGACCTATATGGCCCACAATGAGTCATGTTTTAATGATCCGTTCATTCTCTAGGATTCTCAATATATTATCTATGAAAGAAATTAATTCGATTTAATTATCATAACTTTTTCATTTTATCATATATGTCTCTAAAAAAATAGACGACAAATATATTTTTGAAATAGACTATCTATTATTTTAGAGACAAATGTTATAAAATGAGTATGTTACAATTATCAAATTGACTTAATTTTTTTCATGAATGATATATATATATTGAGAACTCTATAAAATGAACGATTCGGATCATCGAGATGAGACCTATAATAGGACCCACGGGCTTCTCAAATTCTCTCATGTTGAGATCTCAACATGAGAGAAGCTTAATCCATTTTGGAAATGTTATTCTTTATGCTAAATACGATGGTTTATTTTGTTAGACAAATAGTTCAAATTGAAAATAAATTAGAAAATAATAATTCAGATTAATAAAAATAAAAATTTAGATTATAAGGGTCAAACTTTGATTTGATTTGATTTTTTTCAATTTCCCTGAATATAAAACTGACCAAATAAGAAATTTTTTAAATTTCCTCTCTCTCAATTTCTAATTTGTGAGCATCTCCAACCCACTAGGCATATAATGCTTGTTAGTCAAAATGCCTAATATGACTCACATTTTTCAACTCCAATGCACTAGGCATATGATTAGGCATTTTGGCTCAGCTCACATTCACTAGCTACATGTAGCTAGCCTTCAAGGCTAGGCAAAATGTATTTAATCATTAGGATTATTTCCCTCCATTTTTGTTGATGACGTGGCATTGTATAAAGTTAATAGTATTTGGATGAATAGCTAAAATAAAGAGTATGGTTGGAGTAGAAACATGAAACAATTGATAATAGGCAAAATAAAATGTATACTTTATAGTAATGTTTAGATAGGTAAAATGCCTACTACCATTGGAGATGCTCTTATAGACCAAACATTAAAGAGATTTTTTTGTCTTCGTTTCTTTCCAGTCATGGCTAATTGATTTTTTTTGACTAAAAAAGTCAAAATCAAAATTAGAAGGTTACTAAAAAAAAAAAAAAAAAAAACACAATCATACACCTCAATTATTTACGTTTTTTATACAATTTTAAAAAGTCATTCCGAGTAACATACACCTCATAAACAAGTTAGAACTCAAAACTGTTGATAAAAAAAGCTGAATCTCAAACCACACCTCTCCGTCTGTTTGTAGTATATATAGATTTCTACACATTTTTTATGGACACAGCTCCTCTCTAGTTATTGGGGAGTACTGTTCGGCATTGGTGGGCCTGATTTGGGCTCATATTTATGATCCAAATCGTTATTATGCACAATCCATAGAGTATATCATTCTTACAAAAAATCACATTGATCGAATATCGATGACTATTTGATCAGATCACATTTCTGTCACAATTTATTTTGAAATTTATATTTAAAAATGTGATCTGCTTAAGTGGTTATCAATATCCAATTAACGTAATTTTTTACGGAAATGATATATACCTAACAAGTTCTATATATTGAACGGTTTAGATTATCGATATGGGACCAAATTAGGGTCCACCAATGCCGAATAGCACTCTCCTGTAATTGGAGAGGAGTTGTGTCCATTTTTTTATTATTCTATTCGAAGTAAATTATATTGACATTTCTTAAAGTTTGAAAAAAATACGATAAGTATGACATATTTATGGAAAATGTTATAAAATCTTAAATTTTTTACTAAATAAATGACCAAATGTCTCACATTGTGGGATCCGTAATTTACATTTGATCATTTATTTGGTAAAAAAATTGGTATCTCTAACATTACCCCATATTTATAGGCACTTTAGCCATAAATTCAATTTTGAAACTTTTGGAGCAAGAGACCTAAGTTTTAATCTTTTGAGGCCATAAAGACTAACAATTTCAATGCCATAAAACCCTGCCTATATGTCTATTTTTCTTATATCTATCTATCCACGTCATTTATTTGTCCACCTATTTATCTAATATCATCTATCTATTCACGTGTCACTCATTGTTCCACCTAATCTATCTATCGATTCATATCACCACCATCACCAACCACCCCCTCTGATGATCTTTCCAGTGACTAAAGGTGCAACGTAAGTGGGTAAAAATGATATATATATGTTTTAAACACCAATTTGTTATTCTCACTAAATAATTTCCTTAATCATATTTTTACAACAAAAATAAAACAATCCTTGAGACTAATGTGATACACCCCTAGAAATGGATTTCTCAATAATTTTTCCATAATTATACTATGCTCCTTTTAATCCATTTTCATGGGTAATTTATTAGTTATATGAAATATATATTTTAATTTCCATGACATTATTATATTTTTTATATTAAAATATAATTTTATCATTAATTATTCATGTGTTTACGCATATCAACAATTTTTACTTTATTCTAAACAAAAAAACACTAATGTAATAATGTCAAGGCTTGTAAGATATATTTATTATTTTCTTTCAAACCGATCAATTTATTTTTTATTTTTTATGCGGCTTCTGCCATCTGCTTGCTTCATAACATGGCAGGGATTCTGTTCTCTCTTCACTGCAAACATTTGGGATTCTTGATCTATCTCCCTTTTTAAGGCAGTATTTGGCATTTCCTATTTTAGTATATATATTTTTATCTTTCTATTTTTTTTTTGAGTTACATTAATTATTTTATTTTATTTTTTGTATATCTTTTCATAAAAAATAAAAAATTATACTTATTCAGATAATTCCAAACACTCTAAATACATTTTTTGAACTAAATTTCAAACCAAAACTATTATAAGAGATTCATACTTGAAGATGCTATCAATATGGCTTGGTTGGAAAAAATAAACTTTGAGTTGGATGGTCAGATAGAAAGTGTTCAAAATTTAGTAAAATGGGTTCAGATGCCAACAATAAGGAGTCAATATTTTTTCAAGGATAATAAATAATAATCCAAGCAGGTCAAGGCGTTTAAAAAAGTTTTTAAGAGGGACAAATAACAATCCAATCCAATTCACTCAAGTTGTTGACAAATAAATAAATAAATAAGAACAAATTATTTTAGTAATCTCTATATTTTAGGGCACTTTGGGAAGAGATTAAAAAAGTCAGTTTTTTGACTTTTTAGTTTTTTTTAATCAAAGAAGTCAGCTTTTTAACCAAAGAAGTCAGCTTTTTTGTCAAAAAAACACCAAAAAAGCTAAAAAGTCAAAAAATCAGTTTTTTTATCAACTTCGCAAAACACCACTTTGTTTGTTGTGTAATTTTAGTTTCTACACTTTTAATTGACTAAATTTTGATCAATAATTTTAATTTTTATGTCAAATTAGTCTAATCGATAACACCATATTAGGATTTGGTGAAAAATGATAACTGAATTGATTGAGATTAGTTCATTGTGTTGAATTTTGACCCAAAAAAATGACATGCATTTATGTGCATGTTTTTTTAAAAAAATAATAGTTGTAATCAATTAAATCAAATTAAAATAAAATTATAAATTTAAGGTTAAAATTGAATCAAGTACTAAAAGTATAGAGACTATTGACGTAATTTGTTTTATTAGGAGTTGTTTGAGATGATCTTAATAAGTATACTTTTTGATATTCTTACGAAAAATGTGCAGAAAAGTATAAAGGTGATGTGACCGAAATAATTATACTTATCTAAATAAATGCACTTATTTAATTTATGCCAAATAATAAAAATTAAGGGTTACAAATGACAATTCAATTGGTATTTAAAATTTTTCTCAAAAGAGTGACAAATGACAAATAAAAAATTACCTACATTACATATACGAGGGAAAAAAAATTTCGCGGTGTTCAAATGAACACCTCCAGATGTAGCGCCGCAAACGTAGTTGAAAAAAGTTGAACGATACAAATTTGTATAAAAGGATACAATGATTCGAGGGTGACATTTTGTATGAAGTCATATATCATTAGAAAAATATTTTGAAACTTTAATTTTTAAGTTTTAAAATCAGCTCTAATGAGCTGGATTAGAGCTGGTAGTAGGTTCCACTCACTGTGATGTGATATTTTGATTTTTTTTCTTGCTATGTCCTTAGTAGTCTGTTAGAATATCAAAATTAGTACTCTGAATCATTGCTGATGATACAGTTTGTTCTAGTGGACGGTCCAGGTTGATCCAAGCTCCTTGGTTCCAAGCTTCGTGGTGATCCAAGCTCCTTGGTTCCAAGCTTCGTGGGTAGGGCCCACCGGGATAACCTACAAACGAGTTCAACGGGGAACGGGGTAGTCCCCCAGCGAACCCTCCGACGAGCAAGTTAATAGACTGGATGTAGAGAGAGTGAGAGATGGGTTAGAGATAGAAAAACTTAACCCATCTCTCACTCTCTCTACATCCAGTCTATTAACTTGCTCGTCAGAGGGTTCGCTGGGGGACTACCCCGTTCCCCGTCGAACTCGTTTGCAGGTTATCCCGGTGGGCCCTACCTACGAAGCTTGGAACCAAGGAGCTTGGATCAATCCGGACCGTCCACTAGAACAAACTGTATCATCAATTGCTAATATCATTATTCCCCAACCCCATAAATGAGTTAACAAACTGAATAGTTAACTATTTAATTTTGATTTCAAAATTTGGTTTTGCTACGTAGCTCGAAATTGGTCCGAATACAAAACGATGTTGTTTGGGATTTTTTTTTTCTTCTTCTTCTTCTTTTTTTTTTTTTTTTTTTTTTTTTTTTTTTTTTTTTTTGAAGAAGAAGAAGAAGAAGAAGAAGAAGAAGAAGAAGAAAAGGGAGTAGCTGGTGAACACATTCATCAACACACCATTAACAGCCAACAAATTCCCCCCCCCCCTTCATCTTGAGATCTAGATCCACTAGGAAAAAAAAAAAAAAAAAAAAAAAATCAACAACATCTTCATCAACATCATCATTAATCAACAATTTTTTTTCCCCTTCATTTTCAGATCCAGATCCATTAGGAAAAAAAGAAAAGAAAAAAGATTCAGATCCGATCATCGCTATCACCGCCATCACCGTTGATCTTCGCTCTTCCTCCTCCGCCATCACCGTCTTCTTCTCTTCCTCCTCCTTCTCTCCATCTTTTCTCCTTCTTCTCTCTTCCACTTCCCTTCTCTCTTCTCTTCTCTGCTCTCTCTCTTGCCTCTTTCCTTTGTCTTTATTTGAAAGCATGAAAAGGAAAAAAAAAAGAAAAGAAATGAAACCCAAAACGATGTCGTTTTGGGTTTCGAGCCAATTCGAACCAATTATTTTCGAGCTACCAAGTATTATCTTTCAAAATCAATTTTAGGAAGTTTTAAAATTTATTTAAATTTAGTTCATTAAATTTTTGAGTCAATTTCGAACGAGTTTTGTTGGGTTGAACTCTAAAAGTCTGATATTTTTGTATAATTTTAAATTTATTGAAACGAATTTATTGCTTAATCTTGATTTGAAAACTTTAATAAATTTCATATTGACTTGTTTATCAAATGAATTGGGAAAACAAATCGAGCTCAAACTGTTTAGGTCATTTATCATCTTTACCAATAAAAGATAAATTCTAATCCTTCTATAATTCTATAGCCATTGTTATTCTAGTTTAAAAGTTTGACCTGCTTTTTAAAATTTTAGACCCATTTTTCAAATAACATATATATATATATATATATTATTAAAATGTAGTGTTTGCTCTCAATTTGTCTCTCTGTCCTAGGTGGTACATCTCTCTCCCTCTCTCTCTCTCTTATTTATTTATTAAAATTTCACATTAATATATCATTTTATCAAAGTTCTTTTTAAAATTTAATATTTAAAAAAATCTACTTAATCTAAATTACTCATAAACAAAATCTAATAGAATTATACATACTAAAAATACTATATCAATTAATTTTATTATACTTTTTTTTATTTTTTAAAATAAAATATTTATTTCTTATTTTTATGTCTATCTTATTTATAATATTAATTATATTTAGTTTCTTAACTAATTAGAATCACTTTTAATTTAATAATAACTAGGTCTAATAACAAGTTATAATGGGTAAATTACACTGATACCTTCTGAGATTTTTGTTTAATACAGGTTTTCTGATCACGTTTGAAAAATTACACTTACCCTCCTATCAGATTAAAATGACATATTTGTCCTTTAACATTTATACATACAAAATAATAAAATAATACTGATATTTTGTTCATGTCATTTTAGAAATAACAATCAACTTCTTTGGTTTAACTCAAACAAAAAAATGATTTTTTTTATTTTTAGTTTTTTTTAATTTTTACTATTTTTTAATATTTAAAACATTTTTTTAAATTTTTTTTAGCTACACCTAATCTAGATATACTTAAGAAGTATAATATTTTGTGATTTTTTTTTTAAGTTCACCAAATACAAAAAATAAAAAAAATACAAAAATTAAGTAATACTGTAATAAATGTGGGAGAATAGAAAAGAAAGAAAAATAATGGTGGAAATAAAAATGAAAAATTCCATTCATGTATAAAATTTTATACAAAAAATTTCATAAAAATGTTGTGATAGTGATGTTGTAAATATAAATCATGTTTATGAGTGTTCTGTTTTAAAGTGAAAGGTCACTATTAACCTATATCATTGTTTTTAAAAAATTTATATAAATTTATGTTTGTATATCATCACCCAATACGAATATGTTTAAGTAGAATTTAACGATAGAAAGTTATAGAATGTAGTCATGATGATAGGAAGAAAAAATAGCAAAATGGTCATTTAGAAAATTTTAGGGTATGACATCAACAATCAAAGGGGTAATTTGTAATGAGATTACAAATCTCAGGGAGGAAAATATAGTTTTTCAAACCTGAGGAGGAGATCTATATTAAACAGAAATCTCAAGGGATGTTAGTATAATTTACCCTATAATTTAATATCATATACATTTATAATATATATTTATTTAAATTACATTTTTGTAGCACGAAAGGTTAAAATTATCAAATGAATATTTTTTTTTGTGTTATAATTTAATATAATTTAAATTTCTTATATATATATATTTATTTAATTTATATTTTTATAGTACGAAGGGGTGGGCGTCGTGTCGTCTCATCTTGGGTTTGTGTCAGAATTACCTCAACTCCAACCCAACCCGTTTATTATTTCGAGTTATCGTGTCGTGTCATTTTCGATCTGTGTTTAATTCGTGTCGTGTCAATGTCTTGTGTCAAAAAATTTCACTATTAATTAAAATATCAAATGTATGAAAAAAAAACTGAATTTTTTTTCACAAGTTAAATTTAATGAAACTAATCTCTATTAAAAGAAATTATTTATAAACAATATTTGATTTCAATTTAATTTCATATTCTTAATTTATAAAAATTATATTTTATTATTATATTTTTTACTAGATTAACTCAAATAAAAGACCAAAAAATATTAAGTTCAATTAAAAGCAAAAATAAAATCTATATTGAACTTAAAATCGTATTTTATATACTTTTTAATAAATTGGATGTAATTAAGTAAGAGATTAAAAAATGTCATGTTACTCTTTAGTAGAAATAATATTAGAATGTGTAACTAATTTTTCATTATACAAGTTATTTGTATTAATTTCATATTATACAGATTTGACACTAATCTGATTTGTTTAATATTTGAAATGCCTCACTTTTTATTACTTAGAATCCATTATCAAAATCATTAAATTAATTCAATTACAGAGATAACACGCAGAAACTCTTTACATCAACGAGAAAGAATAAATAAAGATTCCCTCATTCGAATACAAAATGAATGCAACATGAGTATAACTAAATAAATTACCTGTAGGCTTACATCTTTAAACGTAAAAGAAAGGGTTTAACCATTTTATAATCACGGCATTCCACCCACAAATGAAAAGGCCCCATGGCCAACAACTAACGGTGATTCTCGATCTCGAGCACTTCTTAACATCACCTGAAAAGAATTAGCAACGTGGGATGAACATAAAATCTAGTAGGGATCCCAACATGATCCTAAACAATAACAACATACAGATAGCTATGATCATGAATGATTCACATCATATCATATATATATTATGATGGTTTATAACCAAAGTATACGTACATAGATACATTTCTCAAAAACATCCGATTTATTCAACAACACAACCAGTTCACATTTACTTCTCAGTTTCCCATATTTAACAAAATATCACATAATAACTGTATTTTCCATCTTTAACATAGTATCACATAATAACTGTATTTTCCATCTTTAACAAAGATTACATAATCAACGCCTTGCCTTTGAAACAAATCACAAAGATCCAATTTTCTTTTCCTTGCTTCTTACAATCTCAATGCATAAATACATTCATCACATTTCCATGCCTTAAATCCAAGGTTAAAGCAAATACTATAAATAATCAATTTGATAAACCCACGTGCACACATAACCATTTAGCTCAAGAGATGAAACAACACTCACCCAACCACTACCTACTCAACTTTTGGGACAACTCAATCTCCCAAAACCATAATCATTATAACACATGACATAACACCGTCACACTGCAACAATAATAATAAACAACTCTGCTTTACCTGCCTTAAGCACGGTAAGCCAATGGTACATCTATTCTTAACAAAATGCCAATTTTCTAGCGCGGCCAAGTGTAGACGTCTCCGAATGTCCCGGGAGGAGATCCCGTTTTGTTCATTTGGGCTCACTACAGTTCAGGACTCAAAGTCACGGTCTTGTATCTAATCTCACAGAGTGCAATGCAAGACTGATGAATCATCAAAGAGTCCAAATTCGGCAAATCGTTTTTTAAAATAGATTTTTTGAAAGAAGTGCCAAAAATGGACTGCTTTGCCAGATACAGAGTCGCCACCTAAATATTTTATTTTGGGAAATTTAGGAAACCCTGACTTGTTGCCTAAGGCCACATGTCCGTCATCACCAAAGTTGCCTCGGCTCGAGAACTTGGATACGATTGGGGAAGGTCACTTCGTGAGCACCTCCGCTCGCCCGATCAAAGATCGGCCTCTACTAACTATGATATCGAGTTTTGAAAACATTATGTGCTCTCATTCCGGTTATTAGCCTAGATTTACTACGTGATACGCACAGCATACAAATATAGACCGGATCGCCTGAATTGGAACAAAACATCTCATGTTTGTTTTTGAAAGCAGTTTGCTACTCGTAAGTAGGCTAAAATGTGGATTTGCCACCCTCAGGTAGGCTTAGAAAACATGATTTTGCCACTCTCAAGTGGGCTTAAAACTCGCAGTCGATGAATTGTTCCAATCCAAATAACCCAACCTTCACCCACAGGCATTCAGGTAGTTATATCATATAAGCACATAACCTCATGTGAAGCTTGTTATCATGACAATCACTCACACGCATGCAAGGATGCTAAAGCATGAACACTTACTGAGTACTCCGAGCCAAAGAAAGAAGCTAATTAGAAATCATGCATGAATCCTAACTATGTTGAGATGCCTAATGCAACACATACAAGGATGCAACTAAGATAGGCTCGACTATTCTAAGATGGCATATGATGATGCTACAGTTAACATGTATTCAACTTGAAATTGAAATACAATGCAGTTAGTATGATGCGCCGAGCCCGGTGCATGCAAGACAGATGAATGGATGCAAACATGCGAGCATAAGTATGCTAATTGAAACATGCCCTAAACTAACCATCATAAGCTGGTAAATAAAAGGGAGAAAGACATGGGGTTGGAAGATGTGAGGGAAATTTGCACTGAGCAGACGGGCCGAGCTAAGTCATGACTTGAGATGTCTTTGGGTCGTGCAACCGGGCTAGTTTTTGAGCTCGACCCTGATGGTCGGCCAGAATTGAGGCTGGAACTGATCGGGCTATGCCTAGCTCGGTGGAAATTGTCAGGTCCAATTGGTGTGTAAGAGGAGAAACCCGCCAATGGTGTGCGTCAATACCGTTTGGCAGTTTGGCCATCGTTGTTTGGAGGTTTTGCCCTTTATACGCGTAAGGAAGTGAGAGGGCAGTACAGCACCCTGTCCAGGGAAGGACAGCAGAGGTAGTGCGCGCACTACCTATGAGGCTGCATGGCCAGCCTAGAAAAGGGTAAGAAGGGGAACGTTGGAAGTATGCAATCTGAACGACTCTCTCTCTCTCTCTAAACTGTCTTCTTCTTCCTCAAGTGGTTTGACTTGATCGTCGGAGGGTCTATCCGGCAAACCACCGCCGGGCAGCTCACCGTTTCTATGTTACCAGGTTAGACGCCGTCACGAGAAGCTTGAGTCCAAGGAGTACGGAAAGCGCTGGATATTTCGCCCCCGTACAATTGGCGCCGTCTGTGGGAAGAAGTTTGATACACAAACCTTGCTCTTCCAGCTTTTTCGGCTGTTTCCATGGCAAACAATGAAGAAACTCCACTGTCCGTCGTCGATGGTGTCACGCCAGAGTTTGTTCGACGGAGAGAAGGTCCCCCTGCTATTCTAGCCATGGCGAGCCTACAGACTTCTTCGAGGGGTGCACGAGACAAACGCGCAAGGAGTACTGATCGCTCGAAGAGTCCAGACGGCTGTCGACGGCGAGGGGAGTCGCATGCACAGCGCCTGGAGCACAAACTCAAGGACCAGGACGCCCTCATTCGTAAGATGGCGGCTGAAATGGAGGTGCTGAAACGCCAGATCAAGGGGAAGGGTGTCGCTGGAGAGGGTAACCTCAATGAGCGCACCCTATCTCCTCACTATGGAAGTCGCCGCCAAGAAAGGTTGCACTCTCTTTCTCTGTCACTAGGAGTTATGGGGTTAGGGACTTCGACCCACGGGTGGGCAAATCTCTCACTTGAGACAGCACCTACCGTTCCTCACGCCCATCGTCGACGTCGCGATACTCTTTTTCTGCCCGTTCCAGAGACCGGAGGGATGTGTTGGAGGAGAGGGCAGACCGTAAAGAGACTCAAAGATTGCCGGCGTTGCAGAGGCTAAGCTCCCAAATCTGTTGTAGTGAGGAAGTGGCAATGCCAGCGCCCAGAGTGGTGGCCCCAGCGCTTGTGGACAAAGAGCTGGCGAGACTTGCAGCTACGCCGCTATCTCCAGAAATCGAGAGTACACCACTCCTTGCCGAAATCCACCAGCCTAAGTTCACGTTGTACGACGGCGAGACGGATCCGTACATGCACGCGAGACATTACTGGCAAGTAATGGCTGGCCACCGGCGCAATGATGCCTTGATGTGCCTCATATTCCCAGCAAGCTTAGGAGAAATGGGCTTGAAATGGTTCGAGAGGCTTCCGGAGGGGAGCATCGAGGGATGGCAGCAGCTAGCGGAGGCCTTCGTCACCAGATTCAAAACCAACACTCGAACACCGAAGGAGGTTGACCATCTCCTGGGCATCAAGATGGAGTCTGGAGGTTCTTTGAAGGCATACAATGCGAAGTACTGGGATACCTACAATGAGATCCTCGACTGCCCCGCCAATCTGGCGATTACCCAATACAAGCATGGTCTCCTAGTCAGACATAGGCTGCGAGACTCGCTCACAATGAACCAACCGTCGACCATGGAATTGCTCATGCAACACATTAATGAGCACATCCGAGTCGAAGACGATACAGCTGCAGCTACTGTGATGGCAAGTCCGGTAGTAGAGAATAAGAGAGTAGAGCGAAAGGTTCACGCAGTCGGACAAGATGATGGCCATGCAAACCACCATGGAAGAGATGTAGGGAGTTCGGTTTTCGAAAGACGTCTGTAAGAAGACCGAGGAAAAGGGGCATAAAACTTGCAGAATGTAAATGGCCGATCCATTTCCAGAACATCGAATTCTGTCAATCTAAAGTTTTGTTATTAGTTCTATTTTTGAAACCTTTTTGCCATTGGCACAATGAAACAAGTAGACCATTTTCTTGAGAATCGTTGTATTTTTGCCTTGCCAAGCAGATTTAGTGCGGTTCAAGGGGCAACTAACAATCATTTTGACGGAAAGATCAAAATTCCTTGCAAGGCGGATTTTGCTCGGCAAAAGATTTGTTGATAGTTTTGATCAACTTTGGAATTCCTTGCTGGATGGATTTTGCTCAGCAAGAGGTTTGTTGATGGTTTTAATCAAATTTAGAATTCCTTGTCGAGCTGATCTTGCTCGACGAGAAGCAAGTCGCGAAGCGGACCTTGCTCGCTGACGATGGAGTTCCTTGCCGAGCTGATTTTGCTCGCCAAGATGCAAGGTGCCGAGCCGACCTTGCTCGCAAACTTGGAGTTCCTTGCTGAGCTGATTTTGCTCGCCATTGATGCAAGGTGCCGAGCTGACCTTGCTCGCCGACTTTAGAATTCCTTACCGAGCTGATCTTGCTCGACGAGAAGCAAATTGCGAAGCAGACCTTGCTCGCCGACCTTGGAGTTCCCTGCCGAGCTGATTTTGCTCGCCAAGATGCAAGGTGCCGAGCTGACCTTGCTTACAAACTTGGAGTTCCTTGCCGAGCTGATTTTGCTCGCCATGATGCAAGGTGCCGAGCTGACCTCGCTTTTCGCCTTTAGAATTTCCTTACCGAGCTGATCTTGCTCGCCAAGAAGAAAGTCGTCGAGCTGACCTTGCTCACCGACCTTGGAGTTCCTTGCCGAGTTGATCTTGCTCGCCAAGAAGCAAGTCGCGGAGCGTACCTTGCTCCAAACCTTGGAGTTCCTTGCCGAGCTGATTTTGCTTGCCAAGATGCAAGGTACCGAGCTGACCTTGCTCGCCAGCCTTGTAATTCTTTGCCGAGCTGATTTTGCTTGCCAAGATGCAAGGTACCGAGCTGACCTTGCTCGCCAACCTTGTAGTTCCTTGCCGAGCTGATTTTGCTCGCCAAGATCCAACGTGTCGAGCTGACCTTGCTCGCCAATCTTGTAGTTCCTTGCCAAGCTGATTTTGCTCGCCAAGATGCAGGGTACCGAGTTGACCTAGCTCGCTAACTTTGGAGTCCCTTGCCGAGCTGATTTAGCTCGCCAAGAAGACTTGCCAAGTTGATTTTTCTTGCCAAGATGTAAGTTGCCGAGCTAACTTTGCTCGCCAACGTTGAAATTCCACGTCGAGCTAAGCTGATTTTGCTCACCAAGATGCAGGGTACCGAGTTGACCTAGCTCGCCAACTTTGGAGTCCCTTGCCGAGCTGATTTAGCTCGCCAAGAAGCCTTGCCAAGTTGATTTTGCTTGCCAAGATGTAAGTTGCCGAGCTAACTTTGCTCGCCAACGTTGAAATTCCACGCCGAGCTAAGCTGATTTTGCTTGCCAAGAAGTTGCCAAACTGATTTTACTCGCCAACTTTCATCGAAAAACTGATGAATTATTCAGTCGAAGAGAATTCCAACCGAAGAGCGAACACGGTCTAGGGGCACCCCATCTAGTCTGGGTCACTGCTTTGCTAGTGTAAGTTTAAAGTAGGAGCCCAGACTGGGGGAAAGCCGTAAGGTTGATCTCAATGACTTGATCTTGCCAAAAAAGATCTTTGCTCAGCAAGAGTATAGTTGATAGATTTTATCAACTTTGGAATTATCCACCGAGCGGATATTGCTCAACCAAATGACTTGATGACTTGCTCAGCTCAAAGAGTTGGTGAGCGGGTGTCGCTCGGCCAAATGAGTTGATGAATTGTTCAACTTCAACTTTCCTGGCCGAGGTGACCTTACCCGGCGAGTCGAATTAATGATTTGTTTAACTCGGAGCTCTGCCGAGCAGGGTGTCGCTCGACCGAACGAGTTAATGAATTGTTCGTCTCCAACTTTCTTGGCCAAAGTGACCTTACTCGGTAGGCCGAATTGATGATTTATTCAACCTGGAGCTCCGCTAAGCAGATGTTGCTCGGCCGAACGAGTTGATGAGTTGTTCAACTCAGAGCTTGGCCGAGCAGATGTTGCTCAGCCAAACGAGTTGATGATTTGTTCAACTCGAACCTCCGCCGAGCAGTTGTTGCTGATATGATTTAGCTCGGCAGTGGAAGTTGATGTTTTGTTCAACTCCAAGAATTTTGACCGAGATGATTTAGCTCGGTCAAAAAAGTTGATGTGTTCAACTTTGAAAGCTTTTAGCCGAGATGATTTAGCTCGGCTAAGACTTTTTGATGATTGGTTCAACTTCGAAGATTTTTGGCTGAGATGATTTAGCTCGGCCAAGGCTTTTGATGTTTTGATCAACTCCTAAGGCTTTTGGCCGAGATGATTTAGCTCGACCAAAAAAGTTGATGTTCTTTTCAAACACATGCATTCCTTGCCTAAAAGTAGATTTTGCTCGGCAAGGTAAAAGTTGAAGATTTGTTCGAGATTTGCATAAAGCTCCAGAAAAAAAAAGAGTAGCACAAAGACGTTCAAGGTAAACGTAAAGGGGTCCGAATCAACTCGGCCCCAAGGCTTTATCCCCTCATTGGCTAGCTCAAAGTGGATGTCATTTGGGATTTGCAAATTCCTCACTAAAATTAGCAGTTGCTCTTGGCAAGCTCACTCTAAAGCGGAATTAGCCAATAGAGCTCGGTTAAAAATTTTTGTTGAGAAAATAGCCCGGTTACTCGGTTGAAGAGCGCCACGAGATGATAATTTTGAGGTAGCTCGGTTATTAGCCAGGGGCAACATTCTTAGCGTCGCTGTAGAGTTAAAGGAATTTAGTTTGGTTTTGGAGCAAGTATTATTACCTAAAGGCAATTGGCTTAACTGTTGAAAAATGAGCGGTATGTTCAGTTGCAAAATTAGCAAGTGAAGTCCATAACTCGGTGGAGAGCACAAAGCAATTATAGCTCGGCTAGGTGCACAATTCCTAGCTCGGTCTCAGAATTGAGGAGTTGTGAGTTGATGCAAAATTATAACTCGGTAGTGTGTATTTTTTAATTCGGTCTATTGAGACAGAAAATTGCTCGGTCAACAGTGGAATTTTACATCAAAGCATTGGATTGTTTCAAAGTTTTATGGTGGGGCCCTCCAAGCACAAACATATTAATTAATATGTTTAATATGTTTGTTATTGGATTAGTGCAGGAGCTAGATTTTCAAATGGGACCCACCGAACATTCTCATTACAAAATTGGTTTGGCTTTGAAAAAGTCAAGACCTGGGCCCCACCTTGAAATCCTTGCACGGTCATGCCTTACATATTCATTTGTTTTGATTACTTTGCATGTGGGGTGACTACTGTTAGCAACAATTGATCAACTATTACTTTTGCTCGGCCCATTGCTCGGCTTGTTGTTAGCTCGGTGGTGGTGATTTGTTTTAACTCAGTTTATTGAAAACATAGCAGTAGCTCGGTTAGCAATGGAATTCCACCTCAAAGTATTAGATTGTTTTCAAAGCTTCATGGTGGGACCCTCAAAGCACAAACATATTGACTAATATGTTTGTTGTTGAATTCATGCACGAGCAAGGTTTCTAAATGGGACCCACCAAGTATTTCCATCACAAAATTTGTTTGGCTTTGGAAAAGTGAAGGCCTGGCCCCACACCTATTCCACCAAATGCAAAAATGAAGCATATTGTGTCATTGGAGTGCCATATATTGGGTC
Source organism: Camellia granthamiana (assembly GCA_036172215.1). Lineage (NCBI taxonomy): Eukaryota > Viridiplantae > Streptophyta > Magnoliopsida > Ericales > Theaceae > Camellia > Camellia granthamiana. Next base: position 19,946,949 of record CM069914.1, read on the forward strand.
GAGTTGTGCACGGTCCTGGAAGCAAAGTGATAAAACTTGGCCGAGATATCATGAAGCTTAATGACAAATTGAGCTGAAATGAAGTTACACAAGAATGAAGTAATCCCAATCAGGTTGCAACCGATGGAATTAAGGGGCAATTGTGAGGGGAATTTGCACTGAGCAGACGGGCCGAGCTAAGTCATGACTTGAGATGTCTTTGGGTCGTGCAACCGGGCTGGTTTTTGAGCTCGACCCTGATGGTCGGCTGGAATTGAGGCTGGAACTGATCCGGCTATGCTTAGCTCGGTGGAAATTGTCAGGTCCAATTGGTGTGTAAGAGGAGAAACCCGCCAATGGTGTGCGTCAATACCGTTTGGCAGTTTGGCCATCGTTGTTTGGAGGTTTTGCCCTTTACACGCGTAAGGAAGTGAGAGGGCAGTACAGCACCCTGTCCAGGGAAGGACAGCAGAGGTAGTGCGCGCACTACCTCTGAGGTTGCATGGCCAGCCTAGAAAAGGGTAAGAAGGGGAACGTTGGATGTATGCAATCTGAATGACTCTCTCTCTCTTTAAACTGTCTTCTTCTTCCTCAAGTGGTCTGACTTGATCGTCGGAGGGTCTATCCGGAAAACCACCGCCGGGCAGCTCACCATTTCTATGTTGCCAGGTTAGACGCCGTCACGAGAAGCTTGAGTCCAAGGAGTACGGAAAGCGCTGGATATTTCGCCCCCGTACAGAAGACATACATCACACACACGCACACTTATTACACAATTGCCCTTGCTCAGAGGGTCCGGATAAATAATACAGTCCGAATAAATAATTAACTACTCTAGCTAATTAAATATTACAAAACGCTAATTAATTAATAAATTAACTAGGAAAGCGAATAAACTAGCATGCAAGCTATAAAATGGACTGCCTCAGCTCTTGTTCCGAATGATGAAAGATGCATGTGTGCTCGGGTCGCTTTGTCAGAAAATTCCTTGTGATGCCCCGATTTGCCTCTGTTTTGCAATTGGTCCTAGAACACTGTACAAAACTTCCGAAGGCTGCTGACTAGTTTTTGCTGCTAGATTCCGATTTGCTGCAACAAAGAGCAAGAAAGGGGCATGGCAAAGTATTTTTAACACATGTGTGCATGACCACTCTCTCCGTCATTGCACAAGCTCTAGGGAGTGTAGACCTCGATCCTCGTGCCACCAATCACGCATCTCGATGCATGATGGCCGAGGAGTCGAATTGCACGACTCAATGTGAAATGAATGCACATATAAGCATAACAAGGCCTAAACTCCATCATGGGTAATTCGGAGTGTCGGCGACTAGGAATTAAGACACATTTCATCACTTGGAGTATGAAACGTCCCTCGTTTCCCGTGTTGGGACTAACCTTACTCCAAACACAATGCAATGAGATGGCATACACAAGGTGACTAACATGCAACCCTAAATGCAATGTAACCTAATCATGCTGGCATGCGAGGGATGATATGCAAACATGCAACTAGCATACGCAATGCTATGAACTGAGAATGGCATACTCAATGCACACGAACTATATGGCATACGCAATGCAATATGGACTTAAACTAAGATGGCATTGTAGACACCCCATTTTGACCGGCCCTAAGACTTGGGCGCTTTCTTTTGGTTATCCGATGATGACAATTAGAATGTGTTTCTCGCAGAATTCTCATAAAAAGAAATGGAATTTGACTTTAATCCCAACCTTCACCTTTATGGCCAAATTATTTTAAAATATTGAATATTTCATTAATTTAGTATTTTTGTAATTTTTCATAATTTTATGTGTTTGTTCATATTTTTGGTGTATTTTATATAAAAGAAAATAATAAAACAAATTATATTATGTGTTTAAAATTAATATATTATATGTTTAGTATTTTATATAAAATTATATTAGTATATTATATATTATGTATTTTGGTATAAATTATATATTTTAGATATTTTATATATTATATTATATTATAAATAAAATATATAATAATAAAAGTAAAAGTGGAGGTCGGCTGTGCCGCCTCCACTAAACGTATATATATATTATTATATTTATATTATTATTATATATATTATTATATTATATTATTATATTATTATTATATTATATTATTAATATATTATTATTATAATATTATAGTTTGCCTATATAAGGCAGAGGCTCTGCAGAGTCAAGAGGGGTTAGTTTTTGGAAGAATTCGGAGGAATTTTTGAGGAGAAGGAATTTTAAGGGAGAGAGAGTCTGGAGGAAAAAAAGAGAGGATATTTTTTTTGATATTTTTATTTTCATTTCATCAATACACCATTCAAAAAATAACTATTAAATTTATATTTTTAAATTTTGGATTGAGAATTGAGAACACATTCCACAGACTTGAGGGTAGTCAAAAGAAAGTTTGTGACTCAGAAAATTCATCATTTTTCCAAAAGGTGAGTTTTCGTAACTTTTCATTTAATATAAAAATATAATATAATTTGTTTAATTACTTTATTTACTTCGTTTTATAACTGTTTTTTTTTATTATCGCTTTAACGGGATGGCTGCACCACTGCACCACCTACATATCTGCTGTAATTTAAATATTGTATATAAATTGTTGTATTTATTACTTTAAATAAATATCACGGCGGTGAATAGTAACCCCGACGGTGAATAGCACCTCCGGCGGTGAATAGTAACCTCCTGTAGTGAATAGTACCTCCGGCGGTGAATAGTAACCCCGACAAGGAATAGTACTTCCGATGGTGAATAGTAACCCTGGCTATTTATTTTTGCTCGCTTTATTATATGCTAGTTAGGGGTCTGTTTAATTTATTTCAACGATTTATGTTATAAATATCAAGTTTGTTTGTATGCATTTCAGACTTAGTGGATGTAAATATCACTTTTGTACAAACAGGAGAAAAGATAAAGAAATGGAAAGGTAATAAAAAAGGCGAATAAAATTGGTTAAAATTGGATTACAACCAACATAAAGAACCAATATGATTAATTGAATTCGGTCGGACGTTATACCGAAGTTATTGTGTCAAGGCTTGCCTTACGTCAATTATTGTAATAAATTAGACAGCCCCCTTTTATTTATTATTCATTCGGTTTTGTAATAATTATTTATTTGGACACTTGGACATTCGAACCCTCCTGCGTGAGGGCGCAGTAATTCATTCGGACCCTCCTTCGTGAGGACAAATATGTAATAAGTTGTATGTCTTCCAACCTCCATTCTTTCTCCCTTTTATTTCACTGCTTATGATGGTTAGATTAAGGACATCATGTTTAAATTAGCATTTTCCATGATTTGCATCCATTCGTTTACATGCATAAAAGTTCGGCTCATCATATTATTCAAATGTCAAATTCAAACTCTTTACTTGAATACATGCTCTATCATATGCCTTGAATTGACTCGCATGCCATGCTAGTAGTCGAGCTTATTACTTGCACATTGTATGTGTTGCATTAGCCATATCGCATTAAATAGGATCATGCATATTTTTTTTCTAATTGTTTACTTTCTTTTGACTCGCCTTCGCTTCGGACATAAGGTAAGTTTTATGCTTTAGCATATTACATAAGTGTGATTGCTGTCATATCAAACATACTACCATGAGGCTAAATGCTTACTTGATATACCTGTTTGAATGCCTGTGGATAAAGGCTAATCACTTAAATTGGGATATTTTGATTCATGTATATATGAGATCACTATTTTCAGTGATACATATTCAAAACATTTCTTCAAACAAACATGGAATCAAATGTTCCAACTTTTCGTGAAATTAGTCTATACTTGTATGTTACATATAGAACAAGAGCATATATTGTACATAAAAATCACATCATGATTAGTAGAGGCCGATCTTTGATCGGGTGAGTGGGGTGTTCAATTATTGACCTTCCCCTCTCATACCTAAGTTCCCGAACCAAGACACTTTGGTAACAACGGACTAATGGCCTTTGGCACGAGTCATGGGTTTCCTAAATTTCCCAAAATAAATATTTAGGTGGCGACTCTGAAATCTGGCAAAGCAGTCCATTTTTGGCATTTGATTCAAACATCGATTTTCAAAAAACAATTGCCGGATTTGGACTCTTTTTGTGTTTCCACTGTTTCACATTGCACTTGTGAAATCAGATTCAGAACCAACACACAAGTGGAGTCCGAACTGTAAGGGCTATTTCATTCTTCCGAAAGGGGGCGCGAAAAGCCGAGCTACAGTTTCTGGCGACTCTGCTGGGGATGTAGAGAACTTGACTCAAACTTCATGATGTGAATTTTTATCTACATTTATATGTTCTTTGCATTGCATTTGCATTGGTGCGCTTAAGTCCCTGTGTTTGCCATCTGTTATTCCTGGACGGTTTGCCGGAGGCTTGCCTACAAAGCTTGCCAAAAGGCTGACCGGTCATGGGCTCTGTCAAGTTAGGAACACAACCCTTGGATCTGGATTACCGCTGTACCGCTTGATCCTCCTTTCACTTTTCGGTGTTAGGTGTGAGAGGTATATTAGGTAGTCTTGCTGAGGTACCCTTTGTGACTATTTGACCTAATGCATATAGTACGCTCTAGTGACTATTCCAACTTAGGACAGGATGCCACCCATTTGTAGGATGTTGTGAAGCCGCTTGTTTGAATAGTGAACCCTAGATCATTTCAAAAGCTAGGACAGGATAACCCCACCCTCCATAGGGGCATTTGTTCTCTTTCCTGCTATGTGTTCTGTGCAATTTATTGGATCTATACAGGGGTGCTCAAATTCTGAACAGTGATTCGGGCATTTCCGTTTGTGGGGTTGAGTTCAGTGTGTCAGTATGAGTTAGCAGTAATCAATGATCAGTTGAGTCGAAATGTTGCTCAAATTCTGATTAGGGGTCCCATTGTTTTTTTTCTAGTTTGTAAACAAACAAACAAACAAAAAAAAAAAAAAAAAAAAAAATACTAAGTCAACTCATTTTATTTGTGTTGTTATTTTATACCAAAAAAAACAAAAAATTAAAAAAAAAAAATCATCAAATCATTTTGTTTGTGTGGTTTTAGTAATTGTTGTTTTTTCAAAAAAAAAAAAAAAAAAAATGGGAATGGGGTTTGTTTTCTTTCGTTTATATAAAATGTGTTTTTGTTTTTTGAGTATATAAAAAAAAAAAAAAATCTAATATCCCACAAGTCCACCAGTGTAAATAAATAGAACTTGTGGGATATCCGACCATTTTTGTAATTGGGGAGTGACCACTTGTTGATAACACGGGTTTTATTTTGAATGTTGTGGATGGCCCACACATTGACTGGCAATTTGAGAATGGTTTTATTCTGAGTTCTGAATTGAGTATTGAGTCTAAGTTTGATTCCACCAAGTTTGTAGAGTTGGGATCAGACTCGAGTTATTTTAGTGAGTCAAAGTCTGTTGATTTCAAAAGTGTTAAATCTAGACATTTTTGTCCTGTCTAGATATTCTTTGTCTTTTTCTTTTGAGTTTGTTGTCATCGCTGAGTCATAGTCTCTTTCCAATAAACCAAAAAAAAAAAAAAACAAAAACAAAACGAAATGCCATAGAGTCTGCCTACTTCTCTGTGCCTTTAAATCATTGCATTGACCAAAGTTTTTTTCAAAACTCTTTCCAAAACTCTGATAAAAACAAAGAGGAAGAATTTCCTCAGGATTTGCAAATTTTGATCAACTGAGAAGAAGAGAGGTGTACTAAGCCCTTGATGAATAAAATCATTTTTGTTAATGTGGGTACTGAGAAGGATCCTGGCTTGGTCCAAATTGGTTCTATCTTGTCTTTGTAAGAGTACGAGTGATTAGTCACTTTGTGAAAAGATTTCAAAAAACTATTTTTGCGTGGTCCTACAAAAACATGCCTGGAATTGATTATACAGCATAGGGTCTCTCTTGACTCAAGGTCCGACCTCCTTAGCTCCTTAGCTTTCAAATCATGATTCGAAGTATTCAATGATCAACCAAAGTGTGAGGCTTACATAGCCGAATTGGAAACAGCCCTTGAACTAGGGGCAATGATGTGATTCAAATGGAGACAGCTCTTCAACTAGGGGCAATAAGGTTGAATATGATTCAAATGGAAACAGCCTTTCAAATGGAGGCAGCCCTTCCACTAGGGACAATAAGGTCGAATGTGATTCCAGATTTGAAACAACCCTTGAACTAGGGGCGAAAGTGTGAGGCTTACATATCCTAAAATGGAGACAACCCTTGAACTAGGGGCAAGAAGGTACCACCCTTGAGAGGCTCGTTGAGCCGAAAACCCGGAAGGGCAACCCAGGCAAAAGTTAGAGCACAAAAAAAAAACAAAAAAATAAAAAGGGAAAAATAAAAAGAAAAAATGAAAAGCTCGCAAGGTTGAAAACCCGAAAGGGCGGCTTTGGCAAAAGTTAGGGCGTAAAAGGAGAGTGTCAATACCCGAGTGAACCTTAGCCAAAACTATGTAGGGCCTGCGATTCAGATTGGAAGTAACCCTTGAACTAGGGGCAAAAAGGTCGGATGTGATTTTAGATTTGAAGCAGCCCTTGAACTAGGGGCAAACGGTTGGATGGGATCAAAGAGATAAAACTGAATTGTTTCCCAATGAAGACCGCCCAGAAAGGCAAAACCCAGAATTTGAGAAAATGAATGTTATTATTGAAGGACAGTCGAGTTCCTATCCACTACACTAGGGGCAATATGAAGGGCAAATTCAGCCTAGTCCCTACATCATCATATCTACTGGTCTAGTGTAGTAGTTGTTCTGATAGATGGCCTAGAGATTTCACACCCAATCAACATGGACAAAGTAAAATGAAGGTAACCCTTGAGAGGCTCGCTGGGCCGAAAACCTGGAAGGGCGACCCAGGCAAAAGTTAGAGCAAAAACAAAAACAAAAAATGAAAAAAAAGAATAGAAAAAAAAAGAAGAAGAAAAAAATAAAAAAATGAAATGATGATGAAACAAAAAGAAAGTGTTAATACCCGAGTGAACCTTGGCCGGAACTACGGTGGCCTGATTCCTATCTTTGGGATACGTAGGTAGCTTCATCTTGAAGTTCGGCCTCAATAATTTCTCAACTCATTCATTTTGTCCATGTTTGATTGGTGTATCTTTAGTCGACTTGGTTGTCCTATCCGTGTTTTGATTGGTGTATCTTCGTTCTGCACAGTTTAGTTGGTTTCGATTCAACTTGGCTCGGTTCGGATATCACCTTTGAGTATCTGGTTTGGGACTATGCACCCCAATGGTTGATTCCATATTAGTTGAGTATGGCCATTTGCAAAAATAGGTTTTGATTAATTTGAATGGAGCTGACTAATTTTTCTCGAAAATTGTTCCATTTTTGTAAAACTTTGGATTTGAAAAGGGAAAATTTTCAGTGCTCACAGTTTAGCTTACGTGATTTGAAACAGAAAATGGAATAAATATGCTAATCTAACTCTCATGTTGATCAAAACATTTTTACAAAAAAAATCAAGAGACAAAAAGGGTCAAGGCAATGAACTAGGGCCATACTTGAGTTAAAGATTCTGTCTTCTCCACCGCTCGAGTCAACTATTCAGTGTATATAAGTGTGTATTCATACCAGTCAGTGTATATAAGGGTGTTCCTTTCATACCAGTCAGTATATTTATACCAGTCGGTGTACTAGTCAGTGTATATAAGTGTGTTTGGAACGTTTTGCTTCGTTCTTCTTTCGTCAAGTTCTTCTTTTGTCAAGTCATTCTTTGATTCAAATCAGTATAGAATCAATGTTCAATTCAGAATTCAAAATTTAATCATTCTCAAATTCGATCAAACAAAAGTATTTTCAAACTCAAAGTGATATGTCAGTCACGCCATTGATGTGCAAAAACCAAAACTTTTTCTGTATCTATATGTAAATATCTGTGTATTATCCTGCCTATGTTTGCAATGAGTTCCTATGAGACCAACTGCGACGGTGGAAACTAGAGTTCGAATGGCAAAGCCTAGAACGCAAAAGGTTCGGGATTTCCGAGACTAAAGTCTGGTTTAAATACCCAGGGGTGTATCCCCGGCTTGAAATCTGTATCGCAGCCCCATAGGTTGAGGTAGCGTGTATGCGCCTCAATTCTGGATACTGAACCAACCTAGTCTATCACCCCGTTGGAGAATAGGGAAAGTTGCAAATATGATCAGGAAGTAAAGTGGCATCCATGGCCATTCAATCGGTTAAAAATAGCAGGTGCGCTTGGTGTTTACACCATCTTTCCTCTTTACATTTTGTGCATCTATCGCACAATAAAGCAGCTACTGCACAATTTCGATTCCATTGCACTGTCTTGTGCAATTTCAATCGCGCTATCTTGCGCATCGCACCATCTTGTGCACTCCCTCTGGTCTAGGAGACCTTAAATCCTCTGAAGGTGCAATTCCTTTGGTGTTTGTCGTGCCCGAACGACTTCAATGGTCTAGGAGACCTTAAATCCTCTGAAGGTGCAATTCCTTTGGTGTTTGTCGTGCCCGAACGACTTTAGGTGGTCTGGTATAGCCACCTGCCTGTGATTGCAATGAGTTCCTAGGAGACCAACTGCGACGGTGGAAACTAGAGTTCGAATGGCGATGCCTAGAACGCAAAAGGTTCGGGATTTCCGAGACTAAAGTCTAGTTTAAATACCCAGAGGTGCATCCAGGGGTGCATTCTCGGCTTGAAATCTGTATGGTAGCCCCATAGGTTGAGATAGCTTATATGCGTCTTAATTCTGGATACTGACCCAACCTAGTCTGTCACCCCGTTGGAGAATAGGGAAAGTTGTGAATATGATCAGGAAGAAAAGGGGAATCTGTGACTTCTACATGTAAAGGTTACCCCTTGTCAGCAAGAAATCATTTTACCATACCTTCTACCATACCTTCTTCCATTCGCGTAAGACGCGTTTGGGCTTCGAATTTACCTTCGCTCCTTTCATGTGAATGATGCTAGATTTGATGTTTACCTAGTTAAAACCTTCCCCCTTTCCTCTCGCGTAAGACGCGTTTGGATTGCAAATCGGTTAAAAACAGCAGGTGCACCTGTCTGTTTACACCACGCCACCTCCTCTCGCATAAGACGCGTTTGGAAAGCATCTTCCTCCTCTCGCGCATGGCAGGCGCGTTTGGATCTCAAATACTCCTCTCGCGCATGGCAGGCGCGTTTGGATCTCAAATACTCCTCTCGCATACCTAACACGCGTTTGGATCTCAAATACTCCTCTCGCGTACCTAACACGCGTTTGGATCTCAAATACTCCTCTCGCGTACCTAACACGCGTTTGGATCTCAAATACTCCTCTCGCGTACCTAACACGCGTTTGGATCTCAAGTTCACTTTCCTCCTCTCGCGTACCGCGCGTTTGGATCTCAAATACTCCTCTCGCGTACCTAACACGCGTTTGGATCTCAAGTTCACTTTCCTCCTCTCGCGTACTGCGCGTTTGGATCTCAAATACTCCTCTCGCGTACCTAACACGAGTTTGGATCTCAAATACTCCTCTCGCGTACCTAACACGCGTTTGGATCTCAAATACTCCTCTCGCGTACCTAACACGCGTTTGGATCTCAAATACTCCTCTCGCGTACCTAACACGCGTTTGGATCTCAAGTTCACTTTCCTCCTCTCGCGTACCGCGCGTTTGGATCTCAAATACTCCTCTCGCGTACCTAACACGCGTTTGGATCTCAAATACTCCTCTCGCGTACCTAACACGTGTTTGGATCTCAAGTTCACTTTCCTCCTCTCACGTACCGCGCGTTTGGATCTCAAATACTCCTCTCGCGTACCTAACACGCGTTTGGATCTCAAATACTCCTCTCGTGTACCTAACACGCGTTTGGATCTCAAGTTCACTTTCCTCTCGCGTACCGCGCGTTTGGATCTCAAATACTCCTCTCGCGTACCTAACACGCGTTTGGATCTCAAATACTCCTCTCGCGTACCGCGCGTTTGGATCGCAAATACTCCTCTCGCGTACCTAACACGCGTTTGGATCTCAAATACTCCTCTCGCGTACCGCGCGTTTGGATCTCAAATACTCCTCTCGCGTACCCCGCGTTTGGATCTCAAATACTCCTCTCGCGCATGACAGGAGCGTTTGGATCTCAAATACTCCTCTCGCGCATGACAGACGCGTTTGGATCTCAAATACTCCTCTCGCGTGAGACGTCACGCGTTTGGATCTCAAATACTCCTCTCGCGTTTGACGCGTTTGGAGCTCAAGTTCACATCCTCCTCTCGCGTATGACAGACGCGTTTGGATCTCAATACTCCTCTCGCGTAAGACGCGTTGGGATCTCAAGTTCACATACTCCTCTCGCGTAAGACGCGTTTGGATTTCAAGTTCACATCCTCCTCTCGCGTAAGACGCATTTGGATTTCAAGTTCACATCTTCCTCTCGCGTAAGACGCGTTTGGATCTCAAGTTCACATACTCCTCTCGCGTAAAACGCGTTTGGATCTCAATCTCAAATACTCCTCTCGCGTAAGACGCATTTGTATCTCAGATTCACATACTCCTCTCGCGTAAAACGCGTTTGGATCTCAAGTTCACTTTTCTCCTCTCGCGGATGAAGCGTTTGGATCTCACATTCACTACATCCAACATTTATGCTTTCATTCAGTGTCACATCATTGTCTTGATTGCATTTCATTGCATGATCATAAGTTATGTTTTGCATTTCATTGCATGATCGTAAGTTATGTTTTACATATCATTCTACATCTTGCCCTTGAACTACGCTGGTTTGATTCCTTGCAAACAGGATACGTAGGCAACCTTCTGGTTCAACCACATGCAGTGCATCTTGTTTGATTGCCCAAGTCTTACGGCCTTGTCAAAAGGGTCGTCTTCGGGCTTTGACATTCACTTACGTCATGAAATGACTTCGAACTCTGTCAAAGAGGGGCAACTGTAGACACCCCATTTTGACCGGCCCTAAGACTTGGGCGCTTTCTTTTGGTTACCCGATGATGACAATTAGAATGTGTTTCTCGCAGAATTCTCATTAAAAGAAATGGAATTTGACTTTAATCCCAACCTTCACCTTTATGGCCAAATTATTTTAAAATATTGAATATTTCATTAATTTAGTATTTTTGTAATTTTTCATAATTTTATGTGTTTGTTCATATTTTTGGTGTATTTTATATAAAAGAAAATAATAAAACAAATTATATTATGTGTTTAAAATTAGTATATTATATGTTTAGTATTTTATATAAAATTATATTAGTATATTATATATTATGTATTTTGGTATAAATTATATATTTTAGATATTTTATATATTATATTATATTATATATATATTATAAATAAAATATATAATAATAAAAGTAAAAGTGGAGGTCGGCTGTGCCGCCTCCACTAAACGTATATATATATTATTATATATATTATTATATTATTATTATATTATATTATTAATATATTATTATTATAATATTATAGTTTGCCTATATAAGGCAGAGGCTCTGCAGAGTCAAGAGGGGTTAGTTTTTGGAAGAATTCGGAGGAATTTTTGAGGAGAAGGAATTTTAAGGGAGAGAGAGTCTGGAGGAAAAAAAGAGAGGATATTTTTTTTGATATTTTTATTTTCATTTCATCAATACACCATTCAAAAAATAACTATTAAATTTATATTTTTAAATTTTGGATTGAGAATTGAGAACACATTCCACAGACTTGAGGGTAGTCAAAAGAAAGTTTGTGACTCAGAAAATTCATCATTTTCCCAAAAGGTGAGTTTTCGTAACTTTTCATTTAATATAAAAATATAATATAATTTGTTTAATTACTTTATTTACTTCGTTTTATAACTGTTTTTTTTTATTATCGCTTTAACGGGATGGCTGCACCACTGCACCACCTACATATCTGCTGTAATTTAAATATTGTATATAAATTGTTGTATTTATTACTTTAAATAAATATCACGGCGGTGAATAGTAACCCCGACGGTGAATAGCACCTCCGGCGGTGAATAGTAACCTCCTGTAGTGAATAGTACCTCCGGCGGTGAATAGTAACCCCGACAAGGAATAGTACCTCCGGCGGTGAATAGTAACTCCGACGATGAATAGTACTTCCGGTGGTGAATAGTAACCCCGGCTATTTATTTTTGCTCGCTTTATTATATGCTAGTTAGGGGGCTGTTTAATTTATTTCAACGATTTATGTTATAAATATCAAGTTTGTTTGTATGCATTTCAGACTTAGTGGATGTAAATATCACTTTTGCACAAACAGGAGAAAAGATAAAGAAATGGAAAGGTAATAAAAAAGGCGAATAAAATTGGTTAAAATTGGATTACAACTAACATAAAGAACCAATATGATTAATTGAATTCGGTCGGACGTTATACCGAAGTTATTGTGTCAAGGCTTGCCTTACGTCAATTATTGTAATAAATTAGACAGCCCCCTTTTATTTATTATTCATTCGGTTTTGTAATAATTATTTATTTGGACACTTGGACATTCGAACTCTCCTGCGTGAGGGCGCAGTAATTCATTCGGACCCTCCTTCGTGAGGACAAATATGTAATAAGTTGTATGTCTTCCAACCTCCATTCTTTCTCTCTTTTATTTCACTGCTTATGATGGTTAGATTAAGGACATCATGTTTAAATTAGCATTTTCCATGATTTGCATCCATTCGTTTACATGCATAAAAGTTCGGCTCATCATATTATTCAAATGTCAAATTCAAACTCTTTACTTGAATACATGCTCTATCATATGCCTTGAATTGACTCGCATGCCATGCTAGTAGCCGAGCTTATTACTTGCACATTGTATGTGTTGCATTAGCCATATCGCATTAAATAGGATCATGCATATTTTTTTCTAATTGTTTACTTTCTTTTGACTCGCTTTCGCTTCGGACATAAGGTAAGTTTTATGCTTTAGCATATTGCATAAGTGTGATTGCTGTCATATCAAACATACTACCATGAGGCTAAATGCTTACTTGATATACCTGTTTGAATGCCTGTGGATGAAGGCTAATCACTTAAATTGGGATATTTTGATTCATGTATATATGAGATCACTATTTTCAGTGATACATATTCAAAACATTTCTTCAAACAAACATGGAATCAAACGTTCCAACTTTTCGTGAAATTAGTCTATACTTGTATGTTACATATAGAACAAGAGCATATATTGTACATAAAAATCACATCATGATTAGTAGAGGCCGATCTTTGATCGGGTGAGTGGGGTGTTCAATTATTGACCTTCCCCTCTCATACCTAAGTTCCCGAACCAAGACACTTTGGTAACGACGGACTAATGGCCTTTGGCACGAGTCATGAGTTTCCTAAATTTTCCAAAATAAATATTTAGGTGGCGACTCTGAAATCTGGCAAAGCAGTCCATTTTTGGCATTTGATTCAAACATCGATTTTCCAAAAACAATTGCCGGATTTGGACTCTTTTTGTGTTTCCACTGTTTTACATTGCACTTGTGAAATCAGATTCAGAACCAACACACAAGTGGAGTCCGAACTGTAAGGGCTATTTCATTCTTCCGAAAGGGGGCGCGAAAAGCCGAGCTACAGGCATACACAATGCAATGAGATAGCATACACAATGTGACTAACATGCAACCCTAAATGCAATGCAATGCAACCTAATCATGCTGGCATGCGAGGGATGATATGCAAACATGCAACTAGCATACGCAATGCTATGAACTGAGAATGACATACTCAATGCACACGAACTATATGGCATACACAATGCAATATGGACTTAAACTAAAGTGAGTGGATCTCAGCCCCACTCAAATCAATGGCCATACATAAAAATGAGACAACCGAAATACATGCAAACATGCAGGAATACAAAGGACCGATCCTAAGGCACAACATGCAACTCTAACTAAGCATGGAAAATGATGAAATATGGCATGGAAACACACATTCTCCAGCTCTGAAACATGATGCACAATGGTCCCGAATCATGCAAACACTTCACACAATGTATGCTGGATGGCACAATTACCGAAACTAGTGAAACAGATTACACTAGAGGTACACAAAGTGATGCACAAATGGCAAGACCAGCCCCAAATAGACCCTAGGCAGGTCTAACACAGTGGGAAAATGGCCTAAAATGATGGCTCAATATGCAAAGAAATGAAGCTCATTCAATGGTCCGAAAACAAGGCATACAAGCCCAACTCTCAAACACATTTAAAGAGTGAAAATCATGGGAATATGGCATACATGTAAGCTCTGAAATATGATATGAAATGGCCCCAAAATATGAAAACACCTCAGTATATGCATGTAATAGACCTCGAAACTCAAAACTAAGCATGGACATTGAACTACAAGCTTGCAAAGAAAACATCATTCGACCATGAGACCCAAAAATAGAGCTAAGGCAGTCCAAAATATGCACAAAATCAGTCTAAGGCATGGCCAAAAAGTGCTAGAATTAAGGGCCAAAAGATCATGCAATACAAGCTAGTGAACCATGATTTGCACTACAACTATATGAAGCACATGAGAGCTCACCAAACTAGCCAAAAACAGAAGTATGCCATGCCAAATAATGCCCAAAAACCCATGGAAACATGGCCAATGCATGCAAGAATGATATGTTCCTTTGAAAGGCCAATAAGAGGGTTATTCAACACATGCATGATGGACATACGAAATGGAAAAACCACCTCTAGATAGAGGTTATGATGGCCCTAAAACTCACTGAAAAGGGCCTGAAATAAGCCTAGGAAACATGGAAGTAAAGGCCCTTTTGAAAGGCCTTGAAGAGGATTACTCTACACATGCACAATAGACATTCAACATGGCAAAAAGGGCTCTGGACAGAGCCTATGTAGGTCATAAAACTCATAAAAAGTGGTCTGAAACATGGCTTGAAAACATGCAAATAGGGGCTCCTTTGAAAGGCCAAGAAAGCTAGTAAACAAAACAAGGGGTGAGAGGGTCACCCCTCTCTGATTTTGATGCTTAAAAACACATAATAACCACTGAAAATCCGCTAGATTTCAGTGGTTAAAAGGGCCAACAAAGCTCACAACAAAGACCCTAATGCATGGCCTAAAACAAGAGGAAATGAAGCATGCAAGGGGGTAGATGACCCCCAACAGAAAAATAGTCTTAAACAAACATGTTTAGAAGCTCAAAACAAGACTTTTTTCAGTTTATGACAAAGCCTAAATATGCTTGCAAATGGAGCTAAGATGTGAAGCAAAACAATGCTTAAAAATGGGGAATGAGTGTTACCCTTGTAGAGAAGACCTCCAGTAGCTTTTGGACCAAAGTAGGAACTCTTCAACCTCTGAAAATGAGCTCCAAGGTATTTAGGTTGATAGTGGAGGTGTTGTGCTTGGAGGTGTAGTGCAAAGGGTCTAAGAACTATGGACTTTTGAAGCTTGAAGTAGAGAGATATGGAGGGAAGTGTATAAGCTTTAGACACAAAAATCTCAACCTTTGTAAGTGGAGAGGAGGGTCTCTCTTATAGAAGAAGAGGTCCAAAGCTTCTCTTAGAAGCTTGGAGCAAAGGGGCCAAGTTTCTTAAGGAAGCTAAACCAAAAGGGTCAAGCTTCTTGAGGAAGCTAGACCAAAGGGGTCAAGCTTTCTCAAGAAGCTCAACAAAAGGTCAAGCTTCTCTTAGAAGCTAAGAGTAAAGGGCCAAGCTTCTTTAAGAAGCCAAAACAAGAGGGTCAATCCTCGGAGGATGGAGCAAATGCCTCCCAACTGGCACAGCTGGATTGCATTCAGAGAGACAAAAAAGCAGAAGGCTGGTCGACCAGTTCAGGTGGTCGGCCGACTACTCCCCCCAGTCGGCCGACCAGGTTCAAAAGGGTCAAGCTCAAAAGGTGGTCGGCCAACCCATATTGGTGGTCTTCCAGGTGAATGCAACTCAGTGGTGGTATGGGAGACTAGAAAATGTGGCTCAAAAGTGAGGGAGACCACTTACCTGACAAGAAAAATCAGCTGACCGGGAAAAGGTGGTCTCCAAAAAGAAAAGGTGGTCTCCCACCCTAGTACCACCTTCCTAACAATGAAACTAGGGTCCATGCCAAAAATGAACCCACACCGATGCAAAACGAGGATTCGGGGGTCAAAACGCGCGGCCGAAGGCCCCAAAAACTAACTATGAAGCACCGAAGGTGGCGTGCGACCACAAAGGTGGTCTCTCGGGCCACAGTGTCCCTCTATGGAGAGGGAACAAGGTGTGTGCCAAAAATCGAAGCAAACGGAGAAAGTTAAGCGGTCCCGAACCGAGCCGCACGACCGACGGCTTCGAAAATCAAAAATTGGTCTCCAAACGGGAATAGTGGCCTACGACCACGAAACGTAGCCTACGGCCATTGAGAGATGGTCTTCGAGACCTCTCCCTCCCTTCGAGAAGAGAAAACAGAGAAAATAGGACCTGGTTCGCAAACTGAGACAAAGCACAAAAGAGTCCCGAAATCCGGAGACAAGGCTCTCAGCCGAGACTCTGTGATCTCACCAAGCGCTCAATCGACGACGTCTGAGTCTTAAGGTCGGTCAAAAATGGGGTGTCTACACCAAGTTCTCCAAGCGCTAGCTGGAAGGTACTAATACCTCTTATTCTCAGCGCATGCACATTTTCCAATCATCACTTGGTATAAGAAGCATAAATAACTCAAGTGTACTACATACACATAATCATTTCAACAACACAATGTTATCCTCCACCGATGACCAAGGACAAAACCTCTAAACAATATGTATTAAATACACGTAATACAATTATCCAATTCTTATGAGGCATTAAGTCCAACAATAACAATAATATTCAAAGGTTTTCAACTTCCACCTAAAGTTCTTTCTCAATTTGCAAAAGAGTTATAATTACCTCTTCTTTCCAAAATCAATTTCCACAATTCCCAATTCATAACACACCAACTATATTTTCAAAAAAACTTATTTACTTCATTTAACCAAAAACCCAATCCATGAATAACAAAGGCATAATCCACTCAATTTCGACTCAACAAAAGTGTAACCTAATGATTCTTATCTTATGGTTAACCCCCTTTTAGCAATTAACAACTACTAATTCGTTATACGCAACTATAATCAACCCAACACAAAGTTAATGTTAAAATCATGAGACCTAATTAAATCTCAAATTAATTACAAAATCATTAATCAAATTCCTTAATTCAAAACATGATCATTTCACAATTTCAACCTTTTTTAACCTATTAATCATTATTACAAAAATTAGGGCTTTACCTCTTTCTCAACATGAACATGTTAACCATTCCCCAATCAACCTAAACAACAATCCATTTCACAAAATCTCAATCTCAAATGTCAAATCTTAGATCCCCTTTCATTATAGCAATTCCGATTTTGACCCAACTCTTGTGGTACCCAGGACTTGGGTTTAATGCTTTCATATTGTTGTTTATATTTTGTTTCCCATGTCTCCTTTTATTTTGGTTATCGGGATGTGGTTGTGTGTTTGGAATAGGTCGGTTGCATGTCTCCTCAAACTTGTGATGCCTAGATTTTAGCTCTTTTGCTCGAGCGGACATTCTTGCGCTCGAGCAACCTTCACAAATTTTGCTCCTCCGCTTGAGCGGTCATTCTTGCACTCGAGCGGGATTCGTTAACTCTCAGTATTTCTTTTGCAGGTCTAAAAATGCTAGAAGTGTGCATTGGACCCTCGAGCGTTTAGTCTCATGCTTGAGTGAGGGCCTTCGTCTGCAAATATCTTGGAGGTGCGTATTCTACGCTCGAGCTGAACTTTGTGTCTGACGCTCGAGCAAGGCTTTCCACGCTCGAGCGAATTGCGTGTATAACAGTTCGAGAAGATGACATTTTGAATCACTTTTTCTTCTCTCTCTCTCTCTCTCTTTCTCTCTCTCTCTCTCTTTCTCTCTCTAAAACTTTCCAAAAAGCTTGTTCTTGAGCCTCTCTCTCTAAAATTCACCTTCTCTTTAAGATTTCTAAGATTTCGTCTAGATCCATTGGGATTTTCACCCTAGTGCCTTTGAGAAAAAAGTAGAGCTCGTCAAGATCTTCATTTTGAACCGAATAGAAGTGGGTTTCGGCGTTCTTGGGGTTCCACTCTTGCTTGGCTCATCTTCTCTCTTTGAGGTAGGGATCTTTCTGCACTTTTATATGATATTTAGCTTAGTTATTTGTGTCTTGTGTAACAATGGTGTGATTTGGGGATATTTTAAGTAGACCTAGGGTTTGTGCATAAAATGGAAAGAGGGGTTTTGGGTAAAGGTGAAATAAATGCTTGTGGGGTTTGAAAATGATGTCGTGTTGTGTCTAATTTGATGATTTTGGCATTTGGCTAATATTTCGGAAAATGAGGAAATTGCCCTAATTGGATCAAACTATTATTCTGTTCAAATAATTACAATTGACATTGAAAATGTAAAATTGAGAGGGTATTAATATAAATGGTGGGATTGGTTATGTATTAACTCATTCTTTGGAAGTTTGAATAAATTATCTGTCATGAGATTGTGTATCTGTTTAGAAATATCTATAGTGGGCTATCAGTGGAGGATAGTTTTCCTTGTTGTAGAAATTACATGTAGATTAGGTAAATTGAAACTAGTCCATGGTTGGTTGTCATTGAATATGGCTATGTTAATATACATTGTATATGTATAATTGTTTGGGAGTGGAAAGGGGATGCCCTCCATTGCTTGATTATGTGTTTAAATACATTACATATGTATGAATGATTGTTTGGGAGGAGAAAGGGGATAGACTCCATTGTTTGAGAGGAGAAAAGGGATGAACTCCACTATAATTAAGTTGGCCGGAGTGTCTTGGGTGAAAGTCCCGAAATTATACATAGGTGCCAAGCTCGTGGACAAAATATCCGTAAAATGGTAATTGTAGTGCTTGTATAGCCTACGTTTACATGGGTCCCGTTTGATGGCTGCCTGTGGACGAAATATCCATGAAATGGAAGTTTGAAGCATTTATGCATAAGTGTTGTATGATTTGAAATTTTTTGAGTTGTAGTCTCAGTTCGGTTGCTGAAAATAATGAAATTGACTCATGGATTGAGACAGATAAGTGAATGGAATATGAATTGAAAGTAAATGGAATAAGACTTGAAATTGATATCTTATGAGTATATAAGGTTGTGAAATTTTTTATCAGAAGTATTGTTTTTGTTCTTGTACTTATACCTTTGCTAAATTTCATATACTGTGTTAGATGATTTCTACTAGATTGTGGCTCACCCTATTTGGGAATAACATTTTCAGTTAATGATGGCATGCCTCCACCAAGGCAATAGCATTGGAGGAACCTTTGGGAAGCAAGAGCTCCATGTTTTGTTCATTTTGTATGGTCTAGGAGTAAATATATATTAAGCGAAGTTCATTTTATTGTAACCAAGTCAGGGTTTGGAAAGGTGTAAGCCAATAGGACATTCATTTATGTTAAACTCTTGTATTCATTAACCTTATGTAATTAAAGGACTAAGACTCGAATTTATGCTATCGTTTATATTTGTTTGTGGATATATTTATGCTATTATTTTGGGGGCGTTACATTCATGATTTTTGAAAAATCCATAACAAACATGGTTTTTATGCAATAAAATCTACCACATGTCTATCTATAGGCGAGGTATTGAAAAAGATCAAAGAAATCCTTACGTCAAAGAGAGAAGAAGAGAAAAGCCAAAAATCAATTTCATCGGAATTCGATCTCCACTGGTCAAAATGAAGCCCTCGGTATGCTCGTCGTTTTGGTATAAGGAACTAGTACCAAAATCCCAATGGATTCTTGATATCAAAAGAAAATGAAAAGTTTTGAAGGTTTGGGTAGGGAGGGATGAGAGAAAAAGAGAGAAAAGATTGGATAGAGAGAGAGAGAGAGAGATATTCTGAAATGAATAAAAAAGGGACCAATGGTCAATACATAGTTGAAAAGCACAAAAAACATGGCAGTTTCACGTGCCTGGCCGCACATGCAGAGCCCTTCCCGTACATGCAGAATTTCCCACCGTACGTGCAATTAATGCAGAACCAAAACTTCAACCCAGCTCAACCCCGCACATGTGGCCTTTTCTTCTGCACGTACAGCCCCCAATCTGCACGTTCGGCCTAAGTCCCCGCACGTGTAGTTCCACCTGACTCGGCCCGAACTTCTTGAGGTGATCCCGGTCCCCTCAGTTTCGTCCCTACGCCCAAAACTCAAAATATTTAAGTCGGTCTAACATTAAGTGGATTAAACAAGTCCGAACTCTCAAACATCAACACGATATAACCCATTAAGGTACCGAACAGGAAAAAAGGTAGGTCCGAAAGGCACGTTCAAGTTGGGGCCAAGACTTGGGACATCACAATATTCGTGTTATTGGGTTGTGTCATATATGTGTTTGTGTTAGGCAATGATCAATTTTAACATTCTGGTTTCATGTACGGTTCAAGTCGTGTTGTCGTGTCGTGCCGTAAATTTTCACTCCTAAATGATATAGTTAAAAATATTAAAATATACATAAATAATTTACTTAAAATTATTATATGTGTTGATTTAAATAAGACTTTCATAAAACGATAAGATTAAGATTATCAAAATAAATAAAAGAAATACTGTTTACCGTTAACTTTTTTTTGCCCTCTCTCCTACGTAGCACATCTCCTTTTTTTTTTTCTTTTTTCCTTTTTATTAAAATTCTAAATCAATATGCCATTCTAAATTTGATATTCAAAAGATTTTTACGTAATCTAAATTATCCATAAAAAAAATTTAATAGAATTATACATACTGAAAATATTTTACCAATTAATTTTATTTTGCTTTTTTCACTTTTTTAAAAAATAAATATTAAAAATATTTATTTTTATGAAATTTATTATAAATATATATGTAAGTTATATTTTTATAACATGATAGACCTAAAATTATTAAAATACACATAAATAATTTATTTAAAATTAGTATGTACGTTGATTTAAGTAACTCTTTTATGGAACAATACAACTAAAATTATTAAAATAACTAATTAGAGTCATTATTTAAATTTTAAATTATTGCTTCTTTTTTTTCTCCAATTTAACGATAATTTTAAATATTTTATATATTCAAAAATATAAATAATTCAACTAAATTTTATTAAAAAAATATTTTAAAATAAATATGTTTAGCCCGTGCATCGCACAGGATAACTACTAGTTCAATAATATGGCAATAATAAACTTTTAGTCCTACTTTGAAAACCTTTGATGTGGCAACCAATTAAACCTTTAGACCTATTTTCAAACACAATAATGTGACAATCAATTGAAATATTTAAGACATCTCTCTCTATCTCTCTCTCTCTCTGTCTCTTATATATATATATATATATATATTCTCTAACTATTAATCAATTATCTTTCTTACACAATCACTCAATTTAAAAAGTGAACCTACATATTATTTAAAAAGTGAACCTACATATTATTTTCCTAATTGTATTAGCTATATGGTAGCCCTGTGAGTTGTTAGTTTGGCATAGAATAAGAGAAATATAGTCTTATTCTATGCCTCATTAAAAAAAAATAAAATAAAAATTAAAAAGAGTAATTTATTTATAAATCTCATTTAGAGGCCGACCTTATAGTTCAAGAAGTCTATAAAGTATTCTTGTGTTTCACTTAGTCCTATATATTTGAACTTATATTTCAATAGATCGTTTTTCTCATATTAGAAGTATTATGTGCACTATTTTACCCTTATAGACTTTTATTATATAATAAAATATGATGATTTTAAAAAATTTCTTAGAGATACAATTATTAGAACGATGTGGATTGACCTAATTAAATATTGAACGGTTGAGATTGCTTGATTCACAATAAACTTCCCGTCAAAATGATTGTTAACTTTTATTTTATACAATCTCACATCGGGAAAGAAAGGAAAAAGAAGTTGTCTCACTTATATAAAGTGAACTTTATACTTCCATTTAATATTGTAGTATTGTGCATGTTTCAGTTTAAGATAGTTTAAATTTTAAAATAAAATTTAAAATTGTAATTAATTAATTTTTATGTAAGCTGGTTAGTCTTTTGACCTAACTGATTAGGCTGAACCGTTTTCGATTTGATTAATTTGCTGGTTTAATTATGATTTTAGTGGTTTAATTGCAATTTTATCAAAATATATTAGCTAGATTTGTTTGATTTGAAATAAACTTTTGACCTAAACAATTATTAGTTTTTAGTTTACACAATCCTACATCGGAAAAAGAGTGATTGAGTGAGTTATTTCACTTATATAAAGTGAATCTTATACTTCCATTTAATATTATAGTGATGTTCAAATTTCAGTTCAATACAATTTAAATTTTAAAATTTTCAATTAATTAATTGTTTTGTGAGTAAATTAGTCTTCCAACCGGGCCGGATAGGGTTAATCGATTTTTATTTTATTGATTTGTTAGTTTAATTGTGATTTTTAGTTGTTTTATTAAAATATTAGAGAATGATCGTGCCCAAAGACACCCCTAATGAAATACAATTTTAAAATTATTCATAAGAAAGTAAAGTACTATTTAGTCATACCAACACTAACTACTACTACTACTACCACTAATAATAATAATAATAATAATAATAATAATAATAATAAATACAAAATTCAAATATGCATCTGAGTTAAATTGATGGTGTGTCCCTAATCGGATTTAATAAATTAACTCAAGTTTCACTTTACATTATGTTTGCGTATTCTATAGCTAATAGTGACATTAATATTAATGATGGGCAGAAGTTAGAGGATGGTAAATTTACTATCCAATGTATGTGTGTGGATAACATAAATAGGAGGAATGGAAGTTTTACCATTAATGGATAATATTCTTGATTACAAACAATAAAAAGAATAATTGTATTTGATAGATAAATTTTTTTTCCAAATAAAAAAAGATTAGTTACAAATAAAGTAAATAGATATGGTTACATATTAAATTTTCTTATTTTATAGGTATCTATATAATAAAAAGGATGGTTTTCAAAAATGTATTGAAGAAAATTAGGGCATGTGATTCAATTGTTTGGATAAAATGGTTTGGATTGACTTAACTAAAGATTGAACGACTGAGATTGTTTTATTTGAAATAATTTTTTTGTCTAAATAATTATTAATTTTTATTTTACACGATCTCATATCAGAAAAAGAATGAAAAAGTGAGTTGTTTTACTTATATAAAATAAACCTTATGCTTCCATTTAATATTATAGTATTGTGTATGTTTCTGTTTAAGACAATTTAAATTTTAAAATAAAATTTGAGATTTTAATTAATTAATTTTTGTGTAAGTTGGTTGGTCTTTTGACCTAGTTGATTTGGCCGAACCATTTTCGGTTTGATTGATTTGATGGTTTAACTACAATTTTATCAAAATATATTAGTTAGATTCGAAATAAATTTTTGACATAAACAATTATTAGCTTTTATATTGGAACTAGCAAATAAGTTGTTTCACTTATATAGTTGGGATTGTTTGTGATGTCCTAAATAAGTACACTTTTTGGACTAAAAAGTTGAGGAAAAAAATATGGTTGTATAGGTTAATTTTTTCACTTTTTATGGAAAAATGTGTATTAAAAAATTGTATAAATTAGTGTGTAGAGAAAAATTAGGATTGAGAGTTGTGCAACCGTAATTTTTGACTTTTGGTGAATAGTGATAACTTTTTAACTTTTTGACTTTTTTTCAACTTGCCAAACTTGGCCAAAGTGAGCCTTATTCTCGCATTTAGTATTGTAATGTTGTTCATACTTCGGTTTAAATTTAGTCAAAAGATTTAAATTTGATAAAACTGCTATATTTGATAAAAATTTCAAAATATATTTGGTAAACTAAATTTAGGTCAAAAGATTTAAATTTAGGTTGGGAGTGCCTTTAGACAAGAGTCATTCATTAGAATATATATATATTATACCATATATCTAGGAGAGAGAAAATCATTTATTAGATACATTTCATTTTTGATATATATAAAATATTGTATATAAATATATAAGATTATTATTCTTATTGTTTTATTTGTTTCAATGTGAGGGATTCACTTGATCAAAAATCTTCTTTCATCATTATTTTACAATAAAGTCCTTCCATGAAAGAATATTTAGAAGAGAGAGTTATGTAACATGCCCGGGGTATCCGTGCGCATTAAACAGTTCGGACCCTCAATATTTTTGATTTAGTCTCACGAGTGCAATGTCAAACATAGATGATGGACCAGATTTGACAACTTTCATAGAAAATCTATTTTATTACAAAACATTTTCCAAAAATGGACTACATCACTAGATCTTAGAGTTGCCACTTAATATTTTTGAGAAAATTAAGAAATCCGTGACTTGTGCCAAGGCCACTGTTTATTGTAATCAAAGATATTTGGCTTGGAATCTTAGGTATGAGAAGGGAAGGCCAATAATTGAGCATTACGGCTCACTCAATCAAAATATCAGCTTCTACTAAATTATGATATGAGTTTTATTTCCTTTATATGTTCATATTCCGATTATTTAATAAATCCTACAATTTACTATGTGAAGCAAACAAGTATAGCCTACGCCATTTATTTTCTAAGCACTAACACGTGGCCAAGGTGACGCCGACGTGTCAGCCGAGGTGCCACGTGTCGTGGTAGTTATCCCGAGGTTATCTCTGAAGATATCAGAATCCGAGATAAGCAGATAAGGGACAAGAGTCCTATGAGGAAGAAAGACTTCAGGGTGGATAAGGATAACACTCTTAGGGAGTTTATCCTTATCTCTTGAGGAATCCAAAGTAAGCACTGAATTGGAGTTCATAGAAGTCAGGCTTCTAGTGGGACTTGGATTGAGTAAACTATAAAAAAGAGGCACCCCCATGGGTCTAAGGTACGCAATTTATGCTTCGAGCATTGAGTTGAGCACTATAGATTATCTTTGAGAGATATACTGACTTGATCGTCGGAGTGCCTCCGGGTGGAAGAACCACCGCCGGAGCCTTCTCTTTCTGTGCAGGACAACAAGATGCCATCTATTCTACCTGTGTTCTACAGCTGAATTACTAAGGAGGGCAGTGTGATCGGAAAATTACTCACACAATTTGGCGCCGTCTGTGGGAAAGACATAAGAATAGATGGCCAGTAACGCACAAAAAGAAAGATTGGGGACGACGCTCTTGCTGGGAGTGGCAGGCCTACCGACCTTGACATTGAAGGAGACAACCACAATGCAGAAACTCGTGACTAGAATCGCGGAGCAAAAGACGTCGGCCTGGAGGGCGACACTACAAAGAAAGCGGATCAGAGCAGATACTACAATGAGGATAACCTCCAGGTATGGAGGGACAGATGCCTACGAAGGGATGAAGAGGTAAAAGAGATGGCAGACAAGTTGGCCGACCTGCAATCGGTCGTCAACTTCATGATGCAAAACAACGTCATGCAGCCGCCATACCCGCTGCAGGACACACCAATTCCCGCAACCAATGCCCAGAAGGGAGGAAGGAAAGCAATTCCTGAAGCACTTCAGCACACCAGGAGCGGAAGGCACTCTCACCCGCCTTCCAGGGAAGTCGGACGAGAGGAACCAAGACAAGAGAAGTCCCAGAGGACATATCACACGAGGGACGCAGAACCCAAAGAACATCGGCATGTTCAAGGGCAGGCGTTATGCTTTGACACAACTCATGGGGAGAGATCAAAAAGGGGCCACCACGAGGCCGAGAGCAGTATACCGAAGAGACTAAAGTCCAAAGATAGCCGAGCTCCAGGGAGGAGTAAAGAAGACTTGAGAAATTACCTCAAGAGGAAGGAACAAAACGCCGAAGCCGAGGTTACCTCACCCGACAAGCCAAGGACACCGTTCTCGGTAGAGCTAGACAAATTTGAGGCGTCGAAGAGATTCAGTATGCCGAGGTTTCAAATATACGATGGTAAGTCAGACCCTAACTTCCACGTTGGACTATTCTTGAACTCAATGGCACTATACAGTGGGAACGAGCCATTGCTCTGCAAAGTGTTCCCCTCGTCCTGTGGGGAGATTGCATTAGATTGGTTCCACAAACTGCCAAAGGGAAGCGTGAAGACTTGGGAAGGCCTGGCCGAGATGTTTGGCCAGGTTCGTGACAAATAAGCTGCAGCCATTAAGGGTGGACGTATTAATGGCTCTGAAGATCAACCAGGATGAAGGCCTCAGGGCCTATGCGAAAAGATACTACGAGGTGTTCAATCGAATACCCGAATGTAACCAAGAAGTGGCGGTCGTGTCCTTCAAAAACGGCCTGAAAGACAATTGTTCACTACGGAAATCTTTGGTAAAGACATTGCCAAAGAACATGGAAGAACTCATGGCAAGAATCGAAAAGTACGCCAGAGCCGAGGAGGATACATCAGGGAATAAGGAGGTAAAACAGGAAAAAGGGAACGGCTCGCCGAAGCGAGGCCGAAGTAACAACGGATTTAGCAAAACAGAGATAGAATTGAAGGATAAGCAGGCAGTGACGACTGTGTTCCGAATCCCGGTCCACAAAGTTCTGGATCAAATTCGAAACCAACCCTATTTCAAAGCACCAGCAAAGGCCCCAGGGGAATACATGGGTAGGAATGTTGGTAGGCGTTGTGCTTACCACAATGAAGAAGGGCATCCAACTCAGGGCTGCAGGGCCCTAAAAGCATACTTAGAGGACCTAGTAAGGCAAGGCCATCTGAAGGACCTTGTCGACGAAGCCAGGACAAGAGAAGAGCAGGCAAGATTGCCTCAAGCACCAGCAGCCCTGCCTCCCCCAGCACAGCAACCACAGGGAGGGGGACCTAGGGTGGTTAATGTAATTCACTCAAAGGTGAACGAAAGTAACATTCGGGGGGAAACCCAAAGAGTAAAGCACCTGCAGCACGTGAACCAGGTCGGACAGAAAAGACCTCGGCCTGAAGAGTGACGAGGACCGATGATAGCCTTCACCGAAGCAGACCTAAAGATGGTCTAGCATCCGCATAATGATGCCTTGCTAGTATCCCTCCAGGTTGGGGAGTGCCAAGTGAAACCCATCCTGATAGATCAAGGCAGTTCCTGTGACATCATATATGTTAGATGTTACAGGGAGCTGGGCCTTCACCCAGACGACATGGAACAATCGAATGGCCCAATGGTCGGCTTCAATGGAACGCTGACGTGGCCACTGGGCGCAACGAACTTGGAAGTACAAGCTGGCACTAAGAAGATCAGGACAGAATTCATCGTGATTGACACACCTTCACCCTACAACATCATCTTGGGAAGGCCATGGTTGCATGCAATGGGGGCAGTTCCCTCAACGTTGCATCAGCTATTGCGGTTCCCAACAGAACATGGGATTGAAGAAGTCAGAGGAGATCAACTGCAAGCAAAGAATTGCTCCATGGCAGCAATGAAAACTACCTGCAACATTCAAGAACCAGGGAAGGCAGAGATTGAAGATGAGGACATGGAGGTCCTAGATGATGTCGGCAAGGAGCCAACTGAGAAGAGTGAAGAAACACTAAAGAAAATCCTCGTCCAGGAGGGCGATGAAGAGCGCTTCTTTCTTCTCGGCTTAGGTTTAGCCAAAGAAGAGGAAAGGGAGCTGGAAGCTTTTTTAAGAGCAAACATTGAGGTGTTCGCTTGGACACCTTACGAGATGCCTGGCATTAACCCCGAGGTCACATGTTACAAACTGAACGTCGACAGGTCAGCCAAACCTGTAATACAACGTGCTAGAAGACCGACGTCGATGCACGTCGAAGCAGTAGAGGAAGAAGTGGACATACTTCTGGAGGCCAGGGCCATCAGAGAAGTCAATTATCCGACATGGCTATCAAACACTGTGGTAGTAAAGAAGAAGAACGGTAAGTGGAGGGTTTACAGATTTTACGAGCCTGAATAAAGCCTGTCCCAAAGACAGCTTTCCTCTGCCCAAGATTGACTAATTGGTGGACGCCACATCTGGACATGGAAGGATGAGCTTCCTGGATGCTTATAGGGGGTACCACCAGATAGCTATGTACCCCCCAGATAAAGAAAAGACAGCGTTTATCACCCCCAAAGGCCTGTACTGTTACAGAGTAATGCCTTTTGGGTTAAAAAATGTAGGAGCAATTTACCAAAGACTGGTAACCAAGATGTTCAAACACCTGATCGGCCAAACGGTAGAAGTCTACATCGATGACATGGTCGTGAAGACCAAGGAGCCTAAGGGACATCTTGCCGACCTAAAAGAGGTCTTTGAAATCCTCAAAACATATCGGCTCCGACTCAACGCATCGAAGTGCGCGTTTGGGGTTGGATCTGGTAAGTTTCTGGGGTACCTGGTAACAAGAAGGGGCATTGAGGCTAGCCCAGATCAGATCAAAGCCATTCTAGATCTACAGAGCCCGACATCGGCAAAACAAGTACAGATGCTCACCGGAAGGGCCGCAGCCCTAAACAGGTTCATAAGCCGAAGCTCAAACAAATGCAAACCTTTCTTCAACCTGGTGAAGAAGACCACAGACTTCCTTTGGACTGAGGAATGTGAGGCCGCTTTGGCCGACCTAAAGAAATATCTGACCACAGCTCCAGTCCTCTCAACACCTGAACCTGGGGAAGAGCTGTTTTTGTACTTGGCTGTGTCAGAACACGCAGTAAGTGCAGTAGTAATCCGAGAAGAAAAAGCGGAGCAGAAGGCTGTTTACTATGTAAGTAAAACCTTGGCCAACGCAAAAACAAGGTATCTACTGCTAGAGAAATTAATGCTGGCCCTAGTAATGGCTTCAAAGAAGCTGAACCATTACTTTCAGGCGCACAAGATCGTGGTACTAACAGAGCACCCACTGAAGTCCTTGTTACAACAAGGAGACTTAACAGGAAGAATAGGAAGATGGGCAGTGGCCTTGGGCCAGTATGACTTGGAGTTTAGGCCGAGAACAGCAATTAAGGGCCAAGTTTTGGCCGACTTCGTGGCAGAGTTCATGCCAGAATCCATCGAACATCGGGCTCCGTTAAGCCAAGATGAACGTTGTTCCAGCAAGCAAGGAGAATCCCAGCCCAAGGCAAAAGAACAATGGAAAGAAAAACTCAGACCCTACAGCATCTACATCGGCGACTCCTTCAGACTATTTGTCGATGGAAGTTCAAACTGACAAGGAGCGGGGGCAGGAGTGCTACTGATATCTCCAGATGGAGAAATAATAGAATAGTCCATCCGTTTGGGGTTCAAGGCCTCAAACAATGAAGCAGAATACGAAGCATTAATTGCAGGGCTAAAACTGGCAGCAGTAGCAGAAGCAGATGAGGTAATAGTTTTTTGTGATTCACAGCTTATTGTTAACCAGTCAACAGGAGAATTTGCAGCCAGAGACGAAAGGATGTCGGCATATGCAAAAGAGGTCATCAGATTGGCAGCCCAATTTCAGAACTGCCGACTACTCCAAGTAAACCGAGATTATAACAGCCACGCAGACGCATTGGCCAACCTGGTGAGTTCAATGCAGACTGGAAAAACAAGGACAATTATGATCGACTATATATCGGGCCCGAGCATAGAACAACAGAACACAAAACATGAAGCAATGTGTGTTGACATGGGGCCAAGCTGGATGGATGCAGTTGTTGCATTCCTGAAAGAAGGAAAACTGCCAGAAGATCGTAAGGAGGCACACAAAGTCAGATTGAAATCGGCAAGATTTAGCCTGACTGCAGATGGACACCTCTACAAAAGGTCCTTCACTGGACCCCTTTTAAGGTGCGTACACCCTTTGCAGGTTGAAGATTTCCTATATGAAATTCATGAAGGAATTTGTGGAAGCCACGCTGAGGGCAGATCGTTAGCCCACAGGGCCATTACCCAGGGGTATTGGTGGCCCTATATGCAAAAGGATGCTGAAGCCTACGTGAAGAAGTGTGAACAATGCCAAAGGTTTGCACCTTTGATACATCAGCCATTTGTTGACCTGAACCCAGTATCCAGCCCTTGGCCGTTTGCCCAGTGGGGTATGGATCTTATTGGGCAACTTCCCCAGGCAACTGGGCAGAGAAAATACTTACTGGTAGCAACCGATTACTTTACGAAGTGGATAGAGGTAGAACCTCTTGCTAAAATCCGAGATGTGGACGTCAAGAACTTTATATGGAGAAACATCATCACCAGATTTGGGATTCCGAAAGCAATAGTTGCCGACAACGGAACATAGTTTGACAGCAAACTCATCAAGAACTTCTGTGCGAAATTCAAGATCAAGAATTACTTTTCAACACCAAGTTTTCCCCAAAGTAATGGGCAAGCAGAAGCATCCAACAAAGTAATTTTGGATGGTATAAAGAAGAGGCTGCAGACAGCAAAAGGAAAGTGGGTAGATGAATTGCCCAACGTGCTTTGGGTATATCGGACTACGCTGAGAAGATCAAAAGGGGAATCCCCCTTTGCCATGGCTTATGGCACAGAAGCAGTCATTCCACTGGAAGTCGGCATCCCAGGGATTCGAACCCAGGGAGTTGAGAATGGGACTAATGACATACTCTTAGCCCGAGATCTGGATCTTTTGGAAGAACGAAGAGAGAAAGCTGCAATTCAGCTTGCAGTATACCAGCAACAGCTTGCCAGAGCTTACAACAAGAAGGTCAATCCAAGAGATTTTCAAATCGGAGACCTAGTCTTGAGAAAAGTCGTCGGCAACAAGAAGGATCCCAGAGAGGGCAAGCTTGGCCCAAACTGGGAAGGACCCTACAGAATTACTTCGGTATTAGGCAATGGAGTTTATCGGCTTGAAGATAATGAGGGCAAAGCATTGCCTAGACCTTGGAACACTTGTAATTTGAAATTTTTCTATCATTAGATGTGCATTATTTTTGGCCGATGTCATCAATAAAGTCTTTTCAGAGTTCTTTCCACACATATGATTGATAAAGTTACGTAATGGTGTTTTTGGAGACATGAATAATGAGAACCCAAGTAGAACTCAAGTTCACATTGGGGGCAGAGAGAAGACAGAGACACTTAATTCACTTGTTGAAATTTGTAGCAATTTACAAGTTGAAGTTAAGCTGAGATGGTTCCTTATCTTCACTTGTTGAAATTTGCAGCAATTTACAAGTTGAAGTTAAGCTGAGATGGTTCCTTATCTTCACTTGTTGAAATTTGTAGCAATTTACAAGTTGAAGTTAAGCTGAGATGGTTCCTTATCTTCACTTGTTGAAATTTGTAGCAATTTACAAGTTGAAGTTAAGCTGAGATGGTTCCTTATCTTCACTTGTTGAAATTTGCAGCAATTTACAAGTTGAAGTTAAGCTGGTTCCTTATCTTCACTTGTTGAAATTTGTAGCAATTTACAAGTTGAAGTTAAGCCGAGATTACTGTTTCTCTTCACTTGTTGAAATTTGTAGCAATTTACAAGTCGAAGTGAAGCCGATGTTATAGTTTACACACTTGTAGCAATCTACAGGTTGGTCCAACCAAAGAAGATGGTTAACACTTGTTGAAATTTGTAGCAATTTACAAGATGATGTTAAGCCGACATGTGATCATCTGTTGAAATTTGCAGCAATTCACAGGTTGAAGTAAAAGTTAAGTATATTGTTTAAACATTTGTTGAAATTTGTAGCAATTTACAAGTAGATCATTATTTAAACACTTGTTATAACTTGAGAAAAGTTTACAGTATATGTTAACATTTGTTGAAATTTGTAGCAATTTACAAGTAGGTTAGACTGAGATCACTGTTTAAACACTTGTTGAAACTTGAGAAACGTTTGCAAAGTTAACATTGAATAGTATATGTTTTACACTTGTTGAAAATCGATGAAAAGTTTGCAGGTCAGTATCTTGCCGAAGTAAAGCTTGTAGTTATTATACCCGAGGTATGTAACCCCGAGAAGATTGCACGAAGGAGGCAAAATATGAAATGCATGCAAAATATTCTAAGTATAGAACCATGCAGAAGCAATCAAGAGAAATTACATAATCCATAGAAAAATAGTTGCAGTTGTGTACAAAAGAAGGCATTGCGGCCTACCAGAAGTAAATTGTTTCGAAGTAACAAAGAAAGGCACATCGGCCATGAAAGGAAGCATACATTGTCCAAAAAACAAAAAAGTACAAAAAACAAGGAAGGAAAGACATTGGAATCAGGATTCTTCAGCATTAACAGCTGGCTGGATTTGAACCTCAGAAGACTCTTGAAGAGATGCCTTGGCTTCCTTTTCTGCCGCGATCTCAGCGTCAATCTGGGCAAGGGTTTCATCAACGCTCTTGCCGACTTCAGGAACGTCGGACGAACCCTGCTCCGGGGTAGCCTTCTTGATAACTTCATCACCATCATTATCTTGAGTCAGGTCCAAGACCTGCTCATTCAAAGAAGGAGACTTAGCCACAACAGCCTCCTTAGATTTCCTTACAAGAGCCTCATCCTCACCCTCCTCCTCATCTTCAGACTTAGATTCAGATTCTTCTTCAGCTTGACTTGGAGGTGGAGGAGGAGGAGGGAATGAGAGAGGAATAGCTTCGGCCTTGTGCAGAGGTGAATCTTCAGGAATATTGAGCTTTTTGACCAGGGACATCCAACCAAGGGAAAAGCCCCTGTTGCATGCCTGCCTAACTTGTAATTTGTATTCCTCTATAACGTCGGCCATTTCTTAGGCATAGGTTTTTTCGTCGGCCGCTTTGATTTCAGTGTCTTTAGTGGCCAAGGCCTCTTGAAGTTCCTTTTCGGCTTGGGCCTTTTTGTCCTCGGCTTCTCTCTTCTCGACCTCGGCAACCTTCTTAATGGCCTCAGCAGATTCGGCCTTTTCTTCGGCTAGGGTTTGGGCTTTGGTGGCAGCCTCAGCCTGGTCTTCCAGTTTTTTCATTTTTGATTGAAGAGTTTTGTTCTCCTTTTTAAGGGCAGAAACCTCCCTCCTCATGTCAGCCAACTTCTCCCTATTTTCAAAAGCTTGCATAGAGAGAGAGTGGGCATGTTGAATGGCCTGAAAGAGCACAAGGAAAAAATTGTTACAAAGTGTTAGAAAATATTTTAAGTATAAAACAGAAAGAAAGAAAAAGTACCAAGCAGGAACACTTACTTGAACGGAGCGTTGGAGCATTAGAGTATAGTTCTCGTACTCCTTATACTCGGCATTTCGCTCCAGATCACCAGGAAGAAGCAGCGCCGTACTGAGGGCAACGACGACATTAATATCATCGGCGCTCTCACTAGTCATAATTGGCCTGTCTTCCAAAGTAATCTGAGGGGCCCAAAGGACATCGGGCTTCTTGGACTCCGAGGTAGTTGCTGAGGACGACCTCGGCTTCTTTGACTTTGTGGATTCAGAAGGTTGGGCTTTAGTAGACCTTTTTGCAGGAGTAGAAGAAGTCTTCTTACTCTCAGCAAGTTTCGTGATAGGCAAATGATCCTCAGATTGAGGCTGGGTTGCTTTGGCCTTTGGCTGAGTCTTTTTGGTTCTTTTTGGCTTTGGTGGGGGCATGGATTGGGTTGGTTCAGCATCAGTATCAACTGGGAGGTCGGCTAGGAGATCTTGGGCAACAGGCTTCGGGCGACCCATTTCAGCAGTTTTGACAAGTCGTCGCCGACGTTTTCTTTCTGGTATTGGTATCAAGTATGGGGCTGAAGTAGATGGCAGATCAGCTAGGTCAGAGGTGGATCCTTGGTCTGTTCGTAATGTGGAAGCAGTGGGTAGAGTTGTGGCAGAAGGTGGAGAAAGACTTTTCTTCTTCTTCTTTGGGACGTCGGACAGAGTGGATTTGTACGTCGGGATAAAGTTTAGTACCAAGGGGGCTCTGCGTTTTTGGATTGGAAGATCTAGGAGCTTCTTTAAGTCTTTGCCTAGAAAGTAGGATTGGCGAAAGCTTTTTGGTGGCTGATGAAGATCTACAGGACAAACAAACAGACATTAGAAACAGACAAAGGATTGAAGACTTGAAAAGAAACAACTAAGTATTGACGCTGGGCTCTTACCCTTGCCCTCTTTAACTGTTCGAGGAAGAGGGTAAAGATGGACATCTTCGTTTGAGCCGAACTCTCAATTTCCCGAAGCAATAACATAGTCATCCCCAGCCCCCTTGTTTTAGTCTGGGAGGTCGGCTATAATTTTGAATTATGTAGACCTCGGCTTGAGGTAATAGACGAAGCCTTTTTCCTTCAAGTTAAGGGCACACATGGTATAACAATATTTGATGTCGGCAAGGGTGATCCTAACATTCTCCTGCCTAGCTAAGGCTATGGCACCATTAATCACTCGATAGGAGTTGATAGTAAGTTGCATGGGGTTTAGCCTATAGTAGTGGAGAATTTCGCGAAAAAGGGGATTGAGTGGAAGCCGGAGTCCACATTCAGTAAAGGCTACAATAGGAAAGGGCATCGTATTGTCTGTGGGCATGATGGAATCGTTATCCCCAGCTAGCCTTAGATGAACATCGGTTGGAATGGAGAATTCTTGCCTAAAGAATTCGAGTTTTGTTGGGGTGTCTACCCTGTGTCTCCACATACCCATAACATCGGCCTAATTTGAGAGGGCTGGGTTTCAAAAGAAAGATATTTCAGAAGGGTTGCTAGAACCTCGGCTTCAAATCTGGGTAAGGACTGGTAAGGGTTGTTCCAGTTTTTCTAAGAACGGGTGGGTTCTACAGATAAATCCCAAACCTAAATCTACGAAAGCAAAGATTGAAGGCAAAGGTCTGGAAAAAACACAGGAAACAGAAACAAGAATGAGTTTCAGAATCAAGAACAGAGGTAGGGCTATCAAGAGCATAAAGAATACAGGTAGTAAAGGGCCAAGAACAATGGCAAAAAAGTAGTGAAACCGTGCAAGTATTCAAGACATGGGCAAAAGAAGAATTAACGCATCCAGATGAATAATTCAAACAAATCGAAAGTTTAAAACAGAACAGTAATGGCAGCAAGAAGATAGAAGAACATCAGTGAAATGAAAACATAAAGAATAGTGGCTTACTAGAGAAATTGAAGCCGGAATGAAGTTCGCTGAAGACAGACGACGGTTACAGAAGTGACAGAGTAGCGAGAGCTTCACCAGAGAGACGAATGAAGTTGCAGAGCCTGGAGCTTGAACAATGGCGGATTCGAGAGACAGAGCTTAGAGAGAGAAAAAGCAAGTGAATCAAAGCACAAAGTGAAGAGACGAAGGCAAAGGTAGTGTTTTTTTTGAAAACGTGAAATGGCGGCAAAATAAGGCATTTAGTGCGCCTGGAAAAACGCATGCGTCAGACGGCGCAGACAGATTTTGTACAGCATACAAGCGCATCGCAGGCACGGACCAATAGGGATGAAACACGCAAGTGAAACAGTTGAGAAGTGATGCATGACAACTCATGAGCGTGGGAAAGTTCATTTGAGTTCTTGTTCTTGAAAACAAGACATATCGGCTTGACATGAATGATCTCGGCCGAAGAGTTCTTACGCCGACGTACTGGAAGGAAGGCGTGATATAGGTTCCATCACCTCAGAATGCCGAGGTAATAGAACCTAGGGGGCAGTTGTGGGGATATATTTTCTGAGCACCAACACGTGGCCAAGGTGACGCCGCCGTGTCAGCCGAGGTGCCACGTGTCGTGGTAGTTATGCCGAGGTTATCTCTGAGTTGCCGAGGTTATCTCCGAAGATATCGGAATCCGAGATAAGCAGATAAGGGACAAGAGTCCTATGAGGAAGAAAGACTTCAGGGTGGATAAGGATAACACTCTTAGGGAGTTTATCCTTATCTCTTGAGGAATCCAAAGTAAGCACTGAATTGGAGTCCATAGAAGTCAGGCTTCTAGTGGGACTTGGATTGAGTAAACTATAAAAAAGAGGCACCCCCATGGGTCTAAGGTACGCAATTTATGCTTTGAGTATTGAGTTGAGCACTATAGATTATCTTTGAGAGATATATTGACTTGATCGTCGGAGTGCCCCCGGGTGGAAGAACCACCGCCGGAGCCTTCTCTTTCTGTGCAGGACAGCAAGATGTCATCTATTCTGCCTGTGTTCTACAGCTGAATTACTAAGGAGGGCAGTGTGATCGGAAAATTACTCACACAGCCTACGCCATTTATTTTGAAACAATTTGATTTCATATATTTTGAAAGAGTTTTAAAGATGTATAACTCAAAGAAATTAAGTTTAAAAACATGAAAAATCAACATCATTCCAAATTAAGCAATACAACCTCCATCAACTGGCATTCATATAGTTATATTAAGTAAGCAAGTAGCCTTATCGTAGGATGCAAAACATAGTAAGAAAAACACATACAAACGGGATGCTAGTTACAAAATAAGGTTGGAAAAAACATGCATGATCTTATATATAAAATCCTAATGTAATACATACACAAAATGCGACTAGAGATTCGGTTACTAAAACATGACATGTGAATTATGGGGTGGCGCACAAAATCACATAGAAATTGATTAAATCCATAGATACAAATGAGCCAAATCTATATGCATGAAACATGGTTGTAAAGTATAGATATGATGAAAAACAAAATATCATGATATTTACAAAATATGGAAAGCGAATAAATAAAAGGGATAGAAATAAATGTGATTGAAAGGCATACATAGAAAGGGGTAGAAAGAAGCGAGGGTTGAGAATTATTACAACACTGAATAATTACAAAACAGAATAAAAGACGTGTGATCAGGAGATTATTACAACATAAACCAAATCTAACAAATCATACGAATAAAATAAAAAAATAAAAAATAAAAAACTATTCATTCGTCGGTTACTATTCATTTGGCGGTTACTATTCATCTGCTAGAAATTGTTCTGCCTACCACTGGATGACTGCCCTATTTTGCCTGAAAAACACATATGGTTGGAGCACTATTACTCCGACAGTTGCTATTCACTGTTGACAGTACTATTCACCGCGACAGTTACTATTCATCCTCCTTGGTCATTATTCATCTTATCGGACATTTTTTGTCCACGGTTACTATTTATCACCGGAGATACTATTCACCACAGGTAGTTACTATTCATCGTTAGTTATTATTCACACAACAAGGCCACATTTCTAACAAATTAGGTGGTTTCGACCGATTATTCAAAGCGGTAAATTACAACAGTTTATGTACAACAGTAAATTACAACAAATATGTGGGTGGTGCAATATTCCATTTAAAGTGATAAAAACAATTATATGTATAAAAAAAATAGTAAATTCCAATAGATATGTGTATGGTGCAGCCTTCCACTTTCACAACCTAAATATCACACATTTAAAACAATAAAGAAAATACAATAAAATAAATAAGAAGAAGTCTAAGGAATAGAGGCTCAACTTCTATTTCCACAACCTAAATATCATATATTTAAAATAGTAAAAAAAATACAAGAAAATAAATAAGAAGATTGCAAAAATTCACCTTCTGGAGGAAATTATGAATTTTCTAATTATCAAACTTTCTTATTTACACCCTCACGGTTATGGTGTATGCTTTGAAATCTAAGTAAAAGATTTAAGTTTTAGCTTTAATATTGTTTTGAGTGGTATATATCGGCAGATAGAAAGGTTAATTAAAACAAATTTTGATTTTAGAAAATCAATTCTCTTAATAATTTTTAAAAAGAATTTATTTCCTTTTTTTTTCTTTTCTTTTCTCCCTTTTTTTCCTCCACGTTGAGCTTCTCCAGCTCTCTTTTTTCACACCCCTGAATCATGAACCCTACCCTTGCCTTTTATAGGCAAAATTATCAACAAAAACAATAAAATAATTAAAATATTTATATAAGGTAAATTTGATTTCTCTTCTTCTTCTATCTTTTTTTATTTTTTTAATTTTTTATTACTTTTTGGAGGCAAGTTTAATTTCTCTTCTTCCTTTTTTATTATTTTGAGAGACAAGTTTGATTTCTCTTGTTCTTGTTCTTTTTATTATTATTTTTTATTTAATTAATTTTAATATAAAATATAAAATATAAAAATATTTAAAAATATCATTTATACTAATTTATGTAAAAAAACATAAAATATGTACAAACATATAAAATTATGTAAAATTATAAAATATTACAAAATAATAAACTAATAAAATATATTTCAACGGTTTAAAATAATTTGGCCAAAATAGGTGAGGATTAGGATTAAAGTTTAAATTTGACTTTTTTGCTGAGAAATTCATAAATAATATATTCCAATTTTTATTATTGGGTGTTTGGAAGAAAGTGCCAAAGTCTTATGGCCGGTCAAAATGGAGTGTCTACAAGTTAGTTGTACATATAGACTGATAATAGAGATGATGATGGAGTTGCAACAAAAATGATGGTAAACTGGCGATGAAAAATCACTTTGTTGCCATTGTTATACATAAACCGTAGTATTTTCGTTGGTTTGTGTAGTCATCGATATTACGTAGCTTATTCACTAGTATTATGCCGAAATTGTTTATATACAATTTTTCTAAAAAGGTGGGTCAACATATATGGGCTATTTGATGATTTTTTTATTGTTTGATGATTTGTTGTATATTGTTTGCTACTATACTTGTTGGTTGAGCAATCATTTTTATTGTCATTGAACAATCAAAATAATTGATTTTCATTTTTTTTCAATTTGTTTCGTGTTTTTACGTTGCAGTATGAATGTTTACATTGATATGGGTTTAGTTTTTTTAAGGGTAGTTGTAAGTTAATTGTAAACTATGAACATTCATATTTTGGTATGAGTTTTATATTTTTAAAATTTAGTTGTATGTTTGTTGTTTATTGTGAAGATTTATATTATACTTTGGTATGTGTTTTATATTTGTTGTATACTTTGGTATTTTTGAAAGTTAGCTGTATATTTGTTATTTATTATAAACATTCATATTGTATTTTTTTTTTTGTTTAGATTTTTTATTGCGCTATTTTTAAATTTTCACATTATAAAAAAGTGTGAAAGTATAATATTTATTAGTTTTCATAATTTTGAAAAGTAAGATTTTAAATAGGATATTTATTAGCTTCCATGATTCTCTCATAATATATAGATTCTAATTCAAATGGGGTAAGTATTCAAATTAGAGTGATTTTTCTTTTAAAATATAGATTTAGTTTTCATTTTTTTTGCTAAATCTAAAGTTGAGATTTTTGGTCTTTTGGGTTATTAGAAATTAAGTTGGACTAAATGGTAAATAAGTATTACAAATAAGATTTTTGAAAAAAAAATCTCCCAATCAAAAATAGTTTGACAAAAAAGAAACTAAAAATATGTATTTTTTCTAATTTTTAAAAATTAGTTTCACTCCCAAAATGTGAAAATAATATAAAAATAAAAGGGCAATATTTAAAAAAAAAAATTCCATCAAATTAAAATTTTCAATTTTTTGAGAAAATAAATTCTAAAAACTCAATTAAACAGAATCACATAACCATCAATTTTAAACAAACTTGAAACAATACCAATGGAAGTCATGCTGGAAAAAAGTTTAATTCCTTTCACAACCCTAAATTTCTCTCTCTATTTTTTAAGAACAACAACAGCACTAAGATAGTATTCTATTCAAATTCAACGATAGCAATATCATTCATAATCGAATTTTCAAAACAGTAATTAACTTTAGAGAGTCTGATTTGCCTCTTATGAGTTGTGACTACTACACACAAAAAACTTTACAAAATAATACTGAGTCAGAGACATAAAATCCACTAGAAAAGACTAGAGAGAAAATTTCGATTTACATTCGAAAAATTAAAACCATTAAAGAAGAGACACTGTGAAATCATCTGGAACTGAAACAGAGCAAGAAAGGTGAAGCAGTGTCAATTCGGACTCCTCCCCAACAAAATCACCCTCTTTTTCACCATACCCACAACATCCACCTTGCTTAAATTTCTTTTCCATACTCTCCTCCTTGCATGTTGTTGTTGTTGATGATGAAAAACAAATGGGTTTAGTACCCTTCTTGTTGTTGCGATAAATATGATCTTCAACTGGTGCTTCTGTTTTCTGGGTTTGAACAATAGATACACCAATTTGCTGCTTCCTGGTAGTGCTATCGACATTGACAGTAGTCGACGACAACGGTGGACGAGGGTAGTAGAAGTCAGTAGGGAAGAAGTAGTACTGAAGAAGGCCAGAAGTCATTGAATCTGTAATTTTTGAATGCATTGAGCAGAGAAACAAAGACGGTTTTTTTAGTCTTGAGATAGAACACTGCACTGTTACGAGTTTATATTGTCTTCGTGGTGTTGTTTGTGTTAGGTATTTATATATACTATCGAGGAAGAAGAAGAAAGAATAAAGACCGTGAGGCGGTGTGTGGCTTGGGGTTCACGCCAAGGATTGTATTTGGTTTTGGTTTTCTTTTTGTTGACCTATATTGCGTAGGACTGGTGATGTGCGTTTATATTAAGGTAAATTATATAATTATTATCTATAATTTAAGGACCAATTTGGAAAGTTATATTTAGGCCCGGCCCTGAGTGCAGGTAAGAAAGGTCTACGTTTTGAACTTTTAAGTTTGGACTAAAAATAGAGGTTATTAAATATAATTTTATATTTTAAATATAAAAAAAAAGTCTAAATACTATAGGCTCAATTGAACACGGGGTCAAAAAAAAAAAAAACACAGTCCACAGATTTTAAGAGTTGCAGCCTGCTAAACTATAAAGTAACAAGACTAGATTTTTATTTTTTTTTGAGTATTTGTAATGATTGTTTCCTATCTTAATATATGAAAATAAATTTTTATTTATAATTTTAGTGATTATATGTGCAAGTAATTTTTTTGTGGATACAAACAAATAAAAAAATTGTTGTAACTTATCGTTTTATTTATGATTTTTTTTTTAAAATATAAGAGGGGCCCCATTTTCGAAATTCGCCTTGAGCCCCTAAATCTCAGGCCGGCCCTAGTTATAATAATAATTAAAAAGTTTAAGAACTCATTAAAAAATTAAAGAATTCTACAAAAAAATAATAATAATTAGGATTCTCTTTTATTTTTACTTTTTACATTTTTTTTCCGTAAAAAGTCAAAAAATCATAAGAAATATCCTAAATTTTTCACTTTATATTTTATCTGAAAAGCCAAAAAGTTATTAAAATAGTCTATTCTCAAACAAATCTAATTTTAATGTTGTTTTTATTTTTTATTTATTTTTTTATTTTTTAGATTCAATGATATGTAAGTGAGATAATTAGTTGATGATTAGAGAATTTCCTTAGATATTCTAATTGATTGTTACATTATTGAGTTTAAAAAGTGAGTATAATTTTTGGGTTAGAATAGCATTGCTTAATTTGAATTTGAGCAATTTAAATCACATACTTTTTTATTTTGTTGTAATGCCACTGTTAACATTTTAAACGGATCCATTTAACATACATAAATCACTATGGAGTGCGAAATTAGAGGGATTAAAGTAAAATTTAAAGGAAATTATAGGACCATTGGCGTAATTTATTCATTACTTAGTGGTCTCTATAACTTTTATTTTTAAATTTCACTTTGATTCCACTAGTTTTGCACAGTCATTTTCTGTTCAAAATTTTAACGATAAGTGATATAGAGTGACTAAATTATAACAAAATTAAAATTTTAATGTCCCAATTGTTCAAATTAAAACTATAAAAATCAAGATAAAATTATGATCAAATTAGAGGGACCAAAGGGTAAATTTACTCTTATTATTATATGTTAGGTTGCTTGCTTTTGGGAGCTTCTATCTACACACACCAAATACTCTTTTTGCACATCCTTCTCATTACACACACCAAAAAAAATCATTCCTAATTCTTTTACTCACTGCATACACATTTGATTCCACATCTACCCTCACATACACACACACACACACACACCCTCAAACCCAGCTCTCCTGACGGTGCATACCCATTGAAGCTACATCTCTCACATTGCTCTCCCAACGGTGCAAATACACCCATTGAAGCTGCATCTCTCACATTGCTCTCCCAATGGTGCAAATAGCTCCCTGCTTCACACAGTTGGGGTAACTTTTTTCACCAATCTTTAATTTTTTCATTTGCCAAATAGCTCCCAACGGCTAGCATACCCCATGTTCTGTTGTAGAGTTTTTTCATTTGTAATGTAGAGTTTTTCATTTGTAACCGTCGTTTGGAACTGGTTTTCCGAAATATAACAATTTGTTCGGATGTAGAAATCTGAAAATAATCAATAATTTCATCAGTAGATTTCCAAAAATGTTTCATTGTTATGATAGCCAACTTCCGAAAATTTTGAATTTGGACAACACTCAACTTCCGAAATTATGTTTGTGTTTCAGATTTCAACTTCCGAACAGAATATGTATTTTCGATTGTGAACTTCCGAACAAGTTTTTTTTTTTTTTTCCCCTTCTGTTGTATATTGTTGTTTGAAGGGAGCTTATATTTCCACATCCCCATTCCCCTCTTTACACACACTTAATAAACACACTTATTATAATTCACACACACTTATTATAATTTTGTCAAACACTTACTAGTAGTTTCACTTGAATAAACACTTATTATAAATTCCCCACCATGGCCATGTATATTGTTGTTTGCATGGCCATTCTTTATTTACAAGCACTTATTATAATTTTATTTTCAAGTGAAATTACTATTATAGACATTAAATAACCACATTTGGAAGTTGAATGTCAAAAAAATAAAAAAAATTCTGAACTCTACTTCCGAACAAGTTGTTTATTTTCGAAATGCTACTTCCGAACCAATTATTTATTGAAAAAGATGTGTAAAGAGGGGAATGGGTGTGTGCAAATAGAAGCTCCCTTGTTTCAACTGTATAGTCATTAAACATATTATTTTTTGCAGATAATATGAATTCTGAATGTCAACAACGTGTCCCACCTACTGCTTCAAATAGACGATGTCGTGAATTGCATGTAGACCATGAATGGGACGAGGGCGTGGGCGAGGACGAGGTCAAGGCCGTGGTCGAGGTCGTGATCCAGTTTCGGTATAATATGATATTCCCAGTGCCAGTCAAAGTCGGAGCCAAAGCCAAAGACGAGTTCAAGGTTATGATATGCCTGACATTGCTGTGGAGAATGCCTCTTTACCTGATTCTCCTCCTGTCCAGGAAGAGGACCTTACTCATGCTTTTCCAGGTGGACCGACTGATCCATCAATACTGCGGAGTTTCAATAGTCTTGTCACTGCAGCTGTTTGGCACGGGGAGGTAAACATTCCTGAGTAGAAGTGAAATTCATTTGTATATGAATTTTTTTTTCCTGTGTGTGTTGTATGGTAGTTTCTAATGAGATATTATTTGTGTTATAGGAACGAGGGCCCCTAAAGTGTCATAATCACTCTTTGAAGATCCTTGCGTGGCCATGGTGGTCAGTAGACAACAACACTAGATTCAAAGCCATTATTGAGTAGTTTGGGCTGTCACAGTTAGCTCGTTGCACTTATCGGTTCGTCAACAAGTTTCTAATCTCCAGTTTTGTTGAGAGATGGCAACCTGAGACGAACACATTTCACATGACAGTTGGTGAGATGACCTTGACCCTGGATGATGTTGGCACTATTCTTGGCCTTCCCATTGTAGGCAAATCAGTCAGCGTACCAGATGTGACAGATCATCATGGAGTTACACTACTGGTTTATGACTTGGGGATTACTGAACATGCAGCGCATGAAGAGGTTTCTACTACTGGTGGCAATTCAATCAGGCTTGAGTGGTTGCGAAGTCAGTTTGCTGGTGTCACAGATTCAGACCCCGAGGAGGCTATACAGTGCGCTGCTAGAGCTTATTTGTTGTTTCTGTTGGGATGTACACTCTTCAGTGACAAGAGTGGCGGCAGGGTTCCTGTTGTTTACCTTGGTTTATTGATGGATTTGGGATCCATTCATAGTTACGCTTGGGGTATTGCTGCATTAGCATTTTTATACAGACAGTTGGGGTATGCTAGTCGGTCCGAGGTTAAGCAGATGGGTGGTTATATGACTCTTTTGGAGGCGTGGATTTATGAGCACTTCCGAGCATTCCGACCTCACCAGAACATGGGCTACAATGAAGACATGCCACACGTGTACCATTGGGCATCTAGGAGAGATGCAGGTTCCTCCATTGATCATTTGAAATCTTTTTGAGCCGAGCTTGACAATTTGGTAGCTATTGATGTAAGTTTACTCATTCTGAGATAATTTTAACACTTTCCATTTATCTTACCCTTTACATACTTTAATTCAAAAACACTTTACGTTTACAGGTTATTTGGGATCCATACCACAGCTGCAGAGACTGGCATCCATGTAACGCGGTTACGTTCTACCATGGATGCTTAAAGTGCTTAGACGTTGTCGAACCCTATCATCCAAATAGAGTTATGAGGTAGTTTGGCAGGGTTCAAACCATCCCAAATGCACCGCTAACTCCCAGTCGTGGTGTTCGAGGCAACATATCTGCACGATATACAATCATGTATAGATACTTGGATAGGATCTGGGAGGCTTGGGATAACCACGTGTTATCTGAGCAACGGAGGAGCACACCAGTTCGTCAGCCTTGGGAATGTGTATCGGGTTATATGGATTGGTATAAGAATATCACGCACCTATATGTTGAGCACATTGATGAACCGCGTGTCCATGACCATCAGGATTTTAGCCAACATGCCGATGTAATATATTATCCTCTTTTATGCGATTTCAGCCAACATACCGATGTAATATATTATCCTCTTTTATGCATTTGTAACTT
Organism: Camellia granthamiana; assembly: GCA_036172215.1. Lineage (NCBI taxonomy): Eukaryota > Viridiplantae > Streptophyta > Magnoliopsida > Ericales > Theaceae > Camellia > Camellia granthamiana. The sequence goes on from CM069914.1 coordinate 19,991,561, forward strand.
ACTTTTTATTTTCTGATATGTTCCCTAAAATGTGATATTCTTTTCAAATGCAGCGTATTGCTCATGCACTGTAGATTTCACATCCTATTATTGATGCTGGTTGTGAGGAGGGGATTCGACATCCTCATCGACTTTACCAGGCTATCGAGAGTATGACGCATGTCCTTGAAGGTCAGCACATTGACGAAGCTGGACCTAGTTCTGCTAGATCTAGTTATACTGGAGGTCGCTTTCCATCTTCGACATTGACATACAGTCGTAGGCCTAGGCGTAGGCATACAGCTGATTTGTGACATGTTATTTGTTTGTTGATGAATTTTTTTTGGTGTTTTTTGTAAGATGACATTGTTGTAATGGTAACAGTGGTTAATATTTTCTTATTAGAATGGAATGGTAACAATGATCATTGATTTTGTAAATGATATTTTCTTATTACAATGGAATGGTAAAAATGGTCGATCACATTTAATCCAGATTTCAAAACAGAACACATCAACATCAAAAACACATCCATTAATTTCTTCCATAATTGTAACATTGTCAAATGCATACATGTGTCATGCGACATCAACAACATCAAATGTCTCTCGAGTAGCTACATTATCATGAATAATCTCCTTGAAATGTTGAATGCGACGCACATATGCATCATCCCAGTCGGCAGCGCAAGGGTGACGGTATTTTCACCAATTAGTGGCTATAGGAGGAACTGGATGGCCTGGCTGCAACAAAACCTACACCAAATATCAATTGAGTTAGTGGTCATACCTCCTAACTTCTTGTACATGCACAAATTTATAAGTTTCTGTTATACCTGGACGAAATGATTTCCTTTGACAAACTCAATGGCAATCTCACGTCTATCAATTTGAGGTACTGGCACTGTTCTAAGAGGTAAAAAGGTGAGGCATTGCTGTAATGACAAATGGTATAACACAAGATTGTAGCAAGATGCAACAAGATGCCCCATGTCTGGCATAGTCATTCAATGTGAGTATCCAGGACTGTCTTCAAAGTATGACAATATGCTTGTTAATTCTTCAAACCTTTCATAGGACCCATAAAGTGTAATTGTAGACACCCCATTTTTGACCGACCTTAAGACTCAGACGTCACCGATTGAGCGCTCGGTGATGGTGCATATTGTGCTCGTTCTGAAGTTGCAGAGTCTCGGCTGCGAGCCTTGCCTCCGGACTTCGGGGCTTTTTTGTGCTTTGCCTCGGTTTGCGAACCAGGTCCCGTTTTCTCTTCTCGAAGGGAGGGAGAGGTCTCGTAGGCCATCTCTCAGTGGCCGTAGGCTACGTTTCGTGGTCGTAGGCCATTTTTCCCGTTTGGAGACTAGTTTCCGGTTTTCGGAGCCGTCGGGCATGTGCCTCGGTTCGGGACCGCTTAACTACCTTCGTTTGCTTTGGTTTTTGGCACACACCTTGTTTCCTCTCTATAGAGGGACACTGTGGCCCGAGAGACCACCTTCGTGGTCGCATGCCACTTCCGGTGCCTAACAGCCTGTTTTCGGGGCCCCGGGCCGCGCGTTTTGTCCCCCGAACCCTCGTTTTGCATCGGTTAGGGTTCATTTTTGGCATGGACCCTATTTTTATTGTTTGGAAGGTGGTAGTATAGTGGGAGACCAGAAATTCTTTTGAAAAACATTTTCTCTCTCCTCCAGCCAGTTTTCTTGACAAAAAACTGGTTTTTCTTACTTTTGGACCTTAATTTCTGGTCTCCCATACCACCATTGTGTTGTACTCATCTGGGAGGCCACCAATATGGGTAGGCCGACCAACTTTTCTTCCTGACCCTTTTGAACCTTGCTAGAAAGCCGATTTTTCTCACTCCTGGGCCACATTTTCTGGTCTCCCACCATATAGCTATATTCTCCTCATCTAGGAGGCCACCTTTCTGGTATGGCCGACCAGCATTTCAGCTTGACCCTTTTGAACCCTGGTCGGCCGACCAGGGCATGTGGTCGGCCAACCACTTGAACTAGTTGGCCAACCACCTCCACTTTGGCCCTCCTGAGTGCAACACAGTTGTGCCAGTTGTGAATCACTTGACCCTTCCTCCGAGATTTTGACCCTCCTTTTGGTCTTTTTAAGGTGGTTTTGACCCTTTTGCTTAGCTTCAAGGAGAAGCTTGACCCTTTTGTCAAGCTTCTTGAAGAAGCTTGACCTATTTGGTCTAGCTTCCTCAAGAAGCTTGACCTTTTTGGTTAAGCTTCTTTGAGAAGCTTTGACCTTCTCTTGAGGCTTCTCTAAGAAGCCTTAGCTCTCTTCCTCTTTAAAACAAACACTCCCCCTCCATTTGCAAGGGTTTGAAAATTTAGCCAAGGCATATACACTCCACCCTCCATAGCTCTCTTCTTTAAGCTCCAAACCCTAATATTCTTGGCCATTTACACCACACCTCCTAGCCTACCACCTCCACCATCCATTCGAGCATCTTGGAATTGTTTTTCGAAGGTTGAAGACTCACGTTCTTGGTCCAAAACTTGCTGTATTGCTGTGCTACAAGGGTAAGTCCTCATTTCCCCAATTTTTGCATTATTTTGCTTCATAACTTAGCCCTATTTGAAAGCATTTATGAGTTTCATCTTAAACTAAAAAGTGTCTTATTTTGAGCTTATCTTGAAGTTTTATTAATGATACTTTTCTGTTTGAGGTCATCTACCTCCTTGTATGCTCCATCCCTCTTTGTAGGCTTATTTTGCTTCATATCTTAGCCCTACTTGTGAGCATTTTAGAGATTTGTCATAAACTGAAAAGAGTCTTATTTTGAGCCCATCTTGAAGTTTGATTAAGGGCATTTTTCTGTTGGGGGTCATCTACCCCCTTGTATGCTTGTTTGCATCTTGTTTTGAGCCTTGTATCTAGGCCTTTGTTGCATGCTTTGTTTGCCCTTCTAGCCACTAAAATCTAGTGGATTTTTAGTGGCTAGCATACTGTTTTGAGATCCAAAATCAGAGGGGGGTGACCCCTTCTCTCCTTGTCTTGTTTGTTGGCCCTTTTAGCCTTCCAAAGGGGTTCCATTTTGCATGCTTTGAAGTCATATTTCAGGCCCTATTTGGTGAGTTTTAAGGTCTTCCTTGACTCTGTCCAGAGCCCATTTTTCCATATTTTGTGTCCCTCATGCATGTGTGGAGCAATCCTCCTTAAGGCCTTTCAAGGGGACCTTTCATTGCATGCTTTATTGATCCATTTCAGGCTCTTTTTGGTGGGTTTTAGGACCCTCATAACCTATTTCCAGAGTTGGTTTTTCCATTCGGTGTGTCCGTCATATAGGTATGGAACAACCCCTTGCATGGCCCTCCAAAGGAGCCCATCATTTTTGCATGCGTTGACTGAGTTTCAGTGGTTATTTGGGCATATTTTAGCATACCATGTTGTTGTTTTTGGCTGTTTTGGTGACCTCTCTTATGCTTCATATACATGTAATGTAAAGCATGCTTACTAGCCTATGTTGCATGTTGTTTTAGCCCTTCATGTTAGCACCTTTTGGCCATGTTTAAAACTGATTTGGTGCATGTTTAGGACTGCCTTGGCTCTATTTTCATGCTTCGTGGTCAAATAATGCTTGCTTTGCATGCTTGTGGTTCAATGCATTTGCCTATTTTTGAGTTTCGGGGCCTATTTCATGCATTGGGTGACATGTTTCCATGATTCGGGACCATTTTGTATCATGTTTCAGAGCTGGAATTTGTGTGTTTGTATGCCATATTGCATCCTCTGCTATGCTTAGTTAGAGTTGCATGTTATGCCTTAGGATCGGTCCTTTGCATCCGTGCATGTTTGCATGTGTTTCGATTGTCTCATTTCCATCATATGGCCACTGATGTGAGTGTAGCTGAGGTCCACTCATGTTGGTGTAAGTCCATCGTGCATTGTGTATGCCATTTCAGTCCATAGCATTGCGTATGATAAGTTGCATATTAGAGCATCGTGTATGCCATGTTACATCACGTGCATTGTGTATACCATTTTAGTCCATAGCATTGCGTATGCTAGGTTACATGTTAGTCGCATTATGTATGCCATCTCATTTGCATTGTGTTTGGGATAGGAGTTAGCCCAAGCACGGGAAAGAGGGACGTTTCGTACTCCAAGTGACGAAACGTGTCTCAATTCCCGGTCGCCGACACTCTGGATTATCCATGATGGAGTTTAGCTCTTGTTGTGTTTATATGTGCATTCATTTCACATTGAGTCGTGCAATTCGACTCCTCGGCCATCGTGCATCGAGATGCGTGATTGGTGGCATGAGGATCAAGGTGTGCATACATATGTGAAAATACTTTGCCATGCCCCTTTCTTGCTCTCTGTTGCAGCAAATCAGAAATCAACAGCCTTCTAGAGCTTCGCACAGCATTCCGGGAATAATTGCAAACAGAGGCGAATCGGGACATCGCAATGGATTTCCGTACAAGGCAACTCATGCATGCATCGTTCATCATTCGGAACAGAGCTGAGGCAGTCCATTTGATAGCTTGCATGCTAATTTATCCGCTGTAACAACCCTCGTTACTGATTACCGAATAAACACTGATTACCGTTAAACTGGACTGATTATGACTGATAACTGGACTGAATAAAATACTGAACTGACTGACTGAAAATGAAACGGAATTTGATTGAGTTTATTTATTGAATTGCATTTCTATCTGTTTGATTGATTATATATCTGTTGAGTTTATATGTTTAAACTGCTAATTGAAGGCCTTATCGGCGGCCGAACCGAAAATAGATTGATGTTTTATGATCACCGTGATTTATGTGATTTTATGATATATTTATCCGAAAATTGATTAGGTATGATTAAATTAGATTCAAATGAGTTAATTGCAAAGTTGGACTTATTTACCAAAAAGCCATGTAGTGGCCCACTACCTCAAGCCATTTTGAGCCTTATTACACCTTATATCAAACATTTGATCAGCCCCTCTTGAGAGCTAACCGACCTTGGAGAGGGAGAGAGAGCTAGGAGAGTTGATTTCAACTTGTTTCATTGTGTATTGGCTTGTTCTTGAAGAATTGAAGTGTAAATTGGCATAATTGAGCTTCCAAGACTTGTAGTTGAGAACCTAGGTGAGAAATCTATCCTCCTAATTGTGTATTCAACTTGTTCATGCATGTTTCATGTCCAATAGTAGAGCTAAGTCATGTTTCATTTCATACATGTTGAATTAGAGCATAATTCTTGCATGCATGTTTAAATTAATGAAGTTTGAGTTGAGTTTATGGCAAATTGTCACATGCATGTCCATGTTTTGAGTGTAGGCCATGATTTCATCTTGTTTTGGAAGAATTGAGCTCATTAGAGCATGTTTTGAAGCTTTGAATTGATTTGAAACTCATGCATGTTCATATTGAATTGTTGTCTTGAAAAATGGTTTGAAATTGAGTTGAAGTAAACACCCTTGGGCTTTGATTTCACAAATTGAGCTTTGAAACTTGTTATTCTATGTGTTTGCAAGAGTTTTTTCAGAAAATAGCCCAAGAGGATCGATTTGATTGCATTGGAGCTTGGTTTGAAGCTTGGAGGTGCAATCTGGAATTCCCAGATTTTGCACTTCCGCTCGAGCGGGAAAAACGAGCTCCCAGCATCTTGCACTGTGCATCAGTCCGCTCGAGTGGAGTATTGGACGCTCGAGCGAAGGATTGGGTGACACGCTCGAGCGGAGCGTCGAGCGGAGATTTCACCTATCCAGTACTTTTACAGTACGCTCGAGCGGGGAAGTTGACGCTCGAGCGGGTACCTTTGTCTGCATGTTCGCTCGAGCGGGGAAACCTGCGCTCGAGCAGGACTCTGTTTTCTAAAAAATTTCTGAAACTGTTTTCTGTGAACATCTTTGCATCCTCATCCCATCCTAGGCATTCTTAGGCCTAGTTTAAGCCATCTTATTGAGAATTTAGATGTAGAACACACCGAGGCAAATTAGGGGTTAAGTTTGTATCTTTCCCAACTGTGTAGCTTAGTGTGTTCAATCTGTTAACTGTGTAGGGTTGGCGACTGGAGAGACGCGCTCTAGCACACTGCAGCCCAAACTCTGTGAGTAACGATTGTGTAAAGATATGTTCAAAATGATTTATTTCTGAACAACTGAACTGAACTGTTTACTGAATGAATGCATGTCCTATATGTTGAACTGTATTGTGGCATCCTTAGCACTTACTGTTTACTGTTACTGTTACAGAGATCTCTGTTGGTTCCCTCGTTGGAACCACTACTGTTAGATGGCCATCACTACTGTTCGGTCTTTCAAGACCTACTGTTTACTGTACTGTTATGCTATTGGATGTACCACATATGACTGTACTGACTGAACAACTGAAATATTGTTTAAATGAACTGTTTTCATACTGTAAGGACATTCATTCCTAACCCCTTTACGCATTGTGTTATTCACTGGGCTTTAGCTCACTGCTCATATATATATGTAGGTGCACAGGCATCAGACCGCGGCTAGGAGCGCCGGAGTTTTCTAGTTTTGTCAAGCCAGCCTATGTGCCTCACCGCGAGGTTCCGAGCCTACTGTTAAGGCTTAGGGGTGTTTTAGTAGTCCCTCTTCTGTACTGTTTACTGTTTGTAATAACTATATGGTTTTGTGCAATCTGAATGTTTACTGTACTGTCAATAGAGATCGAGTCCCTGTACTGAATGATTGTATATACTGTTTCGTACAGACTGTTTATATGAATGTATGAAAAATCTTTTTGGCATTCAGACTGTCACAGCTCATTGGATACTATTTATTTACTGTATTGGCTTCCGCCAGGCCCTGTACTCTGTTTTACTGTATCACTGTTAAGCAGGCCTTCGGTAATCACGGATTACTGGCCGGTTACGGTGCTAAACCCATAGGGCCGGGTTTGGGTCGTGACATCCGCTTTCCTAGTTAATTTGTTAATTAATTAGGGTTTTGTAATATTTAATTATTTATTCGGACTGTATTATTTGGACCCTCTGAGCGAGGGCAATGTTGTAATAAGTTTGTGTGTGTGTGATGTATGTCTTCCAACCCTACGTCTTTCTCCCTTTTATTTACCAGCTTATGATAGTTAGATTAGGGCATGTTTCAATTAGCGTAATTATGCTTGCATATTTGCATCATTCATTTGCATTGCATGCACCGGGCTCGGCGCATCATACTAACTGCATTGTACTTCAATTTCGAGTTGAATACATGTTAGCTGTAGCATCATCATATGCCATCTTAGAATAGTCGAGCCTATTGTAGTTGCATTCCTGCATGTGTTGCATTAGGCATTTCTGTATAGTTAGGATCATGCATGGATTTCTAACATAGCTTTTGTTTTGGCTTGGAGTACTCGGTAAGTGTTTATGCTTTAGCATCCTTGCATGCCTGTGAGTGACTACCATGATAGCATGCTTACCATGAGGCTAACTGCTTATGTGATATATCTGCCTGAATACCTGTGAGTGAAGGTTGGATTATCTGAATTGGAATAATGCATTGACTGTGAGTTTTAAGCCCACTAGATAGTGGCAAAACCATGTTTTCTAAGCCCACCCGAGGGTGGCAAAATCTGCATTTTGAGCCTACTTGCGAGTAGCAAACCGCTTTCAAAAACAAACATGAAATGTTTTGTTCCAATTCAAGTGATCCGGTCTATACTTGTATGTTGTGCGCATCACATAGTAAATCTAGGCTAATAAACCGGAATAAGAACACATAATGTTTTTAAAACTAGATATCATGGTTAGTAGAGGCCGATCTTTGATCGGGCGAGCGGGGGTGCTCACGAAGTGACCTTCCCCAATCGTACCCGAGTTCCCGAGCCAAGGCAACTTTGGTGATAATGGACATGTGGCCTTAGGCAACGAGTTAGGGTTTCCTAAATTTTCCAAAAAAATAAACATTTAGGTGGCGACTCTGTATCTGGCAAAGCAGTCCATGTTTGCTACTTCTTTCAAAAAATATGTTTTCAAAAACGATTTGCCAGATTTGGACTCTTTGATGATTCATCGGTCTTGCATTGCACTCTGCGAGATTAGATACAGGACCGTGACATTGAGTCCTGTGCTGTAGTGAGCCCAAATGAACAAAACGGAGGGGGGGTCTCCCCTCCCGGGACGTTCGGGGACGTCTACAGTAATGTATTCCTATTTGTGTGTGTGCAGCTCGCCGAACAGATCACGCCTAACCTGAGCCCAATCATCTTCTGTATGACCAATTGAAGCAGCTATAGCCCTGAAACCACAATTCCCATCTGTAGCTACATCCTTCACAAATTTAATGTATGGTTTCAACCCAGAAGGGAAAGCATCAACATATGCACCAGGTTTCACTGTTCTAGTAATGTATACCTTCCCTTTCTCCTTTCCCTTAACAGGTCGCTTCTTCTTGGTTTCCAGAGTAGAAGCTAATATAGTGATTTGAGTGTCCCTAGGTGAGAAGGAATCATGTCTAGATTGCACTAACTCAAATGCACACGGGTCACGACGGGTAGAAAGATTGATCTTCTTATGATCCCAAGGACGTGTTTTGGGCTTCACCTCCGGCTCAACAAGAAAAGTGCTTCCCGGATATACAATCTCTTTCAACTTCTTCAAAAGCTCTAACCGCATGGTTCTATCACTTTCATTAAACTTGTTCACAAACAACTCTACTTCTGCATGACAACTCACCTCCGTTTCCTCTTCTTTCTTGCATATGGAGATATGAAGTTGCCTCCATTGTGAGTGTATGGTAGCAAGTGGTATAGGATGATCTTGTCTGATGTAGTCAACAATCTCATGGGCACAAGGTAAACCATGAGTGTGGCGAAGGACGCATCCACAAGCTTCAACATCAATACCAATGGAATTGGCTCGCTTACTCTCTACAAGCAAATACTCCAATGCAGAGATAGACACATTACCCCGAAGCTCCCTGAACTGAGAAGGTTTAAATTGATGTTGCACAACATTTAGACTTTTCTCAAATGAAGCCTTGATATCAGTGTGTTGTAACTCAAGCAAATTGTGTATTTTCTCAAATGATGCCTGAAATGAGACTTGACATGAACCCAATTGTCTTTTAAGTTTTGTATGTGCACTCGTAGCCTTGTTCAATTCAATGTAAGTCAAATTAAAATCAAGTACATGGCACTTATTAATAACATATTGAACAAAAGTAATCTTACCGGTTCGTTGTGACATTGCCACAATGCATACACGTGTCTGTTCATGCTGCCACAAATTTGTCCTTGTAAGGAACCAACCAAGTATCCATGACGTATTTGACTACATTAGGATAACTACTGAATTCCTTAGGTAATGATTTAAGACGCTCATTGTATTGAATTTTAGAAGATGAATACACTAAAGAGTTCCACTCATGGTTGAACTTCTCCCGTTTCTGCTGTGTCTCAAACATTTTCTTGCATTTGGTCAATACATTCTTACTGATATGCCAACGACATAATAAATGTCTGCCACTCGGGAATATCTTCTGTATGGCATTCATCAAGGCTAGCTCTCTGTCAGTAACTATAATTGTTGGCATAACAAAACCATCCATGACATCACGCAATGTAGCTAACACCTACGCATAGTTATCGACCCTCTCATACTGTAAGTATGCAAAAGCTACAGAGAAAGTCATTTCAGTTGATGTCACTCCCACAATTTCAAGAAGAGGAAGATGATATCTGTTGGTTTTATATGTGCAATCCATAATTAATATACGTGGAAAAGACTGAAATAAGTCCAAACTGGTAGGATGTGTCCAAAACAAGTCTGTCACAGTCATCGTGGACTCTTCAGACCGATGGCGCTCAATATAATTATACTTGGCCAATTCACCCAATAAGTGTTGCATTTGTGATCTTCCAGCTCTCTGTACCACGCTATTTCGATGGCGTACATTGTAAATGGTTTTAAGTGTGCTTACATTGAGGGCATCTCGCTGTTTCAAGGTTACTAGGATTTCTTTTGGTTGAACCATGCTCTTTGATATATCCATTAACAATGCTTTCTCATCCTTTGATAGCCTCCCCGCATATGAATGTCCCTCAAGGTGCTCCGCAGGTGGATGATTATGCAATCCACATACTACGGTCAATGTACATTCATCATGTGTGGTAAACCTGTGAGCCCTCATATCAAAAGGACAACCACACTTCTTCGTACCGGTTATTCTTGATGTGTTGTTGCCATCATGTTTTAACTTCTTTGTCGTTCTATATTGGCCACTCCTCTCACAAGTAAGATACATCCTGGGTCTTTTTTTCCCTCCACCATAGTCTGATGTTTTGATTACAATGACCAAACCATTTCTCTTTCCAACTTTACGTACCCAGTTGAGCAGTTCATCCTTACTTTTGAATACCTACAAAGTCAAATAAATATTATCAAACATTTACATTTGTTGAGCAATTCGAAACATAATCATTATAATTTCGTAGAGTGAACCTGTTCAGTTGTGAATTGAGTAGTGTAATCCAACACAAAATCCGCGCAAACTTAACTTCCTTGAGTTGACACATATTCCTACATGTTTTGTATAACATTACAATTTTTTAATGGCATTATAAAGATTAATTTGCAATTCGAAACTGTAAATTTGGTATGCAGTTTGCAAATTTGGAATATAAAATGGGAAATTTTTTTTTTACTTCATTTGAAAGTAGTTGTTCGAATTTTTTTAAAAATTTTGGAAGTTGAATGTTGTAAAAGTTAACTTATTTCGGACAACAACTTCTGAATTTAAATACTTTGTTCGGACAACAACTTCCGAAATTAATTACTTTGTTCGGACAACAACTTCCGAAAATAAATACTTATTTTGGTAGTAGATTTCCGAATCAAATAATATAATTCGACCCTGGTTATCTAAATGACGCTGGAAAAAGAAAAGAAAAGAGAAACTCACATTTCCTTCACTATGTTTCTCATAAACACTTATTTGCTGATTTTCAGAAGGCAAATCCTCCATAACAATGATGCTTTCCCTACGAATGAGGAAGGTTGATGAATGAGTGCATTGAGAAGCTACGAACTTGGAGCTTAATGGAAGAAGCTACGAATTTGGAAGAAGCTACGAATGAGTGAATACTCTGCTTTCACTTCTAGCTCAATGAAGCTACAAACTTGGAGACGTTTTGAATTGGATGGATGTGTCCACGATGCAACAGATGTGAAGTCTAGATGGATGTGTGCATTGAGATGTTTTGAATCAACAATGATGTCTGACATAGTAATTTCAGTTAGGGATAAAATTGTAATAAAATTAAATATCATTAAGTGTGTGTATAGAGGGGATTTGGTGTGTGTAGATAGAATCTCCCCTTGCTTTTGCTTCTTACAAAACCAAATAGGAATAACATATTGCTTGTTTCCACTTTTCAAAAAACACTTTTCAGAAAATTCTACTTTCTTATTTTTCGTATTTTTTTTGTTTTTACTGAATTTTTTAAATATTTTAAGCATTTGTTTTTACTTTTTAGACACACCTAACATAAATACACCTAAGAAGTAAAAAAATTGTAAAAAAAATCTTATAAAAATTCACTAAATACCAAAAATACAAAAAAATTACAAGAATTCAGTACATTTTTTGTATTTTTATGTATTTATTAATTTTTTAAAATATTTTTTTCACAAATTTTTTACTTTTTAGATACATCTAAGTAAGGTGCATCTAAAAAATTAAAAAAATGTTTAAAATTTTAAAAATATTCACTAAAAACAAAAAAAAACACGAAAACCAAAAAAGTCAGTTTTCAAAAAACTTAATCCAAAAAACTCAAACCAAACACACTGAATTTTGGAAGCTTCTTTAATTATTTATTTTTCCAGGTCCTTTTCAACTTAGAAACGTTGGTTTCTTCCACAAGAAAATGTTGGTTTGATTGATTCGATAGTTTAACCACAATTTTAATGGTTTTATCAAAACATATTAGTTAGATTTGTTTGATTTGAAATAAATTTCTGACCTAAACAATTACTAACTTTTATATTGGAACTAGCAAATGAGTTGTTTCATTTATATAAAATGAACCTTATACTCTCATTTAATATTGTATTGTTGTTATATTTCAGTTTAACTTTAGTCAAAAGACCTAAATTTGATAAAACCTCTAAATTTGATAAAAATTTCAAAATATATTTGGTAAACTAAATTTAGGTCAAAAGACTTAAATTTGGGTTGGGAGTGCCTTTAAGCACTGGTCATTCGCTAGTATATCTATATAATAAAACAGAACGATTTTTGAAAATTTATAAAATATATCAGAGATATATTTGGTTTGAATGGCTGAGATGATTACTAATCAATATCTAACGGTTGAGATCAATTTTTTTCCCGCCCTCTCAACCTTCCACCTACCCATGTCTCCTCCCCATTCTCTCTTTATTCTCTCTCTCTCTCCCTTTCTATTCTCACGTCTCCTCTCTATTCCCTCTTAATCTCTCTCTCCCCATCTGTTCTTCTTCTTTCCTATCCTCCCTCTTCGCTCGCTCCCTACGCTGCTCTCCAATCCTCGATTTTTGACTCTAGACTCGGCTCGCAAGGTAAGATTGCTAATTGTTTCACTCTCCCCTTCTCTCTCTGTTTTTGTTTTATGTTGATTGTTTCAGTGGCTTCAAGGGTCGCAACCCTTCCTCTCGCTGCTCTACCTTTCCCCGTCTTGTTCTATCGGGCTGTGACTATTTTCAAAGTTATGCTAAGTTCTGCTAATGGCTTGATAATCAAATAGGTTATTTTAGGGTTTTGTTTGTGTTGGGCTTCAAATTTTTCTCCCAAACCCACAATTTTTTTTAATGTTTTTGATTCCCCAATAGTGGCTTTAAGGCCCATCGTTCAACAAGTTATTTTAGGGGTTTGTTTGAATTTCTCAACAGAGGTTTTTCTTCAGTTCTTCAGTTCTTTAAAATAGGTTATTTTAGGTTTGAAACAGGTTATTGCTTTCTTCCTTTCTTTCTTTCATTCTACACTATTTGTGAAGTATCAGATGACTCTTTCTGCAAACCCTAACAAGAACAGAGAGTCTTTGATCATTGAAGCATTTTCTGGTAATTGTGAAAGGGGCTTCACTTCTTCGACATTTGAACCTCTGGGGACCTACATCGTGCTCTCTCTATATATATATATATTCAAGCGTAAGTAATTTCCTTATTGTTTCTTAGTTTTCATTTTCATATCTCAGGTGATTTTTGTTGATTTACATAAATAAGTATATATGTGTGTATGTGTGTATCAAAAAATATACATTTTTGTTATATAGGTTTGTTCGGAGATGTCTATCAAGAACAATAATTAGGAGGTTAGTTATCAATTATGTTTCGAATCTATTCAATTAATTTTTTGTTCTAATCATGTGTGATGATATGTAGAGTTGCCCAACTCTAGAGGGGTCAGATTTTCTTGATTTTTTGTGTCTGTTTTCAAATTTCCAAATTCGAACCCCAATGGCTTCAAGACCCATTGTTCAAGGTATTTAAATCTTCCTCTCCTATTCTCTCTCTGTGGCTGTTTTTGAATTTGGGTTCAAGGTATTTAAATCTGCCTCTCCCTTTATCTCTCTGTGTCTATTTTTGAATTTGGCTTCAAGGTTCTAGTTTACATTGTCTCTTTAACTCTATGTGTGTGTGTGTGTGTGTGTCTGTTTTTGAATTTGGGTTCAAGGCATTTTATTTGAATTCCATTCTCCCAAACTCACAATTATTTTAGATTGTGATTGGGCACCATACTGTCATTCTCCTAAACCCACAACCGTCTATACTTCCCTTTACTTAGTGACCCTTTGTCGACATCTCTATCACAAAAACTATGGCAACTCCAGGCCTGTCTTACGAAGGGTAAACACAATTATTTATATACATGCTTCAGTTTTCAAGATCTATTTGGAAAGGTTTGATTAAGAACTACATTCACATGATTTTACCTAATCTGCCATCTATGATTCAATCTCCAAATTCATAGAAAAATTATTGTTGTCATAGAGCAACAAGCCCTAATTTTTCATTTTCTTTTTCATTCAGTTTGTGTATTGGATTACAAATATATTTACCAATTCTGTTCCGAATCTATTCAATTAATGATTTGTTCTAATCATGTGTGATGATATGTATAGTTGCCTAACTTTAAAAGGGTTAGATTTTCTTGATTTTCTGTGTCTATTTTCGAATTTCCAAATTCGAACCCCAATGGCTTTGGGACCAATTGTTCAAGGTATTTAAATCTGCCTTTTCCCTTCTCTCGTTGTGTCTGTTTTTGAATTTGGGTTTAAGGTATTTAAATCTACCTCTTCATTTATCTCTCTGTGTCGGTTTTTGAATTTGGATTCAAGGTTCCATTTTACATTGTCTCTTTATCTCTCTCTCTCTCTCTGTGTCTGTTTTTGAATTTGGGTTCACGGCATTTTATTTGAATTCCATTCTCTTTGTTTACTCTCTTTGTTTGTAAGCAGAGACCACCATCTACTCCTGACATCTAACAGATGGTATGCTCTCTCTCTGTTTCTCTCTTATTTTGGTTTCTATGGGTATCTATGAAAGGCCATGAAATTATTGTTGTATTTTTCTTATCAAAATCATACCAAATTGAAACAGTATTTGTGGGTTTTAAAATCTGTTGCAAATGCAGTTGAGTATCTTTATTCCGGTAGAAGTGTCAGCAATGTATGGATTTTTTTTTAAATTTTTTTTAAGGTCTTAACATGCTTATTTCTTTGCATATTTTCTGTTACGCATTGCTGAAAATCTTTTGACCCAAACAAATCTTACAGGTTGTTGTTTGCATTGACCCGACTTTCAGTTAGCAAGTGGCAAAGTTGTGAGCTTGTGCTATTAATGCACTTTCTCTAACATGATTTTCATTTTTGCCTCGTTTTGAAGGCTTTGCACACAACTCTTCTGGACCAAGAGAAAATTTTCTTTTTATTGTCAACTTTAATTGTTATTTTTTGTCAATCTTGGTAAAGAACAAGCATATATTATCCAAAATGTTGATTGTGCGCGTGCAATGCTATGACTGTAGGCAATAGTATAGTTTAATAAAGTCCATAGTCACGTTGAAATTTCAAAACATTTGTAGGTAATATTCTGAATATATGAAGGTTAAGAGGCCATTAGACTTTTTAAGAAAGTTTTGGGTTAAGTTAGATATGAAGAAAATGTTTTGGTCATCAATAGAACTTAGAAAGTCTTGGAGGGTAAGACTCTTAAAACAGATAATTGTTTTTGTAAAAAATCATGTCAATAACAACAAAAAGAGGAAAAGTGGTATACTTTGGATCAGGATAAAGGATCAAAACAAGCCTCAAATCCAAAGATTTTTATCACCATTTCTTGAAATGTTTATTCTTTGTACAACAGTGTCATGTCTAAATTTTTCAACATTTTATTTGAAGGGTCATTTTTTGTGATTTTGTGCATATGGTATTGGTTTTTTGAATGGGTTTGATATCTAAAATCTGTTGATTCTATTGCATTTCAAACTCAACCCATTTGTTTGAATGTGATGTATATATATATGCTTCAAGTTTTTAATTTTTAATTTTAGTTGGATAAATTGTTGTTTGTTGGTGGAATTGAGGTCTTGTGGGTTTAAATTGATGTTTTTGTTTATCATCATTTCTGTTTATGTATCTTGATATGTGCTAAGCTTTATTAATCTGGGTTTGAGTTGTTTGAAGTGTGATAAAATTGCTAGTTTTGTTTGTGCATATCAGCTGCAATTTTGTCATTTCTGTTGCATTTGTGTTTGTGTTCATAAAAATTAATTCAAAAACTTGCGGAGAAAGTTTGTAATCACTAGGTTTGTGCTTATTTATGTATGTGAGAATATGTATTTTATCTTTCAAGTTCTATTTTTCCCTTTTTTTGATGAATTTCTTGACCTACAACAATGGTGAAAACAACGTAGAGAATACCCTAAAAGCTCCATGGTCATCTTCTCCATTTATTCATTAGATCCAAAGCTAACAGACCTGTGGGACCAGAGGAGGGGTGGATTCTGCAAAGGTAATCTTAGCTTTTTAAATTTTTTTATTTTATTTTTTATTTTTACGTAGCCGTATTGTTTGCATTTTTTTTTTGGGCAAAAGATATTCACTCTCTTCAGTTACATTGCTGGATGGATGTTGTTGTGGTCCTTGCTTTATTGTTTTACATTTTCTTATGTTTATGATATACTACATGTAGTGGATTTTATTTTATTTTATTTATTTTTCTTTATTTTTATTGGGTTGAATTTTTATTTTTTTTGACCATTAATTTTGTTTTCAAAAAATATTTAATGATCATGATTACTCCATTCAAGGTGGTTTATTTTATTTTATTTTAAATTCCAATTCCTTGATCTAATTTCATGGTGTGTGTTCATCTGAGCAAACCAAATGGATAGTTGGAGTTATTTGATTTTTGATTTTTTATCAGTTGTTGTTCATAGCATTTCAGTGCACAATGTTAACTCATTAATATCTTTAATATGATGTTTGGCTTCTATTAGGAATTAAATTTTTCAATATGTTTTTAGTTTACGATTTTTTTTTAAATATTTAATATTATCATCTCTGACTTGAGGAAACATGGAGTCTTCGTTTGAGAAGAGAGAGGAATGGGGGATATCAATCGATGAGAGAGAGAGAGAGATAGTTGAGAAGATTAATGTTTTACAGTCTTTTGGGGGAGAGAGACAGAGGTAATGGAGAAGATGAGGAGATATTGCAATTTGAGAGAAGGGCAATTTATCTTGGAAAGAATTTTTTTTTTGTTAAAAGTATTAGAAATGATACATATTCCTAAAAAAACATAATCCCATAACTCCCACTCACTTGTGATTGGTCCAGGAAGGAAAGAAAAAGAAAAAGAAAAATAAAGATATATGATTGGTCCACATCGTTTTGGGGGTCATGGGGGTCCCTAATTTTGGGGGTTCCAAGCATGTTTGTAAAAATATAGTAGTGGGGATTGAGTTCAGATAAAGGTAATAGCTTTAGCTATTTTAAGTTATCAATGCTCTGAAAATAAAATATATTTTAAGTGTATATATATTTAGCAACGAAATTTATTTTCATTTATTAATCTCATCATTAGTTGCATCGTGCCTTTAGGCATAGGCATACACTAGTATATATATATTATACCACATATTTAGGAGAGAAAAAATCATTTACTAGATATATTTCATTTATGATATATAAAATATTGTATATAAATATAGAATATTATTATTCTTAGTGTTTTATTTTCCTTAATGTGGGAGATTCATTTGATCAAAGATTTTCTTTCATCATTATTTTATAATAAAGTCCTGTCATGAAAGAACGTTTGGAAGAGACGGTTAGTTGTATATGTAGACTGATGATAGGGATGATGATGAACTTGTAACAAAGATGATGGTAAATCGATGATAATCAATCATTTTTTTTACCATTGTTATACATAAACCGTAGTGTTTTTATTGGTTTGCGTAGTAATCGATATTGTGTAGTTTATTCACAGGTATTATGTTGGAATTGATTATATACAGATTTTTTTAAACAGGTGCGTCAACATATATGGGCTATTTGATGATTTTTTTAAAATATTTTTTTATGGTTTGTTGTATATTGTTTGTTACTATAGTTATCGGTTGAGTAATCATTTTTATTGCCATTAAACAATTGAAATAGTCATTTTAAAAAAAAAAAAATGTTGTTTCGTGTTTTCACATCGCAATATGAATGTTTACATTGATATGAATTTAGATTTTTTCAAGGTTAGTTGTATGTTAATTGTAAAATGTGAACATTCACATTGTATTTTGGTATAAATTTTATTTTTTCGAAAGTTAGTTGTATGTTTATTATTTTTGTCACTATGCATGTTGGTTGAACAATCATTTTTGTTACTATTGAACAACCGAAATAATTGATTTTCACATTTTTCAATTTTGTTTTATATGTTCACGTTATAGTGTGAATATGTTCACATTGGTATGCGTTTTGTTTTTTTAAATATAGTTACATGTTAATTGTAACTTATGAACATTCACATTGTATTTTGGTATGAGTTTTATTTTTTTGAAACTTAGTTGTATGTTTGTAGTTTCTTGTGAACATTCACATTATACTTTGGTATGTATTTTTATATTTGTTGTGCACTTTGGTATTTTTGAAAGTTAGTTGTATATTTATTACTCTGAAGATTCACATTGTATTTTAGTTTTGGTTTATATTTTTTGATGCGTTATTTTTAAATTTTCACATTATAAAAAAAATGTGAAAGTATGATATTTATTAGTTTCCATAATTTTAAAAGAGTAAGATTTTAAGTAGGATATTTATTAGCTTCTATGATTCTCTCATAATATATAGATTTTAATTCAAATAGGGTAAGTATTCAAATTAGAGTAACTTTTCTTTTAAAATATAGATTTAGTTTCCATTTTTTGTGCTAAATCTAAAGTTGGGATTTTTGATCTTTTGGATAAATGGGTTATTAAAAATTAAGTTGGACTATCAGGTTGATGAGTCACTGTATACTTTTGCAAACCTCTTAAATTGCAAGGTGCTTAGCTTACCGTTGAAATTTTTGGGGCTGCCTTTAGGTGCCAACCCAGGTAGAAAATCAACTTGGAAACTTGTGCTTGACAATATTAGAGCAAGACTATCAGGTTGGATGAGGAAAATGCTGTCATTTGTTGGAAGATTAACTTTGATCAAGTCTATCTTATCAAGTCTACCTGTGTACTATCTTTCTCTCTTTAAGATGCCTGAAGGTGTGGCTCGTGAATTTGAGAAGATTGAGGCTGCTTTCTTGTGGGGTGGTAATGACCTAAAAAGAAAAGTTCATTTGGTGAAATGGTTAGAAGTAACAAAAAGTGTTTCCTAAGGGGGTCTGGGCATTAGGAGGATTAGGGATGTTAATGCATGTTTGCTTCTCAAATGGTGGTGAAAATTTGGAAATCAAATGCACTATGGAGGAGAGTTATCTGCAGTAAATACAAGGTCGAGGTAGAATGCTGGCATCCTCTTGTGAAATCTTCTTACAAGCATTCTTGGGTGTGGAAGGACATTATCTTCATTGGGGTTCAGAGTAGGACCATCTTCAACTTCTTCTTGGATAATTGCCAAATCAAGGTGGGGGATGATAGTAGAATCAGATTTTGACATGATAAGTGGTGTGGAGTCGCTTGCCTTAAGGATGAGTTTCCTTCTTTATTCAACCTTTCTACTAATAAGAATGGCTCTTTTCACCACTTTTATGCTAGGAAAACTAGCTCTAGTGATTGGAACTTCCTCTATAGAAGAGTTTTGTATGCTTGGGAATTGACTGATGAAATTAGATTGATTACTTTGTTATCCTCTGCTCCTCCATTGAGCCAAGTAAGTGTTGACAGTCTAGCTTGGGCTTTTGCAGCTGCTGGTTCTTGTACTTTCTCTATGTCTTTTTTATATTCTTTAGCACTTCTCTTCTTAGGCTTCATCTTAACATTAGCAAATCTATTTGGAGCAACACCTTACCCCTCAAAGTTCATTTCTTTGGATGGTTGGCTTGGAAAAACAGAATTAAAACAGCTGAATTCTTGCACAATCTTGGCATTCTTGGTAACAATTTTTCCACCTCTTGCATCTTCTGCAAATTTGTTCCTGACTCTGCTCATCATGTTTTGCTTCATTGCCCATTCTCCTGGACCATTTGGTCATCTGTGCTACATGAATGGGGGCTTCAATGGTGCATCCCAGAATCTGTGGCAAGTTTACTCAACTGGTGGATGGGGGGGAAATTCAAGTGTTTAATCAAAAAATTTTGGAGAGCTATTTCCCTAGTAGCCCTCTGGTCACTTTGGAAGCATAGGAACGAGTGTGTCTTCACTGATGCCCATCCTAATTCGACTGACCTGTGGGAACTCATCAAGTTCATATTAGCTTTTTGGCTCAAAGCCTTTATCAAGGACTTCCCCTTCTCAGTCAATGATGTTGTTCCCAATTGGAGGCAAATCAAGGGCTACTATTGAGTTTGGTATTGATAGAAAAGAGTGGTGGATGAACTGATGAACTGATATGTTGGCTATAGGTGGTTGATCTGTTTTGTGGATGAACTAATTTGTTCAGTTGGTTTGTTTTGTTGATCTGTTTAGCTAGAGGTGTTTTGTTGCTCAACTACTAGAGGTGTTGATCTATTTTGCTAGAGGTGTTTTGTTGCTTAGCTGTGTTAATGTTGTGGAGCAAATGATATAGCTGTGGTGTTAATGTTGCTCAGCTGTGTTAATGTTGCTCAACTGTGGTGTTGTGTGCTAGCAAATGATTGGATGGGTTGTGGGGGTGCCAACTTAGTTGGGATGTTTTAGGTCATTGTGATGCTTGCACTTGCCTTCCTTTATTGATGTTTTTTTTGTACTTTGTACTTTGCTCATACATGAATAAAGTTTCTTTTTGTTGAACCCCCCAAAAAAATATATATATATATATTAAGTTGGACTAATTGGTAAATAAGTATTAGAAATAAGATTTTTGACAAAATCTCCCAATTAAGAATAGTTTGACAAAAAAGAAATTAAAAAAATATTTTTCTAATTTAAAAAAATTAGTTTCACTCCCAAAATGTGAAAATAATATAAAAATAAAAAGTGCAATATTTTTTTAAAAAAAAAAATCCATCAAATTAAAATTATCAATTTTTTGAGAAAATAAATTCTAAAAACGCAATTAAACAGAATTACATAACCTTCAATTTAAACACACTTTAAACAATACCAGTGGGAGTCATGTTGGGAAAAAGTTTAATTCCTTTCACAACCCTAAATTTCTCTCTCTATTTTTTAAGAGCAACAACAACAGTAAGATAGTATTCTATTCAAATTCAACAATAGTAATATCATTCATAAGTATTGACTTAAAAAGTTGTAACCATTAGAGCATATAATTGTTAGTTTTACTTTTATTTTAAATTATAGTATCCATGTCATATGCTATAGATTCAAAATTTAGGATTTATGAATGTATATTGCATATGTCATCTTTTGTATTGATCTAAGAAATGAATGGAATAGAAGAAGTGAAGTTGTTGATCAACTTTTAGTAATATTATATGTTGGGTTGTTGGTATTATTTTTGAGACGTTACAGGTTGTTTGTCAGATGATTCTTGAAGATGTGGTTCATAGGGAAATGATGTATCGGCAGCATTCATCCATGGCCGGCAGGCCACTGATGTAAACTTCGGCAAATTTTGGTAAGGTGGAGTAGAAAGGTTCTAAAAATGTTCAACTCTACAAACAGAGGCTTTCGAAAGCAAAACGGAGGTCTTTTAAGGTAAAAATCGAGCATGTGCATCCTGCACTTCCCGAGGTGGAGTAGTGGCAGCGTAGTTTAATTACTTAGTTTACTTACATTCGTGTTGTAAATTAGTTAGTTAGTTTACTAGTTGATTCTTTCAAGTGTTGTAATAATTAGTCTAATTAGCTTAATTAGCTTAGCCCTAATTAGTTGCTAGTTAGTTTTAGCTTTATTCATTCAGACTCTCCTTTGTGAGAGCAAAATGTAATAATGTGTATGTCTTCCAACCCTACGTCTTTCTCCCTTTTATTTA